>OY729166.1:27962899-28562899 GCA_958299025.2 Drosophila histrio
TTCAAGGCTTTAGCTTTAAAATTGTTTATATTTTGATTTAGATTTCTAAGGAAACTTAACGTTTTTATATCCTGTGCCCATTAAAAATGGTCAAAAAAGGGTATAATGAGTTTTTGTGAATGTATGTAACAGATAGAATGAAGCATCTATGGCCCTATAAGGTATATATATATTTGATCAGTATCAATAGCAGAGTCGATTGACACTTATCCGTCTGCCTGTCCATCTGTCCGTCCGTCTGTCCGTCCGTCTGTCCGTCCGTCTGTCTGTCCGTCCGTCTGTATGAACGCGTGGATCTCAGCAACTATAAGAGCTAGAGACCTCAAATTTTGAATGTAGGTTCCTGAATACTATACGCAGATTAAGTTTATTTTAAATTTTCGATATCACCACAGAAAAATCACCATAACATAAGCAATGTTAAAGCTAGAGACTTAATATTTGGCACACATCATAAGAAACTTGGACTTAATGCGCCCAGAAAATTTAATCGCGATGCCACACCGCCCACAAATTGAAAAATACGAATTACAAGAGAATTGCATCGGGAGTGAATTTGAGCTGGTCAATGTAGAGCCACAGGGTATATTACGGTCGGGGTCCCGACTGTTCGGCTTGTTTCAAAGTAAATTTGTATATATAACTGTTGATTCCAGACCCTGGTCATAATAAGTACTTACCTTCAATCAGGTGAACCGTCAAATCGAACAGATGATAGTCGTACTTAACCCGCAAGTGCAGACGACCCACAGCATGACTGGTACCGGGTGCAGTCAAATAGACGGGTCCGTCAGGCATACGATATAGGTCCGGCTGGAGAGCACCTAGTGGCGAAGCAGGACCCACAGTTGGATCGATGCCAGGTTGAGGTCGCGGTGGTATCAGCAGCGGCGAAAGACATCGACCACCAGCCACACCCCCCACGCCGACGCCTTTGCAGATGACTGATCCACCCGTTGCACCCATAACCATGTTGGAGGACGATCCAACGCAACTAGCACTCGCCAGAGATGCAAGGCTACTCTGGGAAGGACTTGGAGTACGCAAGTCACTCACGTCTGTCGAGGCCGGGCTGCCACATCGCGCATCCAGTGATATAGTCCGCATGGGACTGGGAGAGCGAGCCAGATGGTGAGGAAACGCCGGCTCGCTGGGAAGGGAACTACGTCCGTCGGGGCCGAATGTGCGTATTTGAGGAGAAGAGCCACGGTGTCCCTACGGTAGAACATTTCCGTTAACCCAGTTATTGTTATGTATATAATATGTATTTATTTTATTTATACTGCTACCTAAAACTACAAGTACGTAATGGCTTATGAATGATAGTATTAATCCTTAAAATTCAATCAATATAGGAAAAGGAAAACAATAATGATATTAAAAAATCCACTACATATAAAAAAAGGAGAAACAACAAAACAGATTGAATAAACATAGAAAATAAATAAATAATTAAATGAATATGACATAATATAGCTGTAGTATTTGAAAATCGAAATGGTTAGCATAATTAAAAATGTGACTAGTGACTTGACCTATAGGTTTTGAACTTACTTGTAGACCTAGAAATAAGAAAGATTACCCTAACTAAGAACAATAATGGCTGTTACAAAGACTTAAACAAATTTAATAGTTTGTTTTCAATATTCTTAATACTATGCTTTACACAAGACAGTGTTGTTCTAATTTAGCTGGATAAAACGAACTTAATCTTGTCAAATAAACATCCGGACTCGGCAGTATAGATTATTTTATGTAGTTGAATTAAAAGTTTAGATCTGATCCCCGAAGTTAAACTTAAATTAAATATTTAGTTAGCAACACTATGTGGTCAGTTCTATTAGTTTTAAAAACATACATGACAATATTGATAAAGTGTTGCTTTTAATAGATAGGGATGAGGTACGATTGAGCCACTAAAAGTCTAATTTGATAGGAAGTGTGAGCAACGAGAAGGAAACTTACCGACTGCCTGGACGGAGCACTGTCCACACTGCTCTGACTGGAGATGGAAGGCGTGCGCTGCAGACGCGGCGGAAAGGAACGGCTTTGGTGATGCAAGTGCAACGGGCTGTGAAAGACTTCGGAGGGGCCGCGGAAAACATCTGTTGGTATGGGATGGTTGGGTACGCAAGGGATGCCGTGCAGTTGCGTGGGCGGCTGAATGGGCTGTGTTTCCTTCGAGATGTTGACTTCCTGAAAATGTTCAAATTGCATTATTAACAAATGGACTTGATTGCGAATTGTGACTGTGATTGTGACAGAGCACCTCAGAGTCCGTGGGCAAGTCACAGCTATCGCTGACACTGCCAGCCGATACACTGCCTATGCCACTTGTGGTCGAGGTGACCGACGAGGCCGATGGCGGCGGCGTCATTGGCTGCGGCGGCGGCGGTGTCGTCGAGGGTACGCCGTCACTCCCCGGCAGGGCTGGAGCACAACTGGTGCTGCTCTCGTCGGCCGAGTTGCGGTCAAGAGTAACGCGGCGAACCGCACCGACCCGCTCCTTGGCCATGCGGGACCAGGACTCAATGCGCTTATGTGCCAGCCAGCAGGCTGCCGGACCTAGGCCACTCATATTTTACGGTATTCCCGAATGCACTTTGATTTCGCACTCTTTTTTAATTGTATCTTTTGTTCGAATTTCTTCTCAGTTCACGTATTAAGGACTCGCACTCCTTCAAATTAAGTAATAATTTACAATACGTAGGATTTGAGCCCATACAGCAGTTTGTGTGCAACGCAGCGAAACTCGAAGTAGTCGTGACAATAGCCGAATGCATAAATTTCGTATACACGAAGTGTCTCACATTATGCGTATGTCAGCAGCTACGCAAGCGGGACTTTTGGCGTAGGTCACGCGTAGTGAAAAATACGCATTTTGTGCACCAATGCCAGACAGTGACTTTCCTATCAATCCTAAGTAGTAAATACTATGCCTTTACCGCATGCAGCACTTTTGACTTAGATCACGCGGGGTAGAAAATTCACATTTAGGGCACCACTGCCCTACAGTGACTATCCTATCTTCCCTAAAAAGTAGACTATGGTTATGGTTTCCATTTTCGGATTAAGGAAGCGCACAAGCCACGTTCATTTGATAATCAGCTTAAATCAACGCCCACGCATATAATTATCCTCACACACACATACGAATGGGGACAGCGACATCGTGACCACATTGCGGGTTCGGACTCCGGAGTGAAGTAGCCGCAATCGAGCACGCGTGTGTTTAAGTTTCGTCGCCTTGAAATCGTATTAATTATGCCCGTGTATCGCTTGGCTGCAAAACTCCATGGAAACCGCACTTTTAACATTACACAAGGATATCTGACCAAACCACTGTCAAACCACAAGAAAAGCGAAGGTGCTCTGAGCAGATAATGCTTAATTATGTACTGTGACCATAAATATACAGACTTCGTTGGTGCTGACCGATTGCATAGTTAGTTGCTATTCCTTATACATTCCCTTGGATTGATCTACTTGTAAGAAAGAAGGAAAGGCAAGGAAGAAGTCGACACAGCATGAGCAAATGAAAATAGAATCCCCAAGAGACGATGTGTCGACCGAGTATTCTCGTTAAGCAGCGTGTCGAAAGCGAAATGAAAATTCATTTGTAGTCACACCCAATCCAACCATACCGGTTGTTCCTCTAATGACGTTGCAGGGGGATGACGATTGGATTGAATGGAATTGGAAGGGACACAGGAAAAATCTTGGAGGGTGAGCGAGAGGACCAATACAAAAGTACACAAAATGTATTTTCAAGTATTAAATAAATTAAATGAATTTAAGCACGTGTAGCAAATGACATCAAAACACAGATGAAACAACCAATCGACGCTTGAATCAAGGACCAACCCTCAAATTAGTTCAGGATCATAAAAATACGTTTTTCTGTATTGTGCAAGACTGTGTGGACATGTGAGTTACTAGTGAGTAAATGAATATTCATGTGATGTCCTCTAAATAGAATTTGTCAACCGGAGATCTGTGAAAGTGGAAGTATCTCTTTGATGATTAGTGTAATTTGGATTTGTAACATATGCACAAGTATATGCGATTAATAACTACCAACCAATAATTGCATTTAATGACACCTTGGTGTGGACACATACAAGCAAATCCATGTTATCCCTCTTGCAATACACCCCACGAAGACTGCAACTGAGATTCCGACTACGAAAACATCAATTTCGTAGCATTGAAATGCAGCCAACCGCACCGTATCTAATTGACACCTAAACTGCAATCAAAGGGACAACGGCCAAGCCCATTTTTCAACGCCAATGCACAACCATGATACCATGATACCAAGCACACACCCAACCACACACACACACACACACACTCTGTCGCACGGCATATGCTTCGGAAATCCCTGTGAATTGCGGCAAAAATATCGGAAAGCAACCCAAAATGCTGAAAGCGGCCCTCAAATGTTCCCTTAACTCCCTTGTCATGGCGTAAAATTGCATGCAAAAGGCGTTTTAATAGTTTGGCATTTTGCAGCTATCATTGCCATATAAATGTCAACCCCGAAAAAAGGGATCCTACACTCTGAAGTGGACAGGGGTAGATGTAGTTTCGAGTTGAGTTTGGGTACAATATCAAATTGAAATTTTCCACTTTGTTTAATTTGTTAAGCCTTGATTAATGGTATTTTCATTGTTGGCACTTCAGATGTTTCTTCGGTATCGTCGATTTAAGCCATTCCCATTTATAGTATTATCCTCAGGGAAATGACAGATTCTAACATGCTTGATTACAGATTAATGCACTCCACAACAAAATATTTACATTGTCCTACATTGGGAAGAATTGTTGAAGTACTATGTTGCAAGCTGCATTTCAGTAAAAAAGCTTCGAACTGCAAACTTATTGTACGTATCCATCGATGCATAATTCGTTTCTTATAGAAGATATCAGCATACATATTATAATAACCTTTTGGGTTAAACTGCTGAACCCCAACAATGCTGCAGGTTCTGCAGTCAACTGTAAATAATTAGTTCCGCAAAGTCATTGTAAGCAAACGCAAACTTCTTGCAACAATGCAACAACTATAATAAAATGCAACAATAAAGCGCACTTTAGTATATGTAAATGTATCTGTGAGTGTCGCACAGTCTGTCGACTGATGTTCCTTTTGAGATAGGAGACTTAACTTAAATTCATTGTGTCTTATGGTTTTCTCAAACTGTGTCTTTTCTTTCTCCTCCCCACAAATTGTTGGAAAGTTTATAATTATTATAACTATGGCTTTGGCTAAGCCATCAGGACATTCATTTCCCAGCTTAAGATTTCATTTCGTAAACTTAGACAACCAATGTCATCAGATTGCAAAATAATATACTCTTGCAAAGGATATTGCACATTGAGTGAGTAATAATATATGTTAAGCATTAGCGTATAAATATATTGTTGGTGAATTTTTGGTTAACAGCTTCAGGACGGTGAAGATTGCGTTTTTAGTGTATTACTGCAAGCAGTTGAAAATAAATATACGTCGAAATGTGTATAGGTTAAAGTCCCCAAATCTACTACTATATACGTTCTTGAGTACAGTGTGCAGATCAGCTTTTTTGTCAATTTTATAGCTGCTTAGTTCCTTTTCGGCGGAACATTTTCCAGCATTTTAGAGAAGTATAAAAACTGAGAAAGAAGAACATATGATGGTGTATTAAACGGGCAAAAGGAGACTTATCATAAGGTATATATGTATATTCGCGAATTTCAAGATAAATATATTGATATATTGTTTTACTTATTTATAGTGGAAACAGGCTATAAATTCCAAGTAATCTTTGTTATCCCTTACCGCTAAAAAACTGAAAAATTGCCAACAATCGAACTAAAAGAAAAACTACGGGCTGCGTTCTTGGGTATATACGGCGGTAAAATGATAACTAAGCGAGAATTTTGTCAAGAACAAAACGAAAGGTAATTGTGTGATGTCATAGAGAAATTTTGCAGACAACCCTCGCATGACCTAATACATTCTGTTATGTTCTCCATCAATCAACACAGATTCTTTCGCGATCGGATTACAATATCACACTAAAATGTGTGTACTACGGTATCTAGTTAGGAGCCAAAAACAGGGTATATCGAAGTCATTCACTCTACTAGATCATTCCTATAGGTTTATATGAAATTTCGTAAAAGGCGATGAAAATTGCTTCAAATATGTAAATTTTTGAATTCAATATTCAGTTTCAATTTCATTCAGTTCGTTTGTTTCTCTTTGCTCCACAACATCTAAATTAACTGATATTATTTCAGCAGGTCGTCTGCTGTTTAGTTTTTTTATTTTTTAAATCCAAACATGTCACTGCGTTTGGTAAATCGTGTGGCTAACGCCGTTAAGTGCATTCGAGCCAGCAATCCAAAGAATATCCTTCAATGTCGCGGAATGAGCAAGAAGAAGAATGATGGCACATGCAAGAAAGGCAATTGTGCTGCAGGCAATCAGTTCTTTGGTGGCTGCTTTAAGGGTACGTACATATTTGCCTAGGGACACATCTACATACGCATATTCTAAAGTATTGCAAATTATAGAGACAGCACGGGAGCCGTGTCCCGAAACGAAGCAAAAGAACGGAAAATGCAAGAATCCGTGTAAGGATGGTCCATGCAAGCCAGGAAAATAGTCTAAGGACACTAAGGATCAAACGACCTGCTGATTAACGATCCATATCAAAATATCTACTTTAATTTCTGGAATAGTATGTAGATATAAAGCATTAAATGAATATACAGTCGAGCTTGAAAATCACATATAGTTGGGGTAGAGTTATATTTTTATATCCGATCTAGAGAAATCAAAATTGGCACACCGACTTTTATGAAACCCATACATATCACGTTTCTTTTAATCTTCAAATGTACCGTCTGACAGTTGCACTAGAAAATATAGACCTAAATTGGTGGAAAGATGCGAATTTTGACATGGTCAACCATTTTAAACATATACTTCCTTTTATTACATCATACTCCATGGAGTTTCGCTCAGTTTAACATAGCATTTGGCAATATTAAGTTAGCAGCGCAATCGCAAAAATCCCCAACTTGCCCCTCTGCTGTAATTCTAGAAATTCACCCACCTACACCCCCATATCTCATGACCCAGGTGAGTTATCAAAGTCTTGGTATGTACTTTTAATAATTAAAACAACACATTTGGACAGTATGTAATTTGATCTGATCGGATAACCGTACCAAATTTCCCATTCTTATATGTATTGCTAGTTGACTGCCGTTCGCAGTGATATCCATTTAAATCGATCGGTCGGGAAATCGATTATAAAGTTTTCCTGTACACCAACTAAGGGGAAGTCACAAATTATGCAATTTCAGGTTAATAAATGATTTCAGGAACTAATGGCAAAGTTAAATAAGATTAAGACCTGAAATAAATTGTAAAGCTTCATTTTACAAATGTTTTTAAAATAAACAACAAGGTCGTATGCATTGCGACAGTCTCGTTGACTTAATTATACATCTAAAATAGTCATTAGAATTTAACAATTGCTTTAATTGTAAGAGAAACCTTTGAAAATAAATAATATTTGCAAGTAAGGTCTTACAACGTATTCTTAATACAACATTAATTAAATGTCTCAGGGTACTGGGAAAGACTTTAGATGATTTCCGAAAATTTTTAATCAAGCTTACATTATTATTGCGTCGGAATGAGTATCTGAAAGTGGAGTACGTGTCGACGTCCTGTAAAATATGCTGCATTTCCAGTGTCTGCCACACTCAGACACACATGCACCAACACATTGCTATGTCACTGCCACTGCCACAAGTGCCACTTCTTGTCCCCTGTGCAAATTTTAATCCTATTAGTACAATAGTTGCTCTTGTTTCATATTGTGGCCATTTTTCTCGTCGTAGTCTGTTGTCAGATGGTGGCAGCTTTGTCCTTGAGCTTGGCCCCCACACTTGGCCAGCTTATGGGCATAAATGGAGAAATAATGAATGTTGTTTGATGGCATTCGCGCCTTGTTTTAAATACAGACGGACACTGGCAGTAAATGCAATGGGTGTGGCTTGTGGTATTGTTCAGGTTATGTACGGATTTGGTACGAATCTCATTATGAGCTTTTTCAGTTCACAGTTATCGCGACTTGGCCAGGTTCTACAACTGAACTGCCAAATGCAAATGCGCATTAGTGCCAACCAATCTTCCTATGACAATATACAATATCAATTGTTGTGGCCTCTGTGTAATCTCTTCAGCAGCAGAGGAAAAACATAAATAGAAACAAAAACCGTAAAAACAATTAGAAGACAAAGATAAATTGGATCGTCAACTTTTGACACAGGAGCCGAGCAAAAGAATGGGATTTAGATGAGTAAGAGTACTCGTAGTTTGAGCAGGTTGCCAGCAAAAGAGCAATGGCATCAGGCCAAGTCTGGCCCATCCCAGCAGATGATAATACAGATCGGGCATTTCCGCTGCGTAAGTCCTCGTAATCTTATTTAAATAATTGCGGCACAAACAGAAGCCAAACAGGCCAGCAACAATTCCAGCACAAACACATAGCAAAGCCGTAAAATCCGTTCAAGCAATGTCCGACAAAAGGGCAGCACAGGTATGACCGTGGCCGGAAATTAAAATGCAAAACAGGAGCTCATTTAACGCTTACCTACACACTGGAAACTGAAATTGGCGGACTGCAGTTGGGATACGCTTAGATTTTCCATAAGAATCTGTTCAACGGCACGTCGCGACGTAATTTTCAATTTGAATTGTGCAGCCTGCACTAGAGGCTTAAGGTAATTGTACATATGTAAATTCTAAACAGATGTAAGTAGTAAGCAATTTTTAAGGGTATGTCTTTTATAATGCCTTATAAGCCGACATTGTCTATATTTTTATTGCAAGTCAAATGAAATGCCGAATCTTAATGATTACTGCTCCAGAATCTAAAGCATAAGTTTCGATAATGAGATTAGTGAGTAAACTTGTTGTACAACGTAAATAGTAGAGTAATCAAATTGCATGCAACATTTGCATTCAATTTTTAGTACTTATGCCCATTTAATCACGGCAGACAGGGCGCAACCGCAACCATCAACAAACTATCAAAGCAGAAGGAAGAGCTCCTATGGCATCCTGTTAACGTTAGTGCAGCAATGTGGTGAGAAACGGGAAACACTTGTTGGCCTGGCCATGAGAACAGCGAGAAGGGTTTACTGATAATCCGCTCATCAAACGTCAATACAGCTCTCATCGCTGGCTGTCAACTTGTTTACAAAGCATTCGAGCTCGAGTTCTGTGGCGGCATGAGAACGTCTCACCCAGAGCACCCAGACAGAGGCACCCGGACTCCGGAGGCTACAAATTAATCACCAATACAATGGAAATTGTGCGGCTGCTGAATGAGTGAGTGAGGCAAAAAATAAGATAGCTTTTCATTGTACTTGCTCCCAGTTTTTGATTTAGTTTTTGTATACTCATAAGAGTAGCCTTAGGGCCACACACACGCTGGCAATGCTATTTGGCTCTCATATGGATGCAATTTAAGGATTCCTGGTTCTGTCGAAGCACACATATTCCAATCAGAGCTGCTGACCTAGACTACCGCAATATAGCCAGAATCTGGTGGAATTCAGACTATCAATAATGCAAACTACAATCTTTGCGGTTAGGATCAAAACAAATCAAACTCTGCATTGCCTCAAACAAAGGACTTTTTGCAATTCGCTGTGCGAAAAGCAGGCAAAATAAAACTCCAAATGCCGAAAGCCGAATGCATCGACAGGGTCTAGATCAAAGGCCAGCGACTGCTGCAATTTGGCCATTTAACCCTTTCCATTGCAAATAAATGCCATTGTATCAACCGACAAGACTTCTATACAATTGCACTGATGCATTGGCATGATCCGATTTGCTATTATTCATTTATCTATACATTCAGGCATCCACACATATGTTTGTCCTTGAACCGTGTACCAACAAACGCTTCCTTGCCAGCAGCTAGGATTTGATTGAAGCATTTGTTTGGTACTACGCCAATCTCATTAGCAATAAAATGATCTAAACAAATGGTTCTGATTGCAGATACTCAGTTTTTATCATCAATAGGTTAGCCCTTGAATTCAAGTCTCTGCTTTGCCAAGGTCAGGAGGTTAAGGAGTTGTTCAAGGTTTGCGATAGTTTATTAAATGACTCTAAAGTAGTAGAATTGTTGTCTATCAGAAACAAGTAGAAATATTAAACAGTATTTGTTGATTATGCTCTCACACTACTACATATATATGAATTGTTTCTTTTATTTAATTATTATGTCATGTCATAAGTTATGAGCACTTATTGCAATGTATATTCATCAGCACCCTCATATAACTTATTTTCATAGATTTAAATATTAAATATTTCCTTGAATTATATTTTAAATATTTTCTGTTTTTCAGATATTTTTTAAAGCTGATTATTTATTCTTCTTCAGCAGTATGAAAATATTGTTTTATAAATATTCTCTTTTGTGTGAAACGGCGTAATACAATTGTCCGGCCACGGCATCGCCCAATATCGATTTTACTTAAATCCATATCCATAACCTGTACAAGAGAATCACAATTCGCTCTGTGCGTTTTCTGTTTTGTTTTGGTTTCATTATTGGTCGGCATGCCGTGTTTTAATTACATTTGCATATTGCACAAAGCATAAATGCATTACGCATATCTGAACAATATATGTACATATGTACACCGAGCAAAAAGATTTAAATATCTAAATTCAAAGATCGCGATCTTATTTCAAGTGAGTTTTCGTAAGTATTTCAGTATTTTTAAACTTAAAACTGACTTCAAAAGCATCTTAAAATATAGAAAAAGACATTTTCTTTCGTCTGTAATTAATTTGTAAGTATAAAATGTTCTTGAATTATGAATTTGAATCATCATATAAAATTATTCAAGTTAATTGTTATTTAAATCAGTTAGTGTGAATTTAAGTGATGACCGAGTACAGAAATTATCCTTTTGAGTGTAGTCATAGCTTTTAAGTGCCCATCAAACTGCTCTTCATAGAAGACAAGCAAGAACTTAAAAGGTTTAGGATATAAAAATATTGATTCGATCCCGAGTACCAAACATATTTATAAAATTTTCGGACAGATTTCGTTCTTAAATATCTAGACTTTTTTCGTTCTGTGTACATAAAATAATGTCCTGCATTTTAGCCTCGCAATGTTTGCATAATACATAATACTATTATATTGTATTTATTGCCCTGTTAATTAAAAACATGATGCGCCCCTTAACACTTTTGCCCTTCATTTTCTTAGTCTAAATAACAGTAAGCTGCAAATCGATAAATTAATTAAAAATTAACCGAAATAAATTTGAAACGGAAACATAAAAGCTAATTAAACTGCACTGACATAATGCAACAGACTCTGAAACGTTAGACTAATGCACCAAGCCAAATAAATGTATCTGTCAGATACATACATACTCGAGATTCCTAAGTGTGCGTATGTGTGTATCGGACTGAAGTGTGCATTGGTGTATGTGTGTTGTGTGCACTTACAAAGTAAATTGAAATTTACGGGTGGACCTCAAAGGCAAATACTAACAAAACAACTTGGAGAGCTTTAAAATGTAAAGACGCATCGACTGGTAGAAACCCTTTAATCTACAATTACTTACACATACTTTGATTTTACGGAACCCACTTGGCAAATTCTCATGATATGCTGTTAAAAATGTGTGTATAAACACAATTTTATAAATTCGACTAACACAAGTAAGTGACTATAAATTCAGACTCAAATCATGAAATGAATTTCATTTTATTAACATTTCTTTCACTATCTGAATCGTTGTGTCTGCATATATATTATATATTTTGTTTCAAAATTTGATTATAGAACTTTTGGTGCTTGAACATGCTTTCGTCACTAGACTTTTACCGTGAGCAAAATGAATATGAAAATCGTCGTATGTGTAAACATAGGGCAATTTTTGATTTAAGCAACAACAACAAAAATTCATGTGTGCTCCATATAAACAAAATCTCACAAAATCGGCTACAGGCTAACATGTATGTATTTGGAAAACTTTAAAATCAAATACTCAGTCATTCTCTCCTATTAAATGAGAGCATAAGACAGCACAGGAGCATAGGCTACTGACTTGGCCACCATTTTCATTACGCAGCAACTTTAATTATGACAAATTGTGGTAGCACGCAATGTTCCCAAAATATTCGTAACGTGAAAGGTATGCATGATTGGGATTTCTATTGTAATGCTGATGCTGACTCCGACACGTGCTAGAAGAGTAGACTTCTAGGCGCTGCTGTCTGCCTTCGTTTATTGTTATCATCAATTTCTGAAATATTTTTCTATTATTGTGCTATTTTTATTGACATAGTTTGGGGACTTCAGCTGGCGACAGCTCAGCGTGAAGCCTTTTATGGGACTTTAACGTGTCGCGTGGGTGATCAACTTAAAGCTGCCATATGAACAACAATAAACAGCTGGACGGGGACGTACGTATCCCCTTAAATATACATATATATATACCCGCCACGCGCTTTATTCACGTTACGCACTTTTGCTGCTTCAACAAGCGAGTCAATATTAGAGGAACTCTGCGCAAAATTGTGCACTCGCATGATTCGTTATTCGTTATCTAAAAATAATTATATTAACTTTGCTTTTTGGTGCTGATGTCTGTTGTTGCCCGGATGGTTGTGGATGGGATGGATATACTTAGCCATAGTCTCGCATTAAGTACTCCCTTTAAATTCAGCTTGAAGTCTGCTCGGGGTTACTGTCAATATCCAAAGGAGCAAGCAATGTGCATACTAAATTTTTAAAGGCACTCGGCGAAGATGAGTTTAATACAAGTCAAAACAAAACCGAGAAAGGCAAGGCGAAAGTCAAAGCCAAAGAGCGACAGATGAGAGACCCGCTGAAAAGACTTTTACTGCTTCGACTAAGTAATATGGAGTAGGGTCTTGCGCAGTTTTGTGACCGTATCGTTTGATATGCACATCCCGCCCATTTGGGCAAAGGCTGACAGCGAATGATAGCTAAGAATTTCATCAAAATTCCTTAAATTCGAAGCTAGTACAACTTGAGAGGAACTTTGTGAGTACTATTTCTATACACACCTAAGTAAATCGACCAACTATAAAATGTCCTTTGCATACGTAAAGGTAAAAAAAATAATCAACAAAATGTTTAGCATACCATCAATAATTAATTAACAATTCCAACTGCAGCCTCAGGCTCAATTGGCTTTTCAATCAACTTGAAATAAACAATGGACCCTACACCCTACCCTACTGTACAGCCAGTACGTAGCCAGTTCATAAGATATTAAGTTTGATTAAATAATATATATCAATATGTATATATGTGTGCGTTAGCACCTTGCTCTGATTATAAGTGGAAACTCAGAACGTGTCTACATACGAGTACGAGAAGAACTCAGTTCTTCGTTGTGTACACCTAAAACGCAGCTCCAAATGGAAACAACAAAGCAACAGTTTCGACTGTTTCGACGCAGCCACAAAGACGACGCAGGAAAATCCATAAAACACCTTTTCCGAATATGCGATTTGTAGAGGAAACTTTGGTTACCTACTTGGGCGCTGGCTTTTAATCAAAATGTTTTACTACACGAGTAGACATCAGTATCAGATTTCCTACACATTTTGAATAAATGAATTATTTAATCGGAGACCATGAATCATATTGTACACTTATTTATGAACTTTTAACTTCTTTACTCTGTTTGTGTGCGATTTAATTTCCATTAATTTAACTCGGAATTGAATTCGGACTCGGACTCCGACACGTTGTCCCTTCGTTCTACTCAGAAGAACTGCGCGCGTACTACTGATTTTGATTTTCAGCTTTCTCAGACACGACGACAATGGCGGTGACGCTGGCCACGCACAACAAGTTGCAAAATTCGAGTTGGACGAGGTCGACAACAGCTATGTGGACGAGGGCGAGGACGAGGACGAGGACAAGGCCCGTCGGCTAGGACGATATTGTTCGGCAAAGCTTTGTGGCATTGAATTATGAGTTCGCAACTTCGAAAGCTTTTTCGCAACTTGTTGCCTAATCAGCTGTTGCGCTTATCGAAGCGACTATTGAATACTTTTCTACTTCTGCCACCTAATAGATGCTTTTATAAGCAATGCTAAAAAACGTATATTATAAATAATTTCATGAAATCCTTTAGTACAACTGTATGAAAGTGGCAAAGCCGTCGGAACTTTCTCCGAAAATACTTATTTTCTTGGAGGTTATTTCGTAAACTTCTATACTAAAGTCGGTGGAAAATTACTATATTCCAAACCTTTTCAATTTTCTAGTACATTGAACCTATAAAAGCTAAAGCTGAGAGATAAATATGGTATTTATGCAAATGATTTCAGCGACCACAAGGACAATTAAATAAAATGGCAGTAATTCGAAAAAGCTCCGGAAGCTTCAACGGTCTTTGGAAGTGCTTGCGTGTGCTTGTGTGCGACTTCACCTTGAAAGCAAACAAAAAGATAGAGAAAGATAGACTGAGAGAGATAAAAGCTAGGGGGAGATACAAATACGAGTATATATCAAATCACAAATGTATATATATATATGTATATGTATGTACATATTTTTTCGCAAATATACTTGCGCTTAATCTGTCTGTATTTGTCAGCGTGTCGGACGTTGAAGGTGTATGAGATATGTACTATCCATACATATCTACATATTGGTGAACGCTCTTCTGGGTATCACAAAGCTCAAGTGTGAGTATACTAAATTTTGATTTAATTTTAATGGCCCCACAACTACTCGAATTACAATAAATTACCTTAATTGGCGGTAGTCTCGAATACCGTGGTACAGATTACCGCGACGTACCTCCCTCTATATGCTGTCCCTGAACTATCACATTTGTTCAGAGGTTTGGTATTGTTTTGATCCAGACAGAACTGTAGACGTAGACAATAAAGGGCCTGTTCCTTATGTACGTCGAGCCTACTTCAACTAACTCCCATATTAAATGCAACCGACAGCTTGTTGGCCATTGCATGTGCTTCATACTCTGCAACAAGTTGCTCCAGCCACGTGTACCCATCCAAGCAACTGGAGCTTTGCATATTTACCTATCCACTACCCTGGCTCCTAGTCAGCGTTGCCAGCCCCTCAAATGGACGGCGTGTGCCTTTCATGCCTTATTTATTATTTCTTTTTGTCTTTGGAGCACAAATACCTGCTTAATATTAAGACAACTTAGAGATGTGAACGATTCACAATATACACACATTTAACGAAAGTGTTACAACTCAAAATTTGTCATTATGAGTTTATTTGATTTATCACCATATTTATCAGCACAAAGGAGATAAGTTATTGTGATTCAGTGTGTTTATTTTAAAAATATATGCAACTTTGACACATAAATTGGAGCAATTTTTGTCAATGTTAATTTTTTGCATATTATAAAAATACAATTTTTGTCAATTTATGAAGGATGTGGAACTGAATATTGGTATAATTAAGTGAATTATGCTGCTACAATTAAAACAATATATTTAAAATGTAAATTAGAAAATTCGATTGAATTAGTGATTACTTGAATAAAATGTTATATTCGGATTATCGCTAAGCTTTTGATATCCTCGTACGAGGGATTGCTTAAAACATATATATGTCTTTTTATGCTATGAGGTCTTACCATATGGAGAGTTAACTCCTCATTTCATACTTATTTCGCAAAATAATACGATACACAAAAAAGGTAAGTAAAAGTGCTATAACCTAATTTTCAGCAGCTGCTTTTATTTGCGAACATATTTAACGAAAATTCTTAAGAACTTCATGATTTGTTTTTCAGTAAGCGAGTGTTTTTCTAAGGTCGTTGACACTTGGGCTTTGGTAATAGATTGAAGTTAATTTTTGACGATTGTCTACTTCTTCCTCGTTACAGAAATCACGAATTCGCATCAGAAACTAGAATAGCAGCCCGTTGACATACTTTAATGTGTGTGTGTGTAAATAAACCGCTTTTAAGCTCATTACATAATTGTAATCGAAACACGTGCCACGCGAGGATGCTTTAAATTTCATTTTGTTAAAGATTTTTAGATATTTTATTGATGTGTTGACATTTCTATCCAACTATCAATGTGAGTAAAAGCTGGGGACATGTCCTTTACATTATGTAAACTACTTTAACTGCGATTCATTACTTTACTTGTGGGTTTGAGAGCAGTTTTCTATTAGTTTAGGCAAATAGCTTAAATCAAGTTATGTACACACTCGTCGTTATGTAATACCTACATATATATTTACTATATACATATGTATATCTTTGTACTTATCTGTATGTATCATTCGTTTTCATGATATATTCGGTCCTTAGACAGGCGTCTAGTTCAGCTGATTTTCCACCGTCCAATGGAGGATTCCGCTGGGCGATGGCGCCTCAGCATATGCACAGTGAAATAATCGTAATTAGATCGACTTACTTGTAAGCACAGAAAGCATTACTGAGAGTAAAATGTGTGTTTGGATAGATGTACAGTCAGATACTATTATGCCAGCTGCCGCCAGTGACCTAAGATGTTGCATAACGAAGCGGCAAATATTCATTTTAAACAGGCGCCACTCGGTACTAGGCGCCATGGAAATTAAAATGAGTCTGGCTCCGTTGGAGATGCTATGCTATGGGGCCTACAGGAATCAATGTGCGTAGTTAATTTGTTGCATGAATATACTCTCGAGTAAATGGAATGGCCAAGGCGACATACATTCACTAATCAGCACTGTAGCTATTTACATGGTGGGTCACAGATGTACAGTTCAGATGAGAAATACAACGACGGTGTTTAATGTA
The DNA here is from genome assembly GCA_958299025.2 of Drosophila histrio. NCBI lineage: Eukaryota > Metazoa > Arthropoda > Insecta > Diptera > Drosophilidae > Drosophila > Drosophila histrio. The sequence continues at coordinate 27,979,772 of OY729166.1, forward strand.
CTTGCTTATATCTCACAACCAAATTTATATTTTATATTAATATTTATTTATTTACTTTCATCCTAACGACACAATATACCTTATTTAAAGCATTAGTCACAAAAAAATTTGGTTAAATTATAAATATTTATCAATACAAACTCTCGAACTCTAATTAAATGTAGACTTGTTAAATTAAATTATTTAAAGTTTGACCTACCGATATAATTGTTTAGATTGTGTTATTGCTGTTCTTTTATAAATAAGTAACATATGCAAACAAGATTATATACATAAATCTTTTCGGTAAGATATATGTATATATCTAGCTTATTCATAACCAGAAGATATCTCAAAAATGTGCTATTTTATAACAGGTGGCATACGTAAAAGCATTTGCGAGCATTGCGAGCTTTCATATAATGGAAGCCCTAAGCTTGAATGTTGGGGTTCAAAAACTCATTTTAGCTTTGGAAGCTTTAAAAGCTCTTGTGATAAAACGCAACTTTAGATAAATCGAATGGAATATCCGTTGTAATTCCCACGAGTTCAATTTAAAAAGAAACTTCAACTACAAAACTATAGCCATTAAGGCAGACACACACAATTAAATTATACACTTGAGACCACAACCGTTGCAGGGCAGGACATTCCTTTCGCCGTGGGATACCCGGCGACAGACTGTCTAGCCGAAAGAAGACTGCGCATTGCGCACCTGACAATTCAAAACTATCCACTCCCAGGTAGAGCCCAATGCTGTTTGGGCAATTTTCAATAGAATTTTTGTCTTTCGACTGCAACAACGCGGCGACTAATGATCTTTTAACAAGGCAATGGCATTGCCCAGATCTGAAGGACTACAGGTAACAGATAGCGCAGCTAACATCTTTAGAGCCTGAGTCTGCAGGGTTGCCCAGTTTCATTCATAAAACGAGCGAGAAATTGTGAAAACTCCTACGCTTTCCTAGTTTCGACTCTCGAGCGCGCGAAAACACTTCAAATTGAAGAGGTTTTGCACTTGAGTTTGTATTCATTCATGAAGTGCTCGTGCTTTTGTTGTAAAAATACTTTCTGCAAAGGAATCCTGTACAGAGCGAACTCAGCGGGCGTTAAAACAGGCATGAATTTTGGACATCTGGATATTGAAATCAACAAACAAAGATAGGGATAGACAGAAAGGGAGAGAGAAAGATGTCTATCAAGGCTGGAAACCTGCAAAATTTTAAAGAAAGTTCGATTCGGAGCTTCACACCATAGAGCAAGATTTCGGTTCGGTTCACGAAATGTTTTCAATACCCACTTAACCCAAGGTTGATGCTAGAACCTTGGTTCAATTTAATACCAACAAATTTCGTAATTTATTCAATTGTTTTTCATTTTTACTTGATTTTTTAACAAATTCAATCGATATCATTTCAAATTTCAACATAATAACTCCAACCAACAATTATTATTTCAATATTTTGAAAAACGAACTGAATATATCAAATTGACGCATTTTTTATATTCTGAATCGAACTTTATTTTAAGAAAGTGTAGTTCGGTTTGGGTACGACAAGCAGATAACTTAAAATTTTCGTTCATATTCCGGTTCGGTTAATTCAAAACTCAAACCATACCGGTTATTTTATGTTCGGCTCAAAAATGCAAATTCTTTCTGCAAATTGTCAAAAACAAAGCCTCAGAATTATGTGTAATATTGCAAAAATTTAAAATTGGTTTTGCTCTTTCAAAAATATTTGTACTACATTCCTATATAGTTTCGATTACTTTTGTATACTAATTTCGATTGACTTAAGACTCGAATAGCACAGATTTCGTGATTTTGCAAAAATTGAAAAATGTGAGTTTCGCAACAGGAGTCAACACCACCTACCTGTGCACTTGAATCTCAAGAGCTAGATCTTCAACTCAAGTGGGCGCATACTTGAAACACTAAGGCAACTTTTGTGCACGCCACTGATAAGGATCGAGCGATCTCTAAACTACCAACTGAAACTACCTGAAACGAATTTTCAAGAATAACTCAGTGAAAAGAACTGGGAATTCCGTTTAAAACCGCCGACTGAGCCATTTACCCCGACGTCCCATAGGGGCGTAGGTGCAATTGCGTTTATTAGCACCGCACCCCTGGCCTCATTCATTTCGGAATGTCCACAATGGAACGTACTCGTGAATACGTTTGCCGTACGAGTGTTCATTGAAGAATCGATGTCAATTGTCGACTTTGTTTGTTGGTCCTGAATCTCAATGAGTTTCGCCAGGCAGGTTTTTTGCGCACGATTCGTTTAGGCCAGGCCACTACAGACAGCTAGAACTCGTACCTTTAAACGAAGATTTTAAACACTAACGATAAACATCTAGGTTGGCGGATTTGATGGACTGTAGCTTCACTTTTGCTAGTCCTGTTTCGGGATTTGCGCTCAATTTGGTAATTGCCTGTAGCTTGACATTTTAAAGTGTCGTGGGAATGGCTTCCATGATGCCATGATGGCACAAATATTATTTGATTAATTGTCATCTCAATGATTATGCAATTTTCTTCCCTTTTATTCTTGTGGTTTACACCACAGACCACACAAATGGTCGACATTAGACATTGAATATTAGAGTTTCGCTGTAAATGCTCAATCTGCAGGGACTTTTAACTACTTACTAAATCGTTCTAAATGCCAATCTTATAACAGACATGAGCATCTAATTTGGAAAAGCCCCTGAAACCTATGGCTCTATCAACGCATTCAGAACGCCTGTCAGCTTACCAAAAGGACGAACTGAATTTTTGCGGATTTTGTGCGAAAATGTTTGCCCAAGAAGTTTGAGAAGTGTGAAAATTAAATCTGACAAATTTCCGGCACATCAACTATGTATTTTCTGGACATCATTTTCTGCCCAATTGGATTAACGTTACCGCTTTATTTGTTGTAATTTCAAACAATTTTCTCTAGCTCATGGGCATAAGTCAATGTATGCACAGCGATGTCTTTCGCTGGCACTTTCTCCCTCTGCCTGGTATTCAACTCGGCATAGTTGAAGTTTCCATCCCCGTCTAGTATCCATTTGCGTTTGGCGGCCAAATTGGTGATCTCAGTTCCTCCGGGCTTCAGGCCCAAGCGCAGGGCAGCCTGCTTCTGTGAGATCTTGCCATATGACTTCTCCATGCATGAAGCTATCTCCTCACGGGCGGTATTCACCAGCAGATTCATAAAATTCGAATACAACTCCGAGGGCATCGACTTCTTGGCCTGTAATATCTTGTTATAGCGCCCCTCCATGAAATAGTTCTCCAAAGCCAGAACGGGAGAAATGAAAGGATTCTGCAGCAGCAACGCCGACGGCAGACGTTCCAGTTCAATGTGGAAATCAGCAATACGATTTGTGGCTAACATATAAAGAAGATGCAGGCCCATGAACTTGTGCATCTGTGGCGATGGCTCCAGATACTTGTCATAATCATAATAGTACATCTTCAACTGTGCCATGTATCGTTCGAAGGCGGCATTATCCTTGACTCTAATGCTGTGCTCTATGGCGATCTCAAGCAACTCCCGAGACGTCCGTAATTCCTGCGCCTGGTTGGACGGCAGAGCTGCTTGTCCCTGGGCTCCTGCCAAGCCCACACGAACCATTTCCAACTTGAGACTGTCCAACAGTTGCGCACAACGAATCAGATTCGGTGAATTCTTGGCCCACTCGCTCTTCAGCTCCTTGTAGAAGTTCGACATGATAATGCTTGGAATATTTCAATTCAAAATGAACAATAAATTTATAATAATTTCAGTTGGCAGTTGCTACAACGCTGTTCAGGGCAGTTGTCAGCAGTTTGTGTACTTATGTCGGAGTTGAAATGGAGCTGAGTAATAGCCTACTACGAACACATTTCATTTACTTAGGACAAATTGGAAAAGGGGAAAACCGTGTTGCCAAGACAGTTTTTAAGTTAAGTTTACGATCTGTAACAGCTAAATAAATTCTATTACGTTCTATGAAAATAAAATGTTACAACTCTGTGAATATAACAAAAACCGGTGCTGGAACCGATAGACGATATTAACCTTTTAAGGTCTAGTACCCAAACCGGAACCTAGATCGAATAAAATTATTTTTCAAGAACCAAAAACTGAAACGATTGTACCAGTAAAGTTGCAATAATTTTTTTCAATTATTTGTTGGTGCTTTCTGTATGTATGTATATAATTTTGCATTACATTACAAATTTGATTGCAATTTACTAGAGATCCCTGGCTAACAATAAACTAATTTTTAAAAAAACACTCTTTTTGATGAACTTTGAGAGGATATTGGATATTTTCAATATTTACTTTAATAGACATAAGCTTGTTTCCGTAATTTGTTTTGTTGGAAATTGTAGCTTGTTATATGTCTTCTCCGCTAGAAATGTTGGCAACGCTAAAAGATAAAGGAAGAGACCACTTTGTTTTCAATATATTCTAGTTTTATTATTTTAGACTATTCAACAACTTATAATTTCTGTACAAATAACATTCTAAGGTCTTGTTGGACTCTACGCGCTGCTCTTAAGGTCACAGCACTTGGACGAGGGCGACGTCTGAGGACTGCTTGAGTTGGCCGATAAATTGAATGTGGGGCTTTCGGAACCGCCTTTCTTCTGCTTAACGCGTCGATTCTGGAACCAGATCTTCACCTGCTTCTCCGACAGACGCAGCCGGTTGGCAATCTCGATTCTGCGCAGGCGTGAAAGATAGGCATTGTGAGAGAACTCGCGTTCCAGCTCCAGAAGCTGGGTGCTGGTGAAGGCAGTGCGGATGCGCTTACTGGAGTCGGCGTAATCGCTGATCAGCGGTGTGATGTCCACACCTGCGCTGGAGACAGTTCCATGCGACTTGATGGGTGAGCTGGCTGGTGAACAGGAAGACTCATGCTTGAAGCGCTTTCCTTGCGGCTCGTCATGATTCGCAAAATCCAAGGAGGCACTCGAAGAAGCCGATGGGGATGTGCAAAATGCTCCGGCCTCATGCAGAGGCAGACCGTAGACGGCCGTCGAGGGGACAGCCGGAAGTGGCAGAGGCAGTTGTGTGTTACCACTGTGTCCAATGGCATTGGCCGAGAGCGGTGGCGATGGATAGCAGTCCTCATAGTTGGCCAAGCTGCTGGACTTGCGCTTCGACGTGAACAGCTGTGCATACGGATGGTAGAGGGAGGCGTGGGGCTGCTGGAGAACAGCGGCAGCTGCTGCGGCGGCAGCCTGATGTTGTTGTTGCTGTTGCTGCTGCTGTATGCCGAGGGAGAAGAGGTAGCTGCCCACATAGCTGGCTGGATATGGCAACATAGGAATGCCGGGAAGCATTGCAGCGGCTGTGGCAGCTACCGCAGCGGCAGTTGCACTCGCATTTGGTGACCGAAGTGATTCCTTGTTCTTGTTGAGCGGCGGAATATCGCTGAGCAGGGAGTCCATGAGGAAAGATCGCGACATTCTGCTAACAGTTGAAGTTGACGTTGAGCTGAGATTCGAGATTCGTGGTGAGCACCTAACACGATCGCAGACGGAGCGTTACTGGTATGCTGATAGACTCTGCTCTTCACTTTATATAGACACCGGTGGCTAAGGTCTAGGGGTTGTTTTTGCACCACCCTTGCTCTGGCGGCCTCAGGCGGTGCGAGTGAGAGGGCAATTTCCTTTGTTAACTCATTTGAGGGTTGTTTGCTTATTTTCTCTGTCCATTAGCTCACCATTTACACTTTGTCTTTCTCAAATGGCAGCAACTGTAGCCACTTAAGCTCCGCCCTTGGCACAAAGATCGTTCACAATGGCAGGTATTTTCTTATATGTAGTGCCCGTATCTGTATGCACGTCACTGTGTGCGTGAGAGACGTTGAAAAATTTAAATGTATTGCTCAGCTCATTCAAAAAAGTTGAAGTTCTCTTTAGTTAATTTTAATTATGGATTGATCTTAAAGCTTGCGATGATAAACGCTTGAAATACTTTTAAAATAAAAAGGTATTGTTAGCATGGCTCCAAACTGTTCCCTAATCGAGTCCCACAAAGTCGGTTCGGATTGGATCATTAGCCGAACCTTTACAATTATCCACCCCGTGAACCCGAACCGTTTCACTTTTTTTTAAATAAGGAATGGTTCTCAGACAAATAATTAAAAAAATTGCGTGTTTCTTTTTTTCCGGCCATCGATTAAGCTGAAACAGCAATAATTGAACACATGTTCGTAGAAAGGTAATTAAATAGAAGTAGATTCATTAAAAATCAGGTATCACAATTATTATTTAAAAATCATAGTAAAAAAGATATTTTTAGACCCTTTACTTTAAAAAAGTAAAACGGGTCTATTAAGTTTGTCAAAAAAAAAATGTGCGTAACAGGTCGAAGGAAGTCCGGCAGACCCCATAAAGTATATATATTCTTGATCAGTATCAACAGCCGAGTCGATATAGCCATGTCCGTCTGTCCGTCTGTGCTGGCGTATGAGCGCCTAGATCTCAGAGACTATAAGAGCTAGGGTCACCAAATTTGGTGACAATACTCCTAAGGGCTGCACAAAGGTCAAGTTTGTTTTAGAATTTTGCCACGCTCCCTTCCGCCTCCATAAATCGAGAACAAAATTTTTGAAAGCCCATTAAAAAAATATTAAAGCTAGAGTCCTGAATTTTGGCACACAGGACGGGTATCCGGGTCCTAACGTATCCTGAAAATTTCATCGTGATCGGATAGTTATCTCGGAAGATATTCAAAAAAATCTTAAAATCCTATATAATGGTCAATTTTAAAACTGGTTATTTAATTTATGCTATAAGAATTGAAAATCAATTATTCCTATTATTATTTTAATATTTGTTATAAGAACTTTGTATTCAAAATATTGAAAATAAAAGTAATTCTTCAATGTTATTATATAATTATATATTTATATTTGTTTGTTTAAAAATTTGTATACGCTTACAGATTGAAGGAAATATAGAATACAACTAAGAAAATTGAATTTTATTTTTGGATTAATTTTCGCAAGAACCATCTCCAAAACTTTTAGAGGCTTGCAGTCTTTTTTTCTAAGTTTCTAAGTTGTTAAATTCGAGACATTTGACTGCCAATTTCATGGCATCTATGGTCTCAGCTATTTGTCCTCTTAGCGTATTGTCAACTGTCTGTGAGCACCTTAACATGTTTTTATTGATGCATTATCTCCGTGTGTGTCTGTGTCCATATCCCAAATCGGTTAACAATGCCCGGGACATGCATCAACTGAGCCCATTCAGAACGAACTATTGCCATTCATTCCCGACGCACGTTGCGTCTTTGTGCCAGGCCAGACATTGCGTCGCCTTGCTCGATAGAAAGAGAGGAGGAGGTATAGAGGGAGACGACGACTTTAGTTTTTGGGTTACATTACACGGAATTATGGCGGCAGTTTCATCGTTTGTTAACTCGCTTTAAGGATTTGCTTTAATTGTCCTTTTCACGCCATTGTCCCGATGTGTGCGTAATGCCAAGGTGTCTGTCAGGGTGCTCCTTTGTGTGTTTGTGTGTCGCATCAATGATATTTTATCATATGTTAAGTGGCTATAAAACTGAGCACAATTCCTTACGATAATTGTTGTCCAACTCTCAAAGTACTTTCGGACGCTTTGTTGAATGCAGTTGCATTGGCGATCTATCGCCTACTTTTTAGGATACATTGTTGTTACTTTGGCTTCTGCTTAATTGCCATGCTTTCCTTCTTTCTACTCCTAATAGCATGCAAAGACATGAGGCAAAATTCAATGCAACTGGGTTGCAGCTGCCTCTGTTGCCTCTGTAGCCGCCACCTTCGATTTTTGCACCACATTTCGCTTATAGGCGTTGCGTCGGTCTCGTGCTCAAGAGCTGGACCTTGATCTTGTAAATGTAAGTGCCTTTGTAATTGTTTCAGGGAAGAGCCACTTTAGAATCCAAGTGGTATTGCTCACCTTTGACCACATCCGTTTTTTGTATGTGCTCCGTTTTTACGCTCGATTTAACTGACCATTGTTGATTCACTCTCTTTTCAAAGACGAGATCGTAGATCGTGCTATTGATACAGTCAGTTGTTGTTTCTTGTAATAGAAGGCAAATATCAATATAAGTATCGATATTTTCGCCACGTGCACTCGAAACGTCATCTCTTACAGGGAAATTTCCGAAACTTCATTTGAATTTTTATATTTCCTGCTGGGCAAACAGGAATATAAAGAGATACAAAGATAGCAAGTATCTTTAAGCTCTCCCCTCTGAGCCACTCGAGTGCGCAATTTACTTTTAATTGTGAACAAAACTCGGGTAAACGCTAAACAAATGAAAGCTGGGAGAAACTACAAATTGTATCTCCATGGATTCAGGAGAGCTAACGTACTTAAGTCGGACGAGTCTATGGCAAACCGGATTCGCCAACAAAGGGGTGTGCGCTTAATGGCGGACATGGAACCACCACCACCAGCATCAGCACCACCATGGGATTTACAGCTCTGCGAGTCTTCAGTTGCCTCTGTTGTTGGGCTCATCATTTATTGACATTAATTGGTTGTGACATTTGCATTTGACTGATTGTTATAGTTGCCATTGTTAATACGTTACCAACAGTCAAAGGGAGTGCCGCTCGCTTTGGCCATTGAAGGGGTTTGTTTGGCCAATGGGCCAACGAAAGGGAAGGGAGACCATCATCATTCTCATAAGTATAAAGAAAAACACTTCTATATGTTATTTTGGTTTAACAAATATGACTTCATTATAGCTCAAGCAGTTACTCATACTCGTGTTGCCTATTGCGCTTATGAATAAATTATAAATGAGCTTTGCACCACTAAACGATTGGGGTTTAGACTGCGTGTTTTTCAGTCATCAGACCTCAGGCAATAAATGAGTGTGTGCGGTCTGTTGGGAGAGTCGAAATACTCGTAAGTATTTTTGAAATGTGAAGGACTTTACAATTTGTTCATTGGTTTAGCGTCAAGCATAGAAAAATATTTCAAAGTGCCCTACCGACAGTTTAGGACTCGAAAAAAACAATGCCAACTTGTACAGATATTCATGAATGAAAGTCAGCGCAGTACAAAGGCCGCAAACAGTTCTTTAACTATTGTACTTGGACATTGTGCAGAGCTGCGAGCACTTGCAGTGATCTGCAGATGTCTTTGTGTGGACCATTTGCTCTCTCCATTCATATCCCGAATGGTCTTTGTGTTGGCCCAGGTAACAGTGGACTGTCAAGAATTCCATCTTTTATATCGAGCTACTTTTTAGTGGCCACTGGACAAACACATCGCCATCGCCATCGCCATCGCGGTCAAGGCCTTATTGCCGGACAGTACAATTAATCAGGACGGTTTGTTGTCATGTTTCGCGTCGATTGTTGTGGTCAATATTGTGGCTATTTGAGGGGCAGAGAGGGTACATGAACTTCAACATATAAACAATTGCGATGGTTGGGGTAATGGAAAACGTAGCCAACACACTTTGAAAAAAAAAAAGCAATTGAATTTATTGCCGCTAATCAAATTATGTGCACATACAAATATAACAAACAAGAGCCCGATTCACTTATCGCCCCATTCCACCACTCATGTCTCATGTCAACAGCAAGCCAGTTAATAAAATCAACATTTAAAATCAAAAAGTGGTCGAGGGAAAAACGCGCGCGTTCTCCGACAGCCGCCGAATTGTGCGCAGGAGCACCCGCTGATTCTGCGAGTAACTGCGGCACGGGCTGATGACTGTTCCCTGATGAAAGCGATAGAAACAACCCCAAGGATCTGCAGTCGACTGTATAATGATACGTATTGGATACGCTACCTTATAAATATGAAATTGACAGGCAGACGATGCGACGTTCACCCTTTTCAATTCATTACAGCCACATCACATCAGACGCCATTATTTGTCAGTAGTTACATTTGTATCTTTGTGGTGTTTTGTTATATTTATGATTTGGAAATTGATAAACAGAACTGCTGCAAACATAACAATTAAACCATTCACACAGTAAATAAAAGTAAATGAAAGCATATATAAAAGGGCATATAAATATATAAGTAAATGCATTTTACATAAAACAGGAAAACCAATGCAATAAAAACTAAGTATGATTGTTGTCTGCAAATCCAAGTAATAATATGAGGACTTTAACTGATAATACGTGTCCATGTATTTGATTTGATTGTAAGAATAATTACGTACGGAAATTTTAAATATTATTGCAGACTCTTAACACATTGCTCCAGATAAAATGTTTCGATTTTCTTGGCGTGAGAAAGGTGTGGGTAAAGAATATTTTAAATAAATATCTGATTAAACTAAATAAGGACCTGAGGTCTTTGCATAAATGCGGACATACTGACAGATACGGCTAAAAGCACGACTGAATACCGTACCGAAAACGAAACGGTTAACTAGTATTAACTGATTGAAATTGATAACCGTAACCGAAACTAGACTTTGTAATTATATTGAAACCGATATTCTTTAAGCCGAAATGACCGTTTAATAACCGATTCATATACAACGGTTGGTTTCGGTTCTAGCTAACGAAGGGCGCTAGTAAAATTAATTCAAGAAGTCTATGAAAACTAGCCATAAAATTCACATTTGTTGAAATTTTTACACTTAAGAGATCTCATTTGAATCGCTACTTAACTAAATCTTTACCTTTGGAGCAAACAACACAACGAGCCGAAATTATTAAATTTTACTTTTCGAGCAACTCCTCAATTGTGGGTACTAAACATGCATATCCCGTAGTTACTTAATTCTATGGCATTGGTACTGTGACAACTTATGTGCCGGCGCACTGCTTAGCCGAGTCTATTGACGCCCAACGAGCCGATGGTGGTATTCAGATTCAACGGCTTCTAACTTTATCTCCAGGGTAATGTGTATGCAAATCGGCCAGAGACCGGCGAGCAGCTTGAGGAGAAAAGTTAAAAAAATCTAATAAAAAATGCCGAAGAAAGAGAAAATCTTCTCGTGGCCGCAAGCGTAGACATTTGCCCATCGAAATAAAGTCCCTTCAAAACAAAAATGAATACTTTGTGAGTTTTTATATCCTGTACGTATTAGAAATGAGCAAGAAAAGTTGTATACCATGTGCCAATTAAAAATGATAAGATAAGGGTTTAATAGATTTGTGCCAACGTATGTAACAGGCATAAGAAGGCATCTCGGACCCTATAAAGTATATTCTAGAATCTAGATCAATAGCCGTATCGATTGACGCCGGTCTATCCGTCCGTATAAACTAAAGGATCTCAGACATGGTAAGAGCTAGGTACGCTTAATTTGATATATACACTCCTTATATGTTCAATGTCTGCCTTCCCCGCCAACAAATTGAGAAAGCGAGTTACAAGAGCAGTTTTATAAATGGAAACTTGAGGCGTGTATCTATCAGTTTTTATGTGATTGTGTCCGTGAGTGCAAATACCAATGTACCTATGGGTACCTATGGGACTGGATCACGTCATATCTAGATTCCATTGCATCGCAATGACCTCTTCGTGGTTCCTGGATATTTATGTAATCGGGACCGAATTCGAGCGGCGAATTCCACAGGCTGTATTACGGTCGGTTGCCCTACTGACCGGCTTGACGTAGTGAGGTTTATTCAGTGCAGCAATGTTGTATAGTTAAACCATAAAAGAAAATAATACGTTTTTAATAACATATTAAATTCCATCTATTGAGATGAATGTTCGAATTGAAAATAATATTAGTTTGATAACGATGAACATAACTTTGTTAATTTGTTTGAATTAAAGGTTTGAATGTCAAACTTGCTTCTCAAGGGATAAATTATGAATTTCACCTTAGAAGAGCGAATTAGCAATTGATATAAATCGGGGTGGTCTAAGTCTATTAGTTAGTAAATAGTGTAGGTTACAAATCGTTATATGACTAGAAATAAGGAAACTTGGATTTGACTGGTTGCAAACGGGTAGGATATGCAACTAAGATTCCCTTTAGAGTTGTTGAAATGAAATGGGAATTTAACTGGTTGCAGTGACGAAAGCTGCCAAAGTGTAATTACAATTTTATTGCTCTTAAATTTTGCTCTTATTTTTTTAATAATGCGTTATACATAAGGGAAAACACCGTACACCGCAGCAGGACGTAATTTTTTAGATTTTATGGAGAAGCATCTCGACATTACAAGGGGATATTACCGTGTCCAGCTGAATGCCAATGGTCCTCGATGCGGAAACATAGTTTCCTTTCCAGCTGTGGAAGGATAGTCTACAAGATTTTACATACTGCCTTCCGAGAAACTGCCAAATCCTTGTCCTTGCCAATTACTTTTTGAAAGCAGCCGACACCCAAAAAGCGTAACACTACCGCCAGCTGCAGGATTGGCATGTCTTCTTTATCGAGACATTTTAAAATTTGTTTTTAAAACTTCAGAGCTTCACAAATGTAAACAAATACAATTGGCAGTCACAAGCAATTGAGCAAGTGACAAGAACACAGGGTTGTCACGCAACTTAATTTTTTGCGGGCAAAATATTTTAATTTTGTTGTATTCTCGTTATTCCCGTTTACTCGGACTAAATACTCCGAAAAATGAAATCTCTCATAGTTCTGTGTAACCTAAGTTTTGGTTTGAGAGATTTGCAAAGCAACTCGAGTCAAAATCTCTAGAGATTTCTGTGGCACCCCCGATAGTTTCATAAACAAATAGTTCTGTGAATAGTATTAAGGTAATTTTAATTAAGGTAATTTCACTGGTTATAAATGAATTAGTTTTGCCTGAATAAATCAGCAACAAACACTAGCACTCTTATTAATTGTCGCTCTAATAAGTATGTACTGCCTTTGGAGTAGTTGAAAGTGTATGGGTGTGGAACTAGTTGCAAACGGTGTCAGACATCAACATTTGAATTTAAAAACACCTCTCTGTCTTCTTCATTCGCAACTGGTCAGTCATGGGCCTACACTTCACCGGATATGGCACGATTTACTTGAACCTTACGGTAAGGACAGCGGGATGCCCGTCATCAAAAACAAATAAAATAATGTAACCCCACAGAGTAGAGTTGTATCAAATCGTTCGGATTAAGATCAATTGAACTAATCACTAAAGTGAACGAACGAACTAAATCCCTGATTGTAGGTCATTTAGTTCAGTGATTCGAATCCCATTATGGTTCGTTCAGTGACTCGAATCCAATTATAGTTCGTTCAGTGACTAGAATCCCTTTTAGTTCGTTCAGTGACTCGAATCCCAATATAGTTCGTTCAGTGACTCGAATCCCAATATAGTTCGTTCAGTGACTCGAATCCCATTATAGTTCGTTCGTTAAAATGAATCAAAATTTTATACATAGTTCGATTATCATTCGCTTTGGTTATCGCAACGGTGAAATTTTAAAAACGTTTGTCTGCTTAAATATATCTTTGAAAAGGAAGCGCGCTGAAGCGTGGAACTATATACATAGTTGAAGATGACAAACATGGCAAATGCATGTATTGCAAATGCAAAATAAGTATCTGTGGAGGATCTCACAGTAACTTGACTCGAAATTTGAAAGCTAAACACCCCACAGTGTCTGTTGACCGCCAGCAACCTGCGGCGCAGCAAATACCTCTATCAACACAAGCTTCTGGTCCGTCCGTTTCGACTTCCTTGGCGGCATTAAGCAATGAAGCTTACAAAGCATATTTTATGTGTTATAGCATATGTTATCTTCCAATCTCACTTCAGTATGAAGCAATGAAGCTTACAAATTGATTAAATATTGATTAAATTATGAATTTCACTTCAATTTTGTTAAAATCTATTGCTTTTTATTTAATTCTATTTTTAAACGTAACAACCGACAGTGCTCTTATAACGATGTTAGATTCGAGTCACTGAACGATCTAAAGAGATTCTAGTCACTGAACGATCTAAAGAGATTCGAGTCACTGAACGATCTAAAGAGATTCTAGTCACTGAACGATCTAAAGAGATTCGAGTCATTGAACGAACTACTGAACTATATGAAAGATTAGTTCGTTCATCAAAAATTGAACTACTGAACTAAATCCTTCAATTGAACTACGATGAACAACTCTACCACAGAGTATAAAACACAATTTTAACAACACTGACTGTGACGTTGGTGTAATTGCACAGTGTTGGACAGGCACAGCGGTTTTTTGTGAAAGTGTTGGATAAAGCGCTGATCAAGTACATATTTAGCCCGGTGCCTAAAATGTGCAAGGTTTTGATAAGTTTGTTACCATTAAAAAGATAGGTGATTTGATAATCTATTATTCGATTGATTCACAACATTTCTCTTACTGCATCAGCGTCACTAAAAAGCAAGTCGGTAAGTCGAGCATACGAGACGGTAGGATACGATAATATAAATGTTTTTTATTAGTATGTGTACATACATACATACATATACATATCTAAATCAGGAATTAAAACTGGAATTGTTTACCGAAATTAACTAGTTTAAAGTTGTACCGAAACAAAATGTACATAAATACATACATATGTATGTATGATTTTACCTACTCTCTTGATGTACAGAAGAATATTTTGTTGTTGTGCCGCGTAGAATTTCCAGTAATGAAAATAGCGTTGGGTGCCGTGATGTCGCACTGTGTTTTGTACGCACATGTGTGTGTGTGTAAGAAAGAATCGGGTATTTTCTGCGTTGCTTGTATGTATGTATCTACTTTCACGTTCATACAATACTTAAATTGAGCTTTGTCATAAGGCCTATCTACGTTTTTCAAATTGGGACATTAATATGGTGATAAATAGGTGCACGCCTATTTACCCTTAAAGAGGGTATTATGATTTTGTCCCGAAATGTGTAACGCATCATCTTCCGTCTGTTTCTATGCAAACTAGTCTCTCTGTTTTAGAGCTAACTGAATGAAACTTGATACAGTAACGTCTTTTTGCTGCAGGCAGTGTCGTAACCGACCGGTACGGATTACTATATTATATAGCTGCCATAGGAATTATCGGTCAAAAATCATACTTTAGTATGACAACATATTGTGTTTTTCGACGTACCTTAATCTCAAGGATTATGCATTTTCTCATGTCTTATACATCCTGATAAAATTTGGTTTAAATAGGTCCTATATATTATATATGTACATAACAGCTTACGAATGATATATCGAAACTTAAATTTTGCGCTAACTCTTTTTTTAGATGTCAGCTGTTAATATCGATAAATATTGTGTGTTTGATAAAAAATACTGAAGTTAGACAGGGGCGTTAGCAACGAATTGCATCATCAAATTGAATGACGGCGAACCAAACATCCAGGCCTTATGGGATTTTGTACAGGCATGAACTGAACATTCGGTCTGGATGATGAAAATGGCGTCGAGTGAACCGAATGTGTTGTAGTGGAAATAGCCTATTACATTTCAACAAAATTTGGTTAGAATCGGATATCATACAGTGGCCATGTAAAAGACCGGATAAAAATGTAATACAGAATTTTGCAAGGGTATGAAATCTTTGGCGTCCCAAAGAAGACGGGTTCAAGGCACCCAGTACAGACGCTCCAGCCCCGACTCTCCTGCTTGTTTGTCTTACCGTTTGCAACATTGATCGCAACATAAGTAAACACGTTGTGCGTGAATTCTCATTTTGTCGTATTCGAAGGTCGAGAGTTCGATTAATCGCAGTTTATATTTGGAACTCGACAAATACTTTTGAGTAAAATGTCGCGACCTAAAACAAATATTTATTTATTCACTGGAATAATAATAAAATTATATAAAAAACCAGTCGGAAAGGCTACAGTCGAAATCGACTATGAGAGACCCTTTACTAATTCTTCAAAAATAAAATAACAGTAACAAACTTAGAGACTTATATATAAACCTAATAAATTTTACGCTGCTCAGATTAGCTTCCGATAAATTCAATATAATCGATTATGTTAAACTTGAATCGTTAACATTAGTGTTGGGTAAACACTGCTCATTTCGGTGAACAAGCTCACTTGTTCTTTTTGCCGAGAAGAGTCAACTCGCTCATATTGCTCACTTGCTCACCTACATTGCTCACTTACTCAGTTGCTCACTTGCTCAGTTACTCAGTTGCTCAGTTACTCACCTACATTGCTCACTTACTCAGTTGCTCACTTGCTCAGTTACTCATAAACAGCTTACTCAACTAATAAAGTACGTTACAGTTTTAATTCAAGTCTGATATATATTTATTTTTATATATATCTACATAAAACAATCTTAAAAATATAACTTATCTTTTGTTTCCTTCATTGGAAGTTCTTTGGTATTCATAAAAAAACATATATTTTATTAGGGCGCCTTCATTTGCTGCTTTCATTAGAGCTATAATATAAAGAGAACTGTTAGAAATGCAAACTATGTATAAATTAAGTAATTACTTACATCATATTTACATATTATTATGTAAGAACATCAGATTCTCCACATTTTTGGGATTCAGCAAGGAGCGCCTTTTGTGCACTGTTTCGCCTGCACTTGAAAATATGCGCTCGCATGGCACGGATGTGGCAACTATGCACAGTCGTTTTAACATGTAAGCATATAAGTGCGGGTATTGGGATTTTCTCTGATCCCACCATAACAGGGGATCCTCTTTTCGGCTTATAAACTCCTCGGCTAGGTATTTGTCGACTTCTCTATTTGCAGCAGCTGTGTTGTTGGTTGGCTTGCTGACCTTCTTGAAATTACTGTCGAACTCCTTCCAAATGTCGTCCTCATCATCGGAGCTCAGTGCTTTACTTGTGCTATTCATTAACACATCTTCAGTCGCGTCTGTGGTAGGACGCATCAACATTATGTTTTTTTTAATGTCCCCAACAGACTTTTGGAAGGCGTCTTTGGATTTAAAAACTCGTCCTTTAAACCTTGGGTCCAAAATTGTGCTCTCCGCATACAAAATGTTCGCTTCTACATCTTTGAACCTTAATTCCATTTCCTGCGTGATTATTTTTGTCATCTCTCTCAGTTTCGGATTTTCTATGGAACTCCTAAGGCTAACTACCTTTTTTTGAAGTATGCCAACTAAAACAATTATTTTGGAAATTGTAACATTTTTCTCAGCTGACATTTCCTCCGTTATTTGATTAAATGGCTGTAGAATTTGCAGCGCTCCTTCAATTAATTCCCAATCTCCCGACGACAATATCAAGTCGCTTCGAAGAGTCGACAGGGCTGCCATAACCGCCTCTTTCAAAATGCATAGCCGTTGAAACATTTTGTATGTCGAATTCCAACGCGTTGGCACATCCTGCGTTATTTTCAACTCTGGCAACTTGAAAAGTGCCTGCATTTCTTTTAGCTTTTTTAAGCCAGATGTGCTGCGGTTAAAATATTCAGCTATAGCTTTCCCATTCGATCGTGCAGAACATATTGCATCCAAAGCTTTTTGGGCTATCAAATTTAGGCTATGCGCGAAGCATGCAATATGACGCCACTTGCCCATCTTAATGGCACCTACAATGTTATATGCATTATCCGATGCTATTGCAGCCACTTTATTTTGAATTTGCCACTGTCCGACAATTTTTTGAACAAATTCACACAGGTTTGCTGACGTGTGAGCCTTATCAAACGACTGGCATGCAACCATATACGACGACAGCACTGTTGACTCCTTCTCGATGAAATGAACTGTAACAGCCAGATAGCTCTCATTTGTTATCGAGGTCCAACCGTCTGTTGTCAGACAGACTGCTGCCGCCGCATTAAGTTTGTCTTGAATTGATGACCCAAATTCATCGCGGATCTTGGGTATCAAGGCGTTTGTTAACGTTTTCCTCGTCGGAAGCTTGTAGCCTGGGGAATGCGACACATCTTCAATCAATTTTTTGAATTCAGGCTCTTCCACCAATCGCAAGGCGTGATGACCTTTGGCAATCATTTTGACCAGTTGTCTATCTATTTGTTGAGCTTTGCTTACTGGAATTGGCTTATGAATAAACGCTGAAATTTTTGGCTGCCCACTTTGCACAACAACCGGTGTTCATAAATGAACATATTTCTGAAGCATCCCTCGGTCTGCGCGGCCAAACGTGTGAACAACCACTTGAAAGGGTCGCCAATGCGTTGGGTTACCACACGGACCGCAGTCCCGGCGCTCAGAAACCGAGGGACAGTTACAACATAAACGAACATGCATGCCTAATAGATAGGAAGAAATAGACACATAAGTATATATGACAATGAGAAGAAAGGAGCAAGGATTACTTTAAACGATCACGTACTCGACCACATTAATACATAAGAGCTATAGTGAACTCTGTCTAGCACTTAGGCTACTTGACATAATTAGTAAATATGACTCTTTAACACAACTGTGTACACGGTCTAGCACTACAGCTAAATCGATCTGATAAGTACATAAGATATTTTAACGCTATAGTGAACCCTGTCTAGCACTATAGCTAACTCTGTCCAAATAGTACATAAGATATTCTATAAAACCCCATACAAATGAATAAACGAGGTTCAGTTCTTAAAAACCAACACGAGAGTGTATTATTTAGGGATTGGCGAGCGTGCATACACACTATCCTAACGCTGCGACTAACATCGCGACTTAGTTTAGTGAAGATCTGCATGCACATGGTCCTTCGAGCAATGTTGCTCAGTGACTGCCACTTGTAGTAGATACCTTAGTCGGTATCACGCAACCAAGTCCATTGATCGCACCTACCGTGCATTGTGGCGCAGCTAGGAAAAATAAAAATAATAAAAGTAAAACCAACACCAAGCAGCAAAACAACGACTGCAGCGTGGGATCGGACGAAAGGCAGTGGAGCAACAACATCAACAAAGCGACGACGGAAGTACAGTAGGTAGAAGGCAAGATCTACGCTAATGTACCTGTAACCGGAGCAGCCAAAACAAAACGTCGACGGGAAGTACAGCACGTAGAAGACAAGATCTACGCTGAGGTACCAGAAACCGGAGCAACCGAACACCGAAAAAGACTGCAAGTAGCAGCATAAAAAGACTGCAAGTTGCAGCACGAAAAGACTGCAAAAGCAGCACGAAAAGACTGCAAAAGCAGCACGAAAAGACTGCAAAAGCAGCACGAAAAGACTGCAAGTTGCAGCACCGAAAAGCCTGCAGTTGCAGCACCGAAAAAGCCTGCAAGTAGCAGCACCGAAAAGCCTGCAGAAGCAGCACCGAAAAGCCTGCAAGTAGCAGCACCGAAAAGCCTGCAGTAGCAGCACCGAAAAGCCTGCAAGTAGCAGCACCGAAAAAGCCTGCAAGTAGCAGCACCGAAAAGCCTGCAGAAGCAGCACCGAAAAGCCTGCAAGTAGCAGCACCGAAAAGCCTGCAAGTTGCAGCACCGAAAAGCCTGCAGAAGCAGCACCGAAAAGCCTGCAAGTAGCGGCAAAAAAGTAACATGAGTTTCTAAGAAAAACAGTGCAGCGAAGGCTGTACGAGAAAATCTCGCGCGAAATCGCATACGAAGTGGATCCACGAGACTACTGCGGCGCAGGATAGAAATAAAGACAACAAAAAGAGCCAGGAAAAGGGTACAATTAATTGAAATAACTGAAGAAGAAAAATTAATAAATAAAGAAAATTCGTTAAAGAAAAATAATTAGTTAAAAACACATATCTTATTCAACATGGTATACACACGAGATCAATTTAATGCTATCGGGATAAGTCAATCTGCAATATACGCGCAATTGAAAAGTTGGGATGAGGAAATAATGCAGGACGAGCATGCAGACTTAGATTGGGCAGTTAAAGTCCAGGAACAATGGGAATTGTTCAAGAGCCAGCATCAAATATTAATACAAAATGAATCCCTTTGTGGAGGCGAGTATTTCGCAAAGGGAGCATTCGAAAAGACGCAAGCCTTAAAAAATAAAATTATGATGGAGATCAACAAGAAGACGATAAAGAAAACATTGAACGAGACAATGCGACAACAAATGGAAGAAAATGAGATTCGATCAGACGAATTTAGCCGAGCGACAAGAGCACTACAAATGACGATTAACCGTGCTGGACAAAACTACAAACAACATCAAAACGATTTAAATGAAATCAGAGAAGACTTCGATAGACTCACGGAGATCTTTAAGGAAATGAAAGAGCATGGCCAAGCAACGCCATCAGTTAGGAACCGCTACGAAGAGCTAAACGAAGCAAAAAGGGAAAAAATAAGATGGCTAACTGAAAATAAGCCATCAGAGCAAAGTATTAAACTAAAACCAATAGAAATACCACCATTTTTTGGAGACATTACATCATGGTCCAATTTCGCAGACATGTTTAAAGAAATGATAGACACAAATATCAATCTGGATTCCAAAGAAAAACTAATACGATTAAAAGAATTAGTAAAAGGAGAAGCAGCTCAATTGATAAGGCACCTATACATCAGCAGCGAAAACTATGAAGAAGCCTTAAATATATTGAAAAGCAGATACGAAAATAAAAGACTGTTATTTACGAACCACTGGAACCGCATTTTGGACTTGCCAAGCATGAACAGTGATTCAGATAAAAGTATACAAAACATGCTGGATACAACGCATAAAAGTTTACATGCAATAAGAGGAATGGGAATCCCAGTTAAGGATGCTGAGCCATTTATTGCCAGCATTCTTATTAGAAAATTTGATAGAGAAGGTCTGCAGCAGTATGAACATGCCTCTAGCAAGACGAAGGAGATGCAAACCCTAGAAGATGTTATACAATTCCTGGAAAGGCACCTGCAAACAATAAAGGCTGTAAAACCAAGGAAATACAAGGAAAACCCAAGAGTCATGAGCACAGAATTCGACAATGCATGCGAATATTGTAAATTCGCAGGCCACGATATACTGGACTGTAGAAGATTTGCCAAATTAGATCCAGCAGAAAGATGGGAATTTGTCCGAGCAGAACATCTATGTTTCCAATGCTTAAGCCATAAATTCTCAAGTTACAAACAGTGTCAAGAGACATGTGGAAAATGCAACGAAAAGCATCATGAATTACTACATCAAGAAACGGAAATTAAAACAACAATGACGACCAGAACAGCACAAAATACATTACTAGCAACAGCTCAAGTTGAAGTTCAGTCGATCACAGGAGAATGGATCATCTGTCGCGCACTATTAGATCAAGGATCACAGATTACAGTAATTTCTGAGGAAGCAGCGAAAACATTAGGATTACTAAGACAAAAAAAGCGAACAGAAATCTATGGGCTTGGAGAAAATTTAGTTGGAGTATCTAAAGCCGTCGTAAAATTAAGAATTCGACCAAGATTCCCAAGTGACGACAAATTTGAAACCAGCGCAGTGATACTAACGAAAGTAAATCCTCAACCTCAACAATCATTTCACTACAATCAAGCGGTTTGGGCGAATGAAATTCTGGCGGATCCCACGTTCAATAAGCGGAGTCGAATTGACATTCTTATTGGAGGCGACTTTTTACCAGCAATTCTAACGAAAGGGTTGAAACAAGAGGAGACGATAATAGGACAATGCACAAAACTTGGATGGATCTTATCTGGAAGAGTGACAATGCCCGAAGTCAATCAAATACAAACAAAAACGACTACTAACTACGAAAAGAACATGGAACTCTCCAAAGACATAACACAAATTGAGAAAAATGACAGATTTACAGTTAAAATACCACTTACTGAAGATAAGGAGTTGAGAGAATCACAAAACGATAGTTTTATAAACTCAGAGAAAAAATTGCTAAAAGATAATAATCTTAAAAATCAGAAAACTCAATGTAGAAACGAATATGAAGATAACAATCACATAGAAGAAAAAAGACTCATAGCTAGAACAGAAAAGTGTCAACACATATATTCTGATAATGGTACAAACCTTGTAGGAGCAGAAAGGAAATTGAACTCCGAACTCAAGCAAACAATTATACAGAATAGTATAAACCCAAATCTGGATAAGGAAAAAGTAGAATGGCAGTTTATTCCGCCGGCAAGTCCCCACTATGGGGAAATCTGGGAAGCTGGAACAATTGGAGACAGCAAAGAAATAAGTAAGCTGCTTGCACAAATTGATGGCATATTGTATTCACGCCTATGGTATCCTGTGGCTCAAACACACATTCTAATTGGACAACCGACTTTAGCAGTAGCCGAAAACGAAGTGGATAGTAAAGTTTCATTAACAGATCGTTGGAAATTAATATCAAAAATGAAATTACACTCTTGGAATAAATGGAAAGATAAATATTAAGTAACACCACTAGATAGAAATGCAAATAAATAATACTGAAGAAATTGAGAATATAAAGAAATTAATAGAAAAACAAAAGAATGAAAACTTGAAGCTAAGAAACATCGATTTTCACCATGTAACCGGGCACACTTCATTGACATTGATAATTGTAGTAATAGTAGCCATAAGTAAAATGTATGTAATAAGAAAATGTAAACCAGATAAACAAAAGATTATATAGAGTTCGGATCACAATCAGCAACTACATAATTTATGGCCCCCCGCAAAATGTTCATAAATGAACATATTTCTGAAGCATCCCTCGGTCTGCGCGGCCAAACGTGTGAACAACCACTTGAAAGGGTCGCCAATGCGTTGGGTTACCACACGGACCGCAGTCCCGGCGCTCAGAAACCGAGGGACAGTTACAACATAAACGAACATGCATGCCTAATAGATAGGAAGAAATAGACACATAAGTATATATGACAATGAGAAGAAAGGAGCAAGGATTACTTTAAACGATCACGTACTCGACCACATTAATACATAAGAGCTATAGTGAACTCTGTCTAGCACTTAGGCTACTTGACATAATTAGTAAATATGACTCTTTAACACAACTGTGTACACGGTCTAGCACTACAGCTAAATCGATCTGATAAGTACATAAGATATTTTAACGCTATAGTGAACCCTGTCTAGCACTATAGCTAACTCTGTCCAAATAGTACATAAGATATTCTATAAAACCCCATACAAATGAATAAACGAGGTTCAGTTCTTAAAAACCAACACGAGAGTGTATTATTTAGGGATTGGCGAGCGTGCATACACACTATCCTAACGCTGCGACTAACATCGCGACTTAGTTTAGTGAAGATCTGCATGCACAACCGGACTCTCCTGATCTTGTCGGACGACGGGCTCCATAGCTGCCGGATGCTTGCTCCTCAAGTGCCGACTTAAATTACTTTGAGACTTGCAGCTCAGTATACATTTGCAGTACTTGCATTTAGCTTGCTGGCTCCCAACATCTTCGAAATGGTTCCAAATTTCACTGTGCTTCCTTATTAGCGACATTTTGTAAATTTTAAACGTGTAAACAAGTTTGGCGCTAATCAAGAAGTGTGATATTTAAAGGGAACTTAAACGCAAAAATGAGAATGAACGCAAAATGATCTTAGAAACTACGCAAAATGCCCTAAGCATATAGAACGAACACGCCAAAGTACGCAAAAATGAGCAAAAGGAACAATTGCGCAAATGCGAGAAAAGCAGATCAACTGAACAAAAGTGAGCAAAAATGAGCAAAAGTGAGCAAGTGAGCAAAAATGAGCAAGTGAGCAAAAGTGAGCAAGTGAGCAAAAATGAGCAAGTGAGCAAAAGTGAGCAATTGGAACTGAACATGTTCACTTGCTCAGTTTAGTGAACAACTCATTTTTGTTCACTCACTCATGAGCAACACAACACTAGTTAACATACAAATGATAATCTTAGCATATAAATGTTAATCTTAACATACAACTGTTAATCTTAACATACAACTGTTAATCTTAACACACAAATGTTATGTTAATATACATGTATGTAATGCATACATACTTTATTAAATATAATACCTTGGCATTTATGGTAGAATTTGTTTACAAAATAAAAATATTGTTTTATTTTATTTTATTACTGTAATTATAAATTTATAAAATATAATAAAAATCAAAAATAAAATAACAGTAACAAACTTAGAGACTTATATATAAACCTAAATAAATTTGACGCTGCTCAGATTAGCTTCCGATTAATTCAATATAATCGTTTATGTTAAACTTGAATCGTTAACATACAAATGTTAATCTTAACATATAAATGTTATGTTAATATACATGTATGTAATGCATACATACTTTATTAAATACATTGGCATTTATGGTAGAATTTGTTTACAAAAATAAAATATTGTTTTATTTTATTTTATTACTGTTATTATAAATTTATAAAATAAATTTTATGTATGCCGATTTTGGAACTTGTATCTGTTAAATTACTCGAGTTATTCGGGTTTTTCCGATTTTTGGGGGTCACAGGAGTATTGTCACCAAATTTGGTGACCCTAGCTCTTATAGTCTCTGAGATCTAGGTGTTCATACAGCAGGACAGCAGGACAGACGGACATGGCTATATCGACTCGGCTGGTGATGCTGATCAAGAATATATATACTTTATGGGGTCTGCCGGACTTCCTTCGACCTGTTACGCACATTATTTTTATACCCTGTGGGGGTATATTAAGTTTGTTAAAAATATGTAACGGGCAGAAGGAAGCATGGCCGACCCAAAAAAGTATATATATTCTTCATCAGCATCAATAGCCAAGTCGATATAGCCATGTCCGTCTGTCCGTCGGTCTGTCGGTCCGTCGGTCCGTCCGTATGAACGAAAGGATCTCAGAGATGGTAAGATCTAGAAGCTTGAACTTGGTGTCCCAGCACTGGAAATTTTTGCAGGCAGATCAAGTTTATCTTTTTTTTTGGATGCCACGCCCTCTTTGCCCACAATTTAAGTAAAAGCTTATAAAGCAAGCAGTTTTGTAGCTCAAAAACCTCATACCAAGGGCAGTTTTGTAGCAAGAGACTTGAGATTTGGCACACATGATAAATATTTTGTGGTCAATGTGTCCAGACAATTTTATCACGATGCCACGCCCCCCTTGCCTACAAAACGGAAAGGCTTATAACAAGAGCAATATTACAGTAAGAGACTTGAGATTTGGCACATATGATAAGAATCTTAGGGTCAATGTGTCCAGAAAATTTAATCGCGATGCCACGCCCCCTTCGCCCTCAAATTAAGTAAAACCTCATAATGCAAGCAGTTTTGTAGCTCAAAAACCTCATAACAAAAGCAGTTTTGTAGCTAGAGACTTGAGATTTAGCACACATGATGAGTATCGTGAGCTCGATTTGTCCAAAAAAATTTTATCACGATGCCACGCCCCCTTCGCCCACAAATTAAAAAATAAAGAACTACTAGAGAATTTCATCTGGAGTGAATTTGAACGGGTTCCTGTAGACCCACAGGGTATATTACGGTCGGGGTCCCGACTGTTCCGCTTGTTTTTTTTGACAAACTTAATAGACCCTATTTACTTTTTTAAAGTCTAACCAGTTGCTACAGTCGAAGGTGACTATGAGAGATCCTTTACTTAGTCTATAAAATGGAAATAATAGTCACAAACTTAGATACCTATGTACATATATATAAATCTTGAGGTCTTAATAAATTCCGTAAAACATGCAAATACCCTATAGTGCTCTGTAACGTCGATGTGCTCTTCTCCTTCCTTTGGCCCGACTCTGAGTAATATTGTGTTTTGAATAACTTCCGAGTTTATTATCCGATCGCGATGATATTTAGGAAATACTGGATATATTGAGGACTCTAGCTTTAATTTTTTTAAGTTTTATGGGATTTAAAAAATTGTATTTTCGATTTGTGGGGCTGAAGGGGCGTGACAAACTTTTAACACAAACTGGTGCTGCTTAGCCAATAGACGAACCAACATTCCAAATTTGGTGACTCTAGCTCTAGTAGTCTCTGAGATCTAGGCGCTCATACAAACATACGAGCAGACGGACATGACTTGACTGTTGAAGCTGATCAAGAATATATATACTTTATGAGGTCTGCCAGACTTCCTTAGACCTTTTCTGTATTACGCACACATTTTTTTGACAAACCTAATATTCCCTTATACTTTTTTAAAGTAAAGGGTCCAATAGCAAGCAGGTCAGTCGAGCGCACGAGACAGTAGGACACTCTGTGCAGGTCTTAGAAAAACGAATTTTGACCGTTTGTTTTATCGTTACATCGAGGCATCGGTAAGCATCGGAATAAACAAGAACATCGGGAAACATCGAGGTACCGCCTTTACACATCAATCGATGTTCGATGCATCGATGTTGTTTTACATATAAATCTCTTAGTACGAAAACCTAAACATAAGATAAATTTCGGACACAATGAATACATCGGTTCTTAAGCAGCGTCGGGCGCCGTTAGTACTTAGATGGGGGACCGCTTGGGAACACCGCGTGTTGTTGGCATCGTTCAACAACTTTTTTTACAAACTAACTCTTTAATATACTACTCGTACATGAATACTTTTATTAAGTTATTTCTGTCCCTTTGTCTTTGTCTTTGTGTTAAATATTATAGCTTAAACTTCTCATTCAACATTTTTTTGCTATGTTCATTAGAACTCCCTGGCATTTAGCCCCCACCATTTAATCCATTTCGTTTATTCAATATACTGCTAAGATTGCTTTGAGTTAAACTTTCAAAAGTAACCCATAAATTGTTTCACTAAAATCTATCATTTTATATCTCTTAGTGCAAAATACTAAAAATAGAATCAATTTCAGATACAAAATCGTACTCTAAGCATTCGACTTTCGCCAACGACCATACCACGCTGAATACATCGGTTCTCGTCCGATCACCGAAATTAAGCAGCGTCGGGCGCGGTTAGTACTTAGATGGGGGACCGCTTGGGAACACCGCGTGTTGTTGGCATCGTTCAACAACTTTTTTTACAAACTAACTCTTTAATATACTACTCGTACATGAATACTTTTATTAAGTTACTTCTGTCCCTTTGTCTTTGTCTTTGTCTTTGTGTTAAATATTAAAGCTTAAACTTCTCATTCAACATTTTTTTGCTATGTTCATTAGAACTCCCTGGCATTTAGCCCCCACCATTTAATCCATTTCGTTTATTCAATATACTGCTAAGATTGCTTTGAGTTAAACTTTCAAAAGTAACTCATAAATTGTTTCACTAAAATCTATCATTTTATATCTCTTAGTGCAAAATACTAAAAATAGAATCAATTTCAGATACAAAATCGTACTCTAAGCATTCGACTTTCGCCAACGACCATACCACGCTGAATACATCGGTTCTCGTCCGATCACCGAAATTAAGCAGCGTCGGGCGCGGTTAGTACTTAGATGGGGGACCGCTTGGGAACACCGCGTGTTGTTGGCATCGTGCAACAACTTTTTTTTACAAACTAACTCTTTAATATACTACTCGTACATGAATACTTTTATTAAGTTATTTCTGTCCCTTTGTCTTTGTCTTTGTCTTTGTGTTAAATATTATAGCTTAAACTTCTCATTCAACATTTTTTTGCTATGTTCATTAGAACTCCCTGGCATTTAGCCCCCACCATTTAATCCATTTCGTTTATTCAATATACTGCTAAGAGTGCTTTGAGTTAAACTTTCAAAAGTAACTCATAAATTGTTTCACTAAAATCTATCATTTTATATCTCTTAGTGCAAAATACTAAAAATAGAATCAATTTCAGATACAAAATCGTACTCTAAGCATTCGACTTTCGCCAACGACCATACCACGCTGAATACATCGGTTCTCGTCCGATCACCGAAATTAAGCAGCGTCGGGCGCGGTTAGTACTTAGATGGGGGACCGCTTGGGAACACCGCGTGTTGTTGGCATCGTTCAACAACTTTTTTTTACAAACTAACTCTTTAATATACTACTCGTACATGAATACTTTTATTAAGTTATTTCTGTCCCTTTGTCTTTGTCTTTGTCTTTGTCTTTGTCTTTGTGTTAAATATTATAGCTTAAACTTCTCATTCAAAATTTTTTTGCTATGTTCATTAGAACTCCCTGGCATTTAGCCCCCACCATTTAATCCATTTCGTTTATTTAATATACTGCTAAGATTGCTTTGAGTTAAACTTTCAAAAATAACTCATAAATTGTTTCACTAAAATCTATCATTTTATATCTCTTAGTGCAAAATACTAAAAATAGAATCAATTTCAGATACAAAATTGTACTCTAAGCATTCGACTTTCGCCAACGACCATACCACGCTGAATACATCGGTTCTCGTCCGATCACCGAAATTAAGCAGCGTCGGGCGCGGTTAGTACTTAGATGGGGGACCGCTTGGGAACACCGCGTGTTGTTGGCATCGTTCAACAACTTTTTTTTACAAACTAACTCTTTAATATACTACTCGTACATGAATACTTTTATTAAGTTATTTCTGTCCCTTTGTCTTTGTCTTTGTCTTTGTGTTAAATATTATAGCTTAAACTTCTCATTCAACATTTTTTTGCTATGTTCATTAGAACTCCCTGGCATTTAGCCCCCACCATTTAATCTATTTCGTTTATTCAATATACTGCTAAGATTGCTTTGAGTTAAACTTTCAAAAGTAACTCATAAATTGTTTCACTAAAATCTATCATTTTATATCTCTTAGTGCAAAATACTAAAAATAGAATCAATTTCAGATACAAAATCGTACTCTAAGCATTCGACTTTCGCCAACGACCATACCACGCTGAATACATCGGTTCTCGTCCGATCACCGAAATTAAGCAGCGTCGGGCGCGGTTAGTACTTAGATGGGGGACCGCTTGGGAACACCGCGTGTTGTTGGCATCGTTCAACAACTTTTTTTTACAAACTAACTCTTTAATATACTACTCGTACATGAATACTTTTATTAAGTTATTTCTGTCCCTTTGTCTTTGTCTTTGTCTTTGTGTTAAATATTATAGCTTAAACTTCTCATTCAACATTTTTTTGCTATGTTCATTAGAACTCCCTGGCATTTAGCCCCCACCATTTAATCCATTTCGTTTATTCAATATACTGCTAAGATTGCTTTGAGTTAAACTTTCAAAAGTAACTCATAAATTGTTTCACTAAAATCTATCATTTTATATCTCTTAGTGCAAAATACTAAAAATAGAATCAATTTCAGATACAAAATCGTACTCTAAGCATTCGACTTTCGCCAACGACCATACCACGCTGAATACATCGGTTCTCGTCCGATCACCGAAATTAAGCAGCGTCGGGCGCGGTTAGTACTTAGATGGGGGACCGCTTGGGAACACCGCGTGTTGTTGGCATCGTTCAACAACTTTTTTTTACAAACT
Organism: Drosophila histrio; assembly: GCA_958299025.2. Taxonomy (NCBI): domain Eukaryota; kingdom Metazoa; phylum Arthropoda; class Insecta; order Diptera; family Drosophilidae; genus Drosophila; species Drosophila histrio. The sequence continues at coordinate 28,008,909 of OY729166.1, forward strand.
AACTCTTTAATATACTACTCGTACATGAATACTTTTATTAAGTTATTTCTGTCCCTTTGTCTTTGTCTTTGTGTTAAATATTATAGCTTAAACTTCTCATTCAACATTTTTTTGCTATGTTCATTAGAACTCCCTGGCATTTAGCCCCCACCATTTAATCCATTTCGTTTATTCAATATACTGCTAAGATTGCTTTGAGTTAAACTTTCAAAAGTAACCCATAAATTGTTTCACTAAAATCTATCATTTTATATCTCTTAGTGCAAAATACTAAAAATAGAATCAATTTCAGATACAAAATCGTACTCTAAGCATTCGACTTTCGCCAACGACCATACCACGCTGAATACATCGGTTCTCGTCCGATCACCGAAATTAAGCAGCGTCGGGCGCGGTTAGTACTTAGATGGGGGACCGCTTGGGAACACCGCGTGTTGTTGGCATCGTTCAACAACTTTTTTTTACAAACTAACTCTTTAATATACTACTCGTACATGAATACTTTTATTAAGTTATTTCTGTCCCTTTGTCTTTGTCTTTGTCTTTGTCTTTGTGTTTAATATTATAGCTTAAACTTCTCATTCAAAATTTTTTTGCTATGTTCATTAGAACTCCCTGGCATTTAGCCCCCACCATTTAATCCATTTCGTTTATTTAATATACTGCTAAGATTGCTTTGAGTTAAACTTTCAAAAATAACTCATAAATTGTTTCACTAAAATCTATCATTTTATATCTCTTAGTGCAAAATACTAAAAATAGAATCAATTTCAGATACAAAATTGTACTCTAAGCATTCGACTTTCGCCAACGACCATACCACGCTGAATACATCGGTTCTCGTCCGATCACCGAAATTAAGCAGCGTCGGGCGCGGTTAGTACTTAGATGGGGGACCGCTTGGGAACACCGCGTGTTGTTGGCATCGTTCAACAACTTTTTTTTACAAACTAACTCTTTAATATACTACTCGTACATGAATACTTTTATTAAGTTATTTCTGTCCCTTTGTCTTTGTCTTTGTCTTTGTGTTAAATATTATAGCTTAAACTTCTCATTCAACATTTTTTTGCTATGTTCATTAGAACTCCCTGGCATTTAGCCCCCACCATTTAATCCATTTCGTTTATTCAATATACTGCTAAGATTGCTTTGAGTTAAACTTTCAAAAGTAACTCATAAATTGTTTCACTAAAATCTATCATTTTATATCTCTTAGTGCAAAATACTAAAAATAGAATCAATTTCAGATACAAAATCGTACTCTAAGCATTCGACTTTCGCCAACGACCATACCACGCTGAATACATCGGTTCTCGTCCGATCACCGAAATTAAGCAGCGTCGGGCGCGGTTAGTACTTAGATGGGGGACCGCTTGGGAACACCGCGTGTTGTTGGCATCGTTCAACAACTTTTTTTTACAAACTAACTCTTTAATATACTACTCGTACATGAATACTTTTATTAAGTTATTTCTGTCCCTTTGTCTTTGTCTTTGTCTTTGTGTTAAATATTATAGCTTAAACTTCTCATTCAACATTTTTTTGCTATGTTCATTAGAACTCCCTGGCATTTAGCCCCCACCATTTAATCCATTTCGTTTATTCAATATACTGCTAAGATTGCTTTGAGTTAAACTTTCAAAAGTAACTCATAAATTGTTTCACAAAAATCTATCATTTTATATCTCTTAGTGCAAAATACTAAAAATAGAATCAATTTCAGATACAAAATCGTACTCTAAGCAGTCGACTTTCGCCAACGACCATACCACGCTGAATACATCGGTTCTCGTCCGATCACCGAAATTAAGCAGCGTCGGGCGCGGTTAGTACTTAGATGCGGGACCGCTTGGGAACACCGCGTGTTGTTGGCATCGTTCAACAACTTTTTTTTACAAACTAACTCTTTAATATACTACTCGTACATGAATACTTTTATTAAGTTATTTCTGTCCCTTTGTCTTTGTCTTTGTGTTAAATATTATAGCTTAAACTTCTCATTCAACATTTTTTTGCTATGTTCATTAGAACTCCCTGGCATTTAGCCCCCACCATTTAATCCATTTCGTTTATTCAATATACTGCTAAGATTGCTTTGAGTTAAACTTTCAAAAGTAACTCATAAATTGTTTCACTAAAATCTATCATTTTATATCTCTTAGTGCAAAATACTAAAAATAGAATCAATATCAGATACAAAATCGTACTCTAAGCATTCGACTTTCGCCAACGACCATACCACGCTGAATACATCGGTTCTCGTCCGATCACCGAAATTAAGCAGCGTCGGGCGCGGTTAGTACTTAGATGGGGGACCGCTTGGGAACACCGCGTGTTGTTGGCATCGTTCAACAACTTTTTTTTACAAACTAACTCTTTAATATACTACTCGTACATGAATACTTTTATTAAGTTATTTCTGTCCCTTTGTCTTTGTCTTTGTGTTAAATATTATAGCTTAAACTTCTCATTCAACATTTTTTTGCTATGTTCATTAGAACTCCCTGGCATTTAGCCCCCACCATTTAATCCATTTCGTTTATTCAATATACTGCTAAGATTGCTTTGAGTTAAACTTTCAAAAGTAACCCATAAATTGTTTCACTAAAATCTATCATTTTATATCTCTTAGTGCAAAATACTAAAAATAGAATCAATTTCAGATACAAAGACGTACTCTAAGCATTTGACTTTCGCCAACGACCATACCACGCTGAATACATCGGTTCTCGTCCGATCACCGAAATTAAGCAGCGTCGGGCGCGGTTAGTACTTAGATGGGGGACCGCTTGGGAACACCGCGTGTTGTTGGCATCGTTCAACAACTTTTTTTTACAAACTAACTCTTTAATATACTACTCGTACATGAATACTTTTATTAAGTTATTTCTGTCCCTTTGTCTTTGTCTTTGTCTTTGTGTTAAATATTATAGCTTAAACTTCTCATTCAACATTTTTTTGCTATGTTCATTAGAACTCCCTGGCATTTAGCCCCCACCATTTAATCCATTTCGTTTATTCAATATACTGCTAAGATTGCTTTGAGTTAAACTTTCAAAAGTAACTCATAAATTGTTTCACTAAAATCTATCATTTTATATCTCTTAGTGCAAAATACTAAAAATAGAATCAATTTCAGATACAAAATCGTACTCTAAGCATTCGACTTTCGCCAACGACCATACCACGCTGAATACATCGGTTCTCGTCCGATCACCGAAATTAAGCAGCGTCGGGCGCGGTTAGTACTTAGATGGGGGACCGCTTGGGAACACCGCGTGTTGTTGGCATCGTTCAACAACATTTTTTTACAAACTAACTCTTTAATATACTACTCGTACATGAATACTTTTATTAAGTTATTTCTGTCCCTTTGTCTTTGTCTTTGTCTTTGTGTTAAATATTATAGCTTAAACTTCTCATTCAACATTTTTTTGCTATGTTCATTAGAACTCCCTGGCATTTAGCCCCCACCATTTAATCCATTTCGTTAATTCAATATACTGCTAAGATTGCTTTGAGTTAAACTTTCAAAAGTAACTCATAAATTGTTTCACTAAAATCTATCATTTTATATCTCTTAGTGCAAAATACTAAAAATAGAATCAATTTCAGATACAAAATCGTACTCTAAGCATTCGACTTTCGCCAACGACCATACCACGCTGAATACATCGGTTCTCGTCCGATCACCGAAATTAAGCAGCGTCGGGCGCGGTTAGTACTTAGATGAGGGACCGCTTGGGAACACCGCGTGTTGTTGGCATCGTTCAACAACTTTTTTTTACAAACTAACTCTTTAATATACTACTCGTACATGAATACTTTTATTAAGTTATTTCTGTCCCTTTGTCTTTGTCTTTGTCTTTGTGTTAAATATTATAGCTTAAACTTCTCATTCAACATTTTTTTGCTATGTTCATTAGAACTCCCTGGCATTTAGCCCCCACCATTTAATCCATTTCGTTTATTCAATATACTGCTAAGATTGCTTTGAGTTAAACTTTCAAAAGTAACTCATAAATTGTTTCACTAAAATCTATCATTTTATATCTCTTAGTGCAAAATACTAAAAATAGAATCAATTTCAGATACAAAATCGTACTCTAAGCATTCGACTTTCGCCAACGACCATACCACGCTGAATACATCGGTTCTCGTCCGATCACCGAAATTAAGCAGCGTCGGGCGCGGTTAGTACTTAGATGGGGGACCGCTTGGGAACACCGCGTGTTGTTGGCATCGTTCAACAACTTTTTTTTACAAACTAACTCTTTAATATACTACTCGTACATGAATACTTTTATTAAGTTATTTCTGTCCCTTTGTCTTTGTCTTTGTCTTTGTGTTAAATATTATAGCTTAAACTTCTCATTCAACATTTTTTTGCTATGTTCATTAGAACTCCCTGGCATTTAGCCCCCACCATTTAATCCATTTCGTTAATTCAATATACTGCTAAGATTGCTTTGAGTTAAACTTTCAAAAGTAACTCATAAATTGTTTCACTAAAATCTATCATTTTATATCTCTTAGTGCAAAATACTAAAAATAGAATCAATTTCAGATACAAAATCGTACTCTAAGCATTCGACTTTCGCCAACGACCATACCACGCTGAATACATCGGTTCTCGTCCGATCACCGAAATTAAGCAGCGTCGGGCGCGGTTAGTACTTAGATAGGGGGCCGCTTGGGAACACCGCGTGTTGTTGGCATCGTTCAACAACTTTTTTTTACAAACTAACTCTTTAATATACTACTCGTACATGAATACTTTTATTAAGTTATTTCTGTCCCTTTGTCTTTGTCTTTGTCTTTGTGTTAAATATTAAAGCTTAAACTTCTCATTCAACATTTTTTTGCTATGTTCATTAGAACTCCCTGGCATTTAGCCCCCACCATTTAATCCATTTCGTTTATTCAATATACTGCTAAGATTGCTTTGAGTTAAACTTTCAAAAGTAACTCATAAATTGTTTCACTAAAATCTATCATTTTATATCTCTTAGTGCAAAATACTAAAAATAGAATCAATATCAGATACAAAATCGTACTCTAAGCATTCGACTTTCGCCAACGACCATACCACGCTGAATACATCGGTTCTCGTCCGATCACCGAAATTAAGCAGCGTCGGGCGCGGTTAGTACTTAGATGAGGGACCGCTTGGGAACACCGCGTGTTGTTGGCATCGTTCAACAACTTTTTTTTACAAACTAACTCTTTAATATACTACTCGTACATGAATACTTTTATTAAGTTATTTCTGTCCCTTTGTCTTTGTCTTTGTGTTAAATATTATAGCTTAAACTTCTCATTCAACATTTTTTTGCTATGTTCATTAGAACTCCCTGGCATTTAGCCCCCACCATTTAATCCATTTCGTTTATTTAATATACTGCTAAGATTGCTTTGAGTTAAACTTTCAAAAGTAACTCATAAATTGTTTCACTAAAATCTATCATTTTATATCTCTTAGTGCAAAATACTAAAAATAGAATCAATTTCAGATACAAAATCGTACTCTAAGCAGTCGACTTTCGCCAACGACCATACCACGCTGAATACATCGGTTCTCGTCCGATCACCGAAATTAAGCAGCGTCGGGCGCGGTTAGTACTTAGATGGGGGACCGCTTGGGAACACCGCGTGTTGTTGGCATCGTTCAACAACTTTTTTTTACAAACTAACTCTTTAATATACTACTCGTACATGAATACTTTTATTAAGTTATTTCTGTCCCTTTGTCTTTGTCTTTGTCTTTGTGTTAAATATTATAGCTTAAACTTCTCATTCAACATTTTTTTGCTATGTTCATTAGAACTCCCTGGCATTTAGCCCCCACCATTTAATCCATTTCGTTTATTCAATATACTGCTAAGATTGCTTTGAGTTAAACTTTCAAAAGTAACCCATAAATTGTTTCACTAAAATCTATCATTTTATATCTCTTAGTGCAAAATACTAAAAATAGAATCAATTTCAGATACAAAATCGTACTCTAAGCATTCGACTATCGCCAACGACCAAACCACGCTGAATACATCGGTTCTCGTCCGATCACCGAAATTAAGCAGCGTCGGGCGCGGTTAGTACTTAGATGGGGGACCGCTTGGGAACACCGCGTGTTGTTGGCATCGTTCAACAACTTTTTTTTACAAACTAACTCTTTAATATACTACTCGTACATGAATACTTTTATTAAGTTATTTCTGTCCCTTTGTCTTTGTCTTTGTCTTTGTGTTAAATATTATAGCTTAAACTTCTCATTCAACATTTTTTTGCTATGTTCATTAGAACTCCCTGGCATTTAGCCCCCACCATTTAATCCATTTCGTTTATTCAATATACTGCTAAGATTGCTTTGAGTTAAACTTTCAAAAGTAACCCATAAATTGTTTCACTAAAATCTATCATTTTATATCTCTTAGTGCAAAATACTAAAAATAGAATCAATTTCAGATACAAAATCGTACTCTAAGCATTCGACTTTCGCCAACGACCATACCACGCTGAATACATCGGTTCTCGTCCGATCACCGAAATTAAGCAGCGTCGGGCGCGGTTAGTACTTAGATGGGGGACCGCTTGGGAACACCGCGTGTTGTTGGCATCGTTCAACAACTTTTTTTTACAAACTAACTCTTTAATATACTACTCGTACATGAATACTTTTATTAAGTTATTTCTGTCCCTTTGTCTTTGTCTTTGTCTTTGTGTTAAATATTAAAGCTTAAACTTCTCATTCAACATTTTTTTGCTATGTTCATTAGAACTCCCTGGCATTTAGCCCCCACCATTTAATCCATTTCGTTTATTTAATATACTGCTAAGATTGCTTTGAGTTAAACTTTCAAAAGTAACTCATAAATTGTTTCACTAAAATCTATCATTTTATATCTCTTAGTGCAAAATACTAAAAATAGAATCAATTTCAGATACAAAATCGTACTCTAAGCATTCGACTTTCGCCAACGACCATACCACGCTGAATACATCGGTTCTCGTCCGATCACCGAAATTAAGCAGCGTCGGGCGCGGTTAGTACTTAGATGGGGGACCGCTTGGGAACACCGCGTGTTGTTGGCATCGTTCAACAACTTTTTTTTACAAACTAACTCTTTAATATACTACTCGTACATGAATACTTTTATTAAGTTATTTCTGTCCCTTTGTCTTTGTCTTTGTCTTTGTGTTAAATTTATAGCTTAAACTTCTCATTCAACATTTTTTTGCTATGTTCATTAGAACTCCCTGGCATTTAGCCCCCACCATTTAATCCATTTCGTTTATTCAATATACTGCTAAGATTTCTTTGAGTTAAACTTTCAAAAGTAACTCATAAATTGTTTCACTAACCCTTATTTGGCGTCATACTCACTGTATGGAGTTCATCTTGACAGGATTACTACTGTGAATGATCTAGGTATTCTTCTAGATCATAAACTTAAATTTTCTGACCATATCTCTAAAATGGTTAATAAAGCTATGTCAGTTTTGGGTTTTATAAAGAGGTGGTCGAAGGAATTCGATGACCCCTATATAACAAAGACTCTCTACACATCCCTAGTTCGTCCGATTTTGGAATACGGTTCATGTGTTTGGTGTCCACAGTATAGTGTTCACCAAGATCGAATTGAATCGGTGCAAAAAAACTTTATTTTATTTGCATTGCGTGGCCTAAATTGGAATGCGGATGTGAGACTGCCCTCATATGCTAGTAGACTTTTATTAATTAACCTACCCTCTTTATATAATCGTAGAATATTGCTTGGTGTAGTTTTTATGTATAAACTTATTGCTGGTGACATTGACTCAGTGGAATTAATGTCACAGCTCAACTTTTCTGTTCCCTTTAGATTATCTAGAAACTATACCCCTCTTCTTCTTCGTCTTTGTAGATCAAACTATGCTTTGCATGAGCCTTTTAGAATCCTATGTTCAGAATATAATAGACTCTATCATGTTTTCTCGAATGCTAACTCAATTTTCCAATTTAAAATTTTACTACTAACTCACCTAGCTCATAATTAGTTAAACTTTCTATTTTCTTCTGCCGTTTTCCTAATATGTCCGTTACTCGCTATCTTTCTGTTTCTCGCGATCTATAATTTGCATGCCCTAATTATCGCTTCTGTCCGCCCGCGAACGTGTCATCCGCTGACTGCGCCCCTCGGTCGGTAGGGCGGGAGGTGGGGCTCTAAGTTGCCTGGGTTTCGCGCGTAACAAGCTTCGGCTTGGTGTTCGCTTGGACCACTTGAACGTGCATTCTTTGTACGTCAACGCCCAAACAAAAAATCTATCATTTTATATCTCTTAGTGCAAAATACTAAAAATAGAAACAATTTCAGATACAAAATCGTACTCTAAGCATTCGACTTTCGCCAACGACCATACCACGCTGAATACATCGGTTCTCGTCCGATCACCGAAATTAAGCAGCGTCGGGCGCGGTTAGTACTTAGATGGGGGACCGCTTGGGAACACCGCGTGTTGTTGGCATCGTTCAACAACTTTTTTTTACAAACTAACTCTTTAATATACTACTCGTACATGAATACTTTTATTAAGTTATTTCTTTCCCTTTGTCTTTGTCTTTGTGTTAAATATTATAGCTTAAACTTCTCATTCAACATTTTTTTGCTATGTTCATTAGAACTCCCTGGCATTTAGCCCCCACCATTTAATCCATTTCGTTTATTTAATATACTGCTAAGATTGCTTTGAGTTAAACTTTCAAAAGTAACTCATAAATTGTTTCACTAAAATCTATCATTTTATATCTCTTAGTGCAAAATACTAAAAATAGAATCAATTTCAGATACAAAATCGTACTCTAAGCATTCGACTTTCGCCAACGACCATACCACGCTGAATACATCGGTTCTCGTCCGATCACCGAAATTAAGCAGCGTCGGGCGCGGTTAGTACTTAGATGGGGGACCGCTTGGGAACACCGCGTGTTGTTGGCATCGTTCAACAACTTTTTTTTACAAACTAACTCTTTAATATACTACTCGTACATGAATACTTTTATTAAGTTATTTCTGTCCCTTTGTCTTTGTGTTAAATATTATAGCTTAAACTTCTCATTCAACATTTTTTTGCTATGTTCATTAGAACTCCCTGGCATTTAGCCCCCACCATTTAATCCATTTCGTTTATTCAATATACTGCTAAGATTGCTTTGAGTTAAACTTTCAAAAGTATCTCATAAATTGTTTCACTAAAATCTATCATTTTATATCTCTTAGTGCAAAATACTAAAAATAGAATCAATTTCAGATACAAAATCGTACTCTAAGCATTCGACTTTCGCCAACGACCATACCACGCTGAATACATCGGTTCTCGTCCGATCACCGAAATTAAGCAGCGTCGGGCGCGGTTAGTACTTAGATGGGGGACCGCTTGGGAACACCGCGTGTTGTTGGCATCGTTCAACAACTTTTTTTTACAAACTAACTCTTTAATATACTACTCGTACATGAATACTTTTATTAAGTTATTTCTGTCCCTTTGTCTTTGTCTTTGTGTTAAATATTATAGCTTAAACTTCTCATTCAACATTTTTTTGCTATGTTCATTAGAACTCCCTGGCATTTAGCCCCCACCATTTAATCCATTTCGTTTATTCAATATACTGCTAAGATTGCTTTGAGTTAAACTTTCAAAAGTAACTCATAAATTGTTTCACTAAAATCTATCATTTTATATCTCTTAGTGCAAAATACTAAAAATAGAATCAATTTCAGATACAAAATCGTACTCTAAGCAGTCGACTTTCGCCAACGACCATACCACGCTGAATACATCGGTTCTCGTCCGATCACCGAAATTAAGCAGCGTCGGGCGCGGTTAGTACTTAGATGGGGGACCGCTTGGGAACACCGCGTGTTGTTGGCATCGTTCAACAACTTTTTTTTACAAACTAACTCTTTAATATACTACTCGTACATGAATACTTTTATTAAGTTATTTCTGTCCCTTTGTCTGTGTCTTTGTCTTTGTGTTAAATATTATAGCTTAAACTTCTCATTCAACATTTTTTTGCTATGTTCATTAGAACTCCCTGGCATTTAGCCCCCACCATTTAATCCATTTCGTTTATTCAATATACTGCTAAGATTGCTTTGAGTTAAACTTTCAAAAGTAACTCATAAATTGTTTCACTAAAATCTATCATTTTATATCTCTTAGTGCAAAATACTAAAAATAGAATCAATTTCAGATACAAAATCGTACTCTAAGCATTCGACTTTCGCCAACGACCATACCACGCTGAATACATCGGTTCTCGTCCGATCACCGAAATTAAGCAGCGTCGGGCGCGGTTAGTACTTAGATGGGGGACCGCTTGGGAACACCGCGTGTTGTTGGCATCGTTCAACAACTTTTTTTTACAAACTAACTCTTTAATATACTACTCGTACATGAATACTTTTATTAAGTTATTTCTGTCCCTTTGTCTTTGTCTTTGTGTTAAATATTATAGCTTAAACTTCTCATTCAACATTTTTTTGCTATGTTCATTAGAACTCCCTGGCATTTAGCCCCCACCATTTAATCCATTTCGTTTATTCAATATACTGCTAAGATTGCTTTGAGTTAAACTTTCAAAAGTAACTCATAAATTGTTTCACTAAAATCTATCATTTTATATCTCTTAGTGCAAAATACTAAAAATAGAATCAATTTCAGATACAAAATTGTACTCTAAGCATTCGACTTTCGCCAACGACCATACCACGCTGAATACATCGGTTCTCGTCCGATCACCGAAATTAAGCAGCGTCGGGCGCGGTTAGTACTTAGATGGGGGACCGCTTGGGAACACCGCGTGTTGTTGGCATCGTTCAACAACTTTTTTTTAAAAACTAACTCTTTAATATACTACTCGTACATGAATACTTTTATTAAGTTATTTCTGTCCCTTTGTCTTTGTGTTAAATATTATAGCTTAAACTTCTCATTCAACATTTTTTTGCTATGTTCATTAGAACTCCCTGGCATTTAGCCCCCACCATTTAATCCATTTCGTTTATTCAATATACTGCTAAGATTGCTTTGAGTTAAACTTTCAAAAGTAACTCATAAATTGTTTCACTAAAATCTATCATTTTATATCTCTTAGTGCAAAATACTAAAAATAGAATCAATTTCAGATACAAAATCGTACTCTAAGCATTCGACTTTCGCCAACGACCATACCACGCTGAATACATCGGTTCTCGTCCGATCACCGAAATTAAGCAGCGTCGGGCGCGGTTAGTACTTAGATGGGGGACCGCTTGGGAACACCGCGTGTTGTTGGCATCGTTCAACAACTTTTTTTTACAAACTAACTCTTTAATATACTACTCGTACATGAATACTTTTATTAAGTTATTTCTGTCCCTTTGTCTTTGTCTTTGTGTTAAATATTATAGCTTAAACTTCTCATTCAACATTTTTTTGCTATGTTCATTAGAACTCCCTGGCATTTAGCCCCCACCATTTAATCCATTTCGTTTATTCAATATACTGCTAAGATTGCTTTGAGTTAAACTTTCAAAAGTAACTCATAAATTGTTTCACTAAAATCTATCATTTTATATCTCTTAGTGCAAAATACTAAAAATAGAATCAATTTCAGATACAAAATCGTACTCTAAGCATTCGACTTTCGCCAACGACCATACCACGCTGAATACATCGGTTCTCGTCCGATCACCGAAATTAAGCAGCGTCGGGCGCGGTTAGTACTTAGATGGGGGACCGCTTGGGAACACCGCGTGTTGTTGGCATCGTTCAACAACTTTTTTTTACAAACTAACTCTTTAATATACTACTCGTACATGAATACTTTTATTAAGTTATTTCTGTCCCTTTGTCTTTGTCTTTGTGTTAAATATTATAGCTTAAACTTCTCATTCAACATTTTTTTGCTATGTTCATTAGAACTCCCTGGCCTTTAGCCCCCACCATTTAATCCATTTCGTTTATTCAATATACTGCTAAGATTGCTTTGAGTTAAACTTTCAAAAGTAACTCATAAATTGTTTCACTAAAATCTATCATTTTATATCTCTTAGTGCAAAATACTAAAAATAGAATCAATTTCAGATACAAAATCGTACTCTAAGCAGTCGACTTTCGCCAACGACCATACCACGCTGAATACATCGGTTCTCGTCCGATCACCGAAATTAAGCAGCGTCGGGCGCGGTTAGTACTTAGATGGGGACCGCTTGGGAACACCGCGTGTTGTTGGCATCGTTCAACAACTTTTTTTAACAAACTAACTCTTTAATATACTACTCGTACATGAATACTTTTATTAAGTTATTTCTGTCCCTTTGTCTTTGTCTTTGTCTTTGTGTTAAATATTATAGCTTAAACTTCTCATTCAACATTTTTTTGCTATGTTCATTAGAACTCCCTGGCATTTAGCCCCCACCATTTAATCCATTTCGTTTATTCAATATACTGCTAAGATTGCTTTGAGTTAAACTTTCAAAAGTAACTCATAAATTGTTTCACTAAAATCTATCATTTTATATCTCTTAGTGCAAAATACTAAAAATAGAATCAATTTCAGATACAAAATCGTACTCTAAGCATTCGACTTTCGCCAACGACCATACCACGCTGAATACATCGGTTCTCGTCCGATCACCGAAATTAAGCAGCGTCGGGCGCGGTTAGTACTTAGATGGGGGACCGCTTGGGAACACCGCGTGTTGTTGGCATCGTTCAACAACTTTTTTTTACAAACTAACTCTTTAATATACTACTCGTACATGAATACTTTTATTAAGTTATTTCTGTCCCTTTGTCTTTGTCTTTGTCTTTGTGTTAAATATTATAGCTTAAACTTCTCATTCAACATTTTTTTGCTATGTTCATTAGAACTCCCTGGCATTTAGCCCCCACCATTTAATCCATTTCGTTTATTCAATATACTGCTAAGATTGCTTTGAGTTAAACTTTCAAAAGTAACTCATAAATTGTTTCACTAAAATCTATCATTTTATATCTCTTAGTGCAAAATACTAAAAATAGAATCAATTTCAGATACAAAATCGTACTCTAAGCATTCGACTTTCGCCAACGACCATACCACGCTGAATACATCGGTTCTCGTCCGATCACCGAAATTAAGCAGCGTCGGGCGCGGTTAGTACTTAGATGGGGGACCGCTTGGGAACACCGCGTGTTGTTGGCATCGTTCAACAACTTTTTTTTACAAACTAACTCTTTAATATACTACTCGTACATGAATACTTTTATTAAGTTATTTCTGTCCCTTTGTCTTTGTCTTTGTGTTAAATATTATAGCTTAAACTTCTCATTCAACATTTTTTTGCTATGTTCATTAGAACTCCCTGGCATTTAGCCCCCACCATTTAATCCATTTCGTTAATTCAATATACTGCTAAGATTGCTTTGAGTTAAACTTTCAAAAGTAACTCATAAATTGTTTCACTAAAATCTATCATTTTATATCTCTTAGTGCAAAATACTAAAAATAGAATCAATTTCAGATACAAAATCGTACTCTAAGCATTCGACTTTCGCCAACGACCATACCACGCTGAATACATCGGTTCTCGTCCGATCACCGAAATTAAGCAGCGTCGGGCGCGGTTAGTACTTAGATGGGGGACCGCTTGGGAACACCGCGTGTTGTTGGCATCGTTCAACAACTTTTTTTTACAAACTAACTCTTTAATATACTACTCGTACATGAATACTTTTATTAAGTTATTTCTGTCCCTTTGTCTTTGTGTTAAATATTATAGCTTAAACTTCTAATTCAACATTTTTTTGCTATGTTCATTAGAACTCCCTGGCATTTAGCCCCCACCATTTAATCCATTTCGTTTATTCAATATACTGCTAAGATTGCTTTGAGTTAAACTTTCAAAAGTAACTCATAAATTGTTTCACTAAAATCTATCATTTTATATCTCTTAGTGCAAAATACTAAAAATAGAATCAATTTCAGATACAAAATCGTACTCTAAGCATTCGACTTTCGCCAACGACCATACCACGCTGAATACATCGGTTCTCGTCCGATCACCGAAATTAAGCAGCGTCGGGCGCGGTTAGTACTTAGATGGGGACCGCTTGGGAACACCGCGTGTTGTTGGCATCGTTCAACAACTTTTTTTTACAAACTAACTCTTTAATATACTACTCGTACATGAATACTTTTATTAAGTTATTTCTGTCCCTTTGTCTTTGTCTTTGTCTTTGTGTTAAATATTATAGCTTAAACTTCTCATTCAACATTTTTTTGCTATGTTCATTAGAACTCCCTGGCATTTAGCCCCCACCATTTAATCCATTTCGTTTATTCAATATACTGCTAAGATTGCTTTGAGTTAAACTTTCAAAAGTAACTCATAAATTGTTTCACTAAAATCTATCATTTTATATCTCTTAGTGCAAAATACTAAAAATAGAATCAATTTCAGATACAAAATCGTACTCTAAGCATTCGACTTTCGCCAACGACCATACCACGCTGAATACATCGGTTCTCGTCCGATCACCGAAATTAAGCAGCGTCGGGCGCGGTTAGTACTTAGATGGGGGACCGCTTGGGAACACCGCGTGTTGTTGGCATCGTTCAACAACTTTTTTTTACAAACTAACTTTAATATACTACTCGTACATGAATACTTTTATTAAGTTATTTCTGTCCCTTTGTCTTTGTGTTAAATATTATAGCTTAAACTTCTCATTCAACATTTTTTTGCTATGTTCATTAGAACTCCCTGGCATTTAGCCCCCACCATTTAATCCATTTCGTTTATTCAATATACTGCTAAGATTGCTTTGAGTTAAACTTTCAAAAGTAACTCATAAATTGTTTCACTAAAATCTATCATTTTATATCTCTTAGTGCAAAATACTAAAAATAGAATCAATTTCAGATACAAAATCGTACTCTAAGCATTCGACTTTCGCCAACGACCATACCACGCTGAATACATCGGTTCTCGTCCGATCACCGAAATTAAGCAGCGTCGGGCGCGGTTAGTACTTAGATGGGGGACCGCTTGGGAACACCGCGTGTTGTTGGCATCGTTCAACAACTTTTTTTTACAAACTAACTCTTTAATATACTACTCGTACATGAATACTTTTATTAAGTTATTTCTGTCCCTTTGTCTTTGTCTTTGTGTTAAATATTATAGCTTAAACTTCTCATTCAACATTTTTTTGCTATGTTCATTAGAACTCCCTGGCATTTAGCCCCCACCATTTAATCCATTTCGTTTATTCAATATACTGCTAAGATTGCTTTGAGTTAAACTTTCAAAAGTAACTCATAAATTGTTTCACTAAAATCTATCATTTTATATCTCTTAGTGCAAAATACTAAAAATAGAATCAATTTCAGATACAAAATCGTACTCTAAGCATTCGATTTCGCCAACGACCATACCACGCTGAATACATCGGTTCTCGTCCGATCACCGAAATTAAGCAGCGTCGGGCGCGGTTAGTACTTAGATGGGGGACCGCTTGGGAACACCGCGTGTTGTTGGCATCGTTCAACAACTTTTTTTACAAACTAACTTTAATATACTACTCGTACATGAATACTTTTATTAAGTTATTTCTGTCCCTTTGTCTTTGTGTTAAATATTATAGCTTAAACTTCTCATTCAACATTTTTTTGCTATGTTCATTAGAACTCCCTGGCATTTAGCCCCCACCATTTAATCCATTTCGTTTATTCAATATACTGCTAAGATTGCTTTGAGTTAAACTTTCAAAAGTAACTCATAAATTGTTTCACTAAAATCTATCATTTTATATCTCTTAGTGCAAAATACTAAAAATAGAATCAATTTCAGATACAAAATCGTACTGTAAGCATTCGACTTTCGCCAACGACCATACCACGCTGAATACATCGGTTCTCGTCCGATCACCGAAATTAAGCAGCGTCGGGCGCGGTTAGTACTTAGATGGGGGACCGCTTGGGAACACCGCGTGTTGTTGGCATCGTTCAACAACTTTTTTTTACAAACTAACTCTTTAATATACTACTCGTACATGAATACTTTTATTAAGTTATTTCTGTCCCTTTGTCTTTGTCTTTGTCTTTGTGTTAAATATTATAGCTTAAACTTCTCATTCAACATTTTTTTGCTATGTTCATTAGAACTCCCTGGCATTTAGCCCCCACCATTTAATCCATTTCGTTTATTCAATATACTGCTAAGATTGCTTTGAGTTAAACTTTCAAAAGTAACTCATAAATTGTTTCACTAAAATCTATCATTTTATATCTCTTAGTGCAAAATACTAAAAATAGAATCAATTTCAGATACAAAATCGTACTCTAAGCATTCGACTTTCGCCAACGACCATACCACGCTGAATACATCGGTTCTCGTCCGATCACCGAAATTAAGCAGCGTCGGGCGCGGTTAGTACTTAGATGGGGGACCGCTTGGGAACACCGCGTGTTGTTGGCATCGTTCAACAACTTTTTTTTACAAACTAACTCTTTAATATACTACTCGTACATGAATACTTTTATTAAGTTATTTCTGTCCCTTTGTCTTTGTCTTTGTCTTTGTGTTAAATATTATAGCTTAAACTTCTCATTCAACATTTTTTTGCTATGTTCATTAGAACTCCCTGGCATTTAGCCCCCACCATTTAATCCATTTCGTTTATTCAATATACTGCTAAGATTGCTTTGAGTTAAACTTTCAAAAGTAACTCATAAATTGTTTCACTAAAATCTATCATTTTATATCTCTTAGTGCAAAATACTAAAAATAGAATCAATTTCAGATACAAAATCGTACTCTAAGCATTCGACTTTCGCCAACGACCATACCACGCTGAATACATCGGTTCTCGTCCGATCACCGAAATTAAGCAGCGTCGGGCGCGGTTAGTACTTAGATGGGGGACCGCTTGGGAACACCGCGTGTTGTTGGCATCGTTCAACAACTTTTTTTTACAAACTAACTCTTTAATATACTACTCGTACATGAATACTTTTATTAAGTTATTTCTGTCCCTTTGTCTTTGTCTTTGTGTTAAATATTATAGCTTAAACTTCTCATTCAACATTTTTTTGCTATGTTCATTAGAACTCCCTGGCATTTAGCCCCCACCATTTAATCCATTTCGTTAATTCAATATACTGCTAAGATTGCTTTGAGTTAAACTTTCAAAAGTAACTCATAAATTGTTTCACTAAAATCTATCATTTTATATCTCTTAGTGCAAAATACTAAAAATAGAATCAATTTCAGATACAAAATCGTACTCTAAGCATTCGACTTTCGCCAACGACCATACCACGCTGAATACATCGGTTCTCGTCCGATCACCGAAATTAAGCAGCGTCGGGCGCGGTTAGTACTTAGATGGGGGACCGCTTGGGAACACCGCGTGTTGTTGGCATCGTTCAACAACTTTTTTTTACAAACTAACTCTTTAATATACTACTCGTACATGAATACTTTTATTAAGTTATTTCTGTCCCTTTGTCTTTGTGTTAAATATTATAGCTTAAACTTCTAATTCAACATTTTTTTGCTATGTTCATTAGAACTCCCTGGCATTTAGCCCCCACCATTTAATCCATTTCGTTTATTCAATATACTGCTAAGATTGCTTTGAGTTAAACTTTCAAAAGTAACTCATAAATTGTTTCACTAAAATCTATCATTTTATATCTCTTAGTGCAAAATACTAAAAATAGAATCAATTTCAGATACAAAATCGTACTCTAAGCATTCGACTTTCGCCAACGACCATACCACGCTGAATACATCGGTTCTCGTCCGATCACCGAAATTAAGCAGCGTCGGGCGCGGTTAGTACTTAGATGGGGGACCGCTTGGGAACACCGCGTGTTGTTGGCATCGTTCAACAACTTTTTTTTACAAACTAACTCTTTAATATACTACTCGTACATGAATACTTTTATTAAGTTATTTCTGTCCCTTTGTCTTTGTCTTTGTCTTTGTGTTAAATATTATAGCTTAAACTTCTCATTCAACATTTTTTTGCTATGTTCATTAGAACTCCCTGGCATTTAGCCCCCACCATTTAATCCATTTCGTTAATTCAATATACTGCTAAGATTGCTTTGAGTTAAACTTTCAAAAGTAACTCATAAATTGTTTCACTAAAATCTATCATTTTATATCTCTTAGTGCAAAATACTAAAAATAGAATCAATTTCAGATACAAAATCGTACTCTAAGCATTCGACTTTCGCCAACGACCATACCACGCTGAATACATCGGTTCTCGTCCGATCACCGAAATTAAGCAGCGTCGGGCGCGGTTAGTACTTAGATGGGGGACCGCTTGGGAACACCGCGTGTTGTTGGCATCGTTCAACAACTTTTTTTTACAAACTAACTCTTTAATATACTACTCGTACATGAATACTTTTATTAAGTTATTTCTGTCCCTTTGTCTTTGTGTTAAATATTATAGCTTAAACTTCTAATTCAACATTTTTTTGCTATGTTCATTAGAACTCCCTGGCATTTAGCCCCCACCATTTAATCCATTTCGTTTATTCAATATACTGCTAAGATTGCTTTGAGTTAAACTTTCAAAAGTAACTCATAAATTGTTTCACTAAAATCTATCATTTTATATCTCTTAGTGCAAAATACTAAAAATAGAATCAATTTCAGATACAAAATCGTACTCTAAGCATTCGACTTTCGCCAACGACCATACCACGCTGAATACATCGGTTCTCGTCCGATCACCGAAATTAAGCAGCGTCGGGCGCGGTTAGTACTTAGATGGGGGACCGCTTGGGAACACCGCGTGTTGTTGGCATCGTTCAACAACTTTTTTTTACAAACTAACTCTTTAATATACTACTCGTACATGAACACTTTTATTAAGTTATTTCTGTCCCTTTGTCTTTGTCTTTGTCTTTGTGTTAAATATTATAGCTTAAACTTCTCATTCAACATTTTTTTGCTATGTTCATTAGAACTCCCTGGCATTTAGCCCCCACCATTTAATCCATTTCGTTTATTCAATATACTGCTAAGATTGCTTTGAGTTAAACTTTCAAAAGTAACTCATAAATTGTTTCACTAAAATCTATCATTTTATATCTCTTAGTGCAAAATACTAAAAATAGAATCAATTTCAGATACAAAATCGTACTCTAAGCATTCGACTTTCGCCAACGACCATACCACGCTGAATACATCGGTTCTCGTCCGATCACCGAAATTAAGCAGCGTCGGGCGCGGTTAGTACTTAGATGGCGGACCGCTTGGGAACACCGCGTGTTGTTGGCATCGTTCAACAACTTTTTTTTACAAACTAACTCTTTAATATACTACTCGTACATGAATACTTTTATTAAGTTATTTCTGTCCCTTTGTCTTTGTGTTAAATATTATAGCTTAAACTTCTAATTCAACATTTTTTTGCTATGTTCATTAGAACTCCCTGGCATTTAGCCCCCACCATTTAATCCATTTCGTTTATTCAATATACTGCTAAGATTGCTTTGAGTTAAACTTTCAAAAGTAACTCATAAATTGTTTCACTAAAATCTATCATTTTATATCTCTTAGTGCAAAATACTAAAAATAGAATCAATTTCAGATACAAAATCGTACTCTAAGCATTCGACTTTCGCCAACGACCATACCACGCTGAATACATCGGTTCTCGTCCGATCACTTTGTGTTAAATATTATAGCTTAAACTTCTCATTCAACATTTTTTTGCTATGTTCATTAGAACTCCCTGGCATTTAGCCCCCACCATTTAATCCATTTCGTTTATTCAATATACTGCTAAGATTGCTGTGAGTTAAACTTTCAAAAGTAACTCATAAATTGTTTCACTAAAATCTATCATTTTATATCTCTTAGTGCAAAATACTAAAAATAGAATCAATTTCAGATACAAAATCGTACTCTAAGCATTCGACTTTCGCCAACGACCATACCACGCTGAATACATCGGTTCTCGTCCGATCACCGAAATTAAGCAGCGTCGGGCGCGGTTAGTACTTAGATGGGGGACCGCTTGGGAACACCGCGTGTTGTTGGCATCGTTCAACAACTTTTTTTTACATACTAACTCTTTAATATACTACTCGTACATGAATACTTTTATTAAGTTATTTCTGTCCCTTTGTCTTTGTCTTTGTCTTTGTGTTAAATATTATAGCTTAAACTTCTCATTCAAAAGTTTTTTGCTATGTTCATTAGAACTCCCTGGCATTTAGCCCCCACCATTTAATCCATTTCGTTTATTCAATATACTGCTAAGATTGCTTTGAGTTAAACTTTCAAAAGTAACTCATAAATTGTTTCACTAAAATCTATCATTTTATATCTCTTAGTGCAAAATACTAAAAATAGAATCAATTTCAGATACAAAATCGTACTCTAAGCATTCGACTTTCGCCAACGACCATACCACGCTGAATACATCGGTTCTCGTCCGATCACCGAAATTAAGCAGCGTCGGGCGCGGTTAGTACTTAGATGGGGGACCGCTTGGGAACACCGCGTGTTGTTGGCATCGTTCAACAACTTTTTTTTACAAACTAACTTTAATATACTACTCGTACAT
The DNA here is from genome assembly GCA_958299025.2 of Drosophila histrio. Lineage (NCBI taxonomy): Eukaryota > Metazoa > Arthropoda > Insecta > Diptera > Drosophilidae > Drosophila > Drosophila histrio. The sequence continues at coordinate 28,029,519 of OY729166.1, forward strand.
GAATACTTTTATTAAGTTATTTCTGTCCCTTTGTCTTTGTGTTAAATATTATAGCTTAAACTTCTCATTCAACATTTTTTTGCTATGTTCATTAGAACTCCCTGGCATTTAGCCCCCACCATTTAATCCATTTCGTTTATTCAATATACTGCTAAGATTGCTTTGAGTTAAACTTTCAAAAGTAACTCATAAATTGTTTCACTAAAATCTATCATTTTATATCTCTTAGTGCAAAATACTAAAAATAGAATCAATTTCAGATACAAAATCGTACTCTAAGCATTCGACTTTCGCCAACGACCATACCACGCTGAATACATCGGTTCTCGTCCGATCACCGAAATTAAGCAGCGTCGGGCGCGGTTAGTACTTAGATGAGGGACCGCTTGGGAACACCGCGTGTTGTTGGCATCGTTCAACAACTTTTTTTTACATACTAACTCTTTAATATACTACTCGTACATGAATACATTTATTAAGTTATTTCTGTCCCTTTGTCTTTGTCTTTGTCTTTGTGTTAAATATTATAGCTTAAACTTCTCATTCAAAAGTTTTTTGCTATGTTCATTAGAACTCCCTGGCATTTAGCCCCCACCATTTAATCCATTTCGTTTATTCAATATACTGCTAAGATTGCTTTGAGTTAAACTTTCAAAAGTAACTCATAAATTGTTTCACTAAAATCTATCATTTTATATCTCTTAGTGCAAAATACTAAAAATAGAATCAATTTCAGATACAAAATCGTACTCTAAGCATTCGACTTTCGCCAACGACCATACCACGCTGAATACATCGGTTCTCGTCCGATCACCGAAATTAAGCAGCGTCGGGCGCGGTTAGTACTTAGATGGGGGACCGCTTGGGAACACCGCGTGTTGTTGGCATCGTTCAACAACTTTTTTTTACAAACTAACTTTAATATACTACTCGTACATGAATACTTTTATTAAGTTATTTCTGTCCCTTTGTCTTTGTGTTAAATATTATAGCTTAAACTTCTCATTCAACATTTTTTTGCTATGTTCATTAGAACTCCCTGGCATTTAGCCCCCACCATTTAATCCATTTCGTTTATTCAATATACTGCTAAGATTGCTTTGAGTTAAACTTTCAAAAGTAACTCATAAATTGTTTCACTAAAATCTATCATTTTATATCTCTTAGTGCAAAATACTAAAAATAGAATCAATTTCAGATACAAAATCGTACTCTAAGCATTCGACTTTCGCCAACGACCATACCACGCTGAATACATCGGTTCTCGTCCGATCACCGAAATTAAGCAGCGTCGGGCGCGGTTAGTACTTAGATGAGGGACCGCTTGGGAACACCGCGTGTTGTTGGCATCGTTCAACAACTTTTTTTTACAAACTAACTCTTTAATATACTACTCGTACATGAATACTTTTATTAAGTTATTTCTGTCCCTTTGTCTTTGTCTTTGTGTTAAATATTATAGCTTAAACTTCTCATTCAACATTTTTTTGCTATGTTCATTAGAACTCCCTGGCATTTAGCCCCCACCATTTAATCCATTTCGTTTATTCAATATACTGCTAAGATTGCTTTGAGTTAAACTTTCAAAAGTAACTCATAAATTGTTTCACTAAAATCTATCATTTTATATCTCTTAGTGCAAAATACTAAAAATAGAATCAATTTCAGATACAAAATCGTACTCTAAGCATTCGACTTTCGCCAACGACCATACCACGCTGAATACATCGGTTCTCGTCCGATCACCGAAATTAAGCAGCGTCGGGCGCGGTTAGTACTTAGATGGGGGACCGCTTGGGAACACCGCGTGTTGTTGGCATCGTTCAACAACTTTTTTTTACATACTAACTCTTTAATATACTACTCGTACATGAATACTTTTATTAAGTTATTTCTGTCCCTTTGTCTTTGTCTTTGTCTTTGTGTTAAATATTATAGCTTAAACTTCTCATTCAACATTTTTTTGCTATGTTCATTAGAACTCCCTGGCATTTAGCCCCCACCATTTAATCCATTTCGTTTATTCAATATACTGCTAAGATTGCTTTGAGTTAAACTTTCAAAAGTAACTCATAAATTGTTTCACTAAAATCTATCATTTTATATCTCTTAGTGCAAAATACTAAAAATAGAATCAATTTCAGATACAAAATCGTACTCTAAGCATTCGACTTTCGCCAACGACCATACCACGCTGAATACATCGGTTCTCGTCCGATCACCGAAATTAAGCAGCGTCGGGCGCGGTTAGTACTTAGATGTGGGACCGCTTGGGAACACCGCGTGTTGTTGGCATCGTTCAACAACTTTTTTTTACAAACTAACTCTTTAATATACTACTCGTACATGAATACTTTTATTAAGTTATTTCTGTCCCTTTGTCTTTGTGTTAAATATTATAGCTTAAACTTCTAATTCAACATTTTTTTGCTATGTTCATTAGAACTCCCTGGCATTTAGCCCCCACCATTTAATCCATTTCGTTTATTCAATATACTGCTAAGATTGCTTTGAGTTAAACTTTCAAAAGTAACTCATAAATTGTTTCACTAAAATCTATCATTTTATATCTCTTAGTGCAAAATACTAAAAATAGAATCAATTTCAGATACAAAATCGTACTCTAAGCATTCGACTTTCGCCAACGACCATACCACGCTGAATACATCGGTTCTCGTCCGATCACCGAAATTAAGCAGCGTCGGGCGCGGTTAGTACTTAGATGAGGGACCGCTTGGGAACACCGCGTGTTGTTGGCATCGTTCAACAACTTTTTTTACAAACTAACTCTTTAATATACTACTCGTACTTGAATACTTTTATTAAGTTATTTCTGTCCCTTTGTCTTTGTGTTAAATATTATAGCTTAAACTTCTCATTCAACATTTTTTTGCTATGTTCATTAGAACTCCCTGGCATTTATCCCCCACCATTTAATCCATTTCGTTTATTCAATATACTGCTAAGATTGCTTTGAGTTAAACTTTCAAAAGTAACTCATAAATTGTTTCACTAAAATCTATCATTTTATATCTCTTAGTGCAAAATACTAAAAATAGAATCAATTTCAGATACAAAATCGTACTCTAAGCATTCGACTTTCGCCAACGACCATACCACGCTGAATACATCGGTTCTGTCCGATCACTTTGTGTTAAATATTATAGCTTAAACTTCTCATTCAACATTTTTTTGCTATGTTCATTAGAACTCCCTGGCATTTAGCCCCCACCATTTAATCCATTTCGTTTATTCAATATACTGCTAAGATTGCTGTGAGTTAAACTTTCAAAAGTAACTCATAAATTGTTTCACTAAAATCTATCATTTTATATCTCTTAGTGCAAAATACTAAAAATAGAATCAATTTCAGATACAAAATCGTACTCTAAGCATTCGACTTTCGCCAACGACCATACCACGCTGAATACATCGGTTCTCGTCCGATCACCGAAATTAAGCAGCGTCGGGCGCGGTTAGTACTTAGATGGGGGACCGCTTGGGAACACCGCGTGTTGTTGGCATCGTTCAACAACTTTTTTTTACATACTAACTCTTTAATATACTACTCGTACATGAATACTTTTATTAAGTTATTTCTGTCCCTTTGTCTTTGTCTTTGTCTTTGTGTTAAATATTATAGCTTAAACTTCTCATTCAAAAGTTTTTTGCTATGTTCATTAGAACTCCCTGGCATTTAGCCCCCACCATTTAATCCATTTCGTTTATTCAATATACTGCTAAGATTGCTTTGAGTTAAACTTTCAAAAGTAACTCATATATTGTTTCACTAAAATCTATCATTTTATATCTCTTAGTGCAAAATACTAAAAATAGAATCAATTTCAGATACAAAATCGTACTCTAAGCATTCGACTTTCGCCAACGACCATACCACGCTGAATACATCGGTTCTCGTCCGATCACCGAAATTAAGCAGCGTCGGGCGCGGTTAGTACTTAGATGGGGGACCGCTTGGGAACACCGCGTGTTGTTGGCATCGTTCAACAACTTTTTTTTACAAACTAACTTTAATATACTACTCGTACATGAATACTTTTATTAAGTTATTTCTGTCCCTTTGTCTTTGTGTTAAATATTATAGCTTAAACTTCTCATTCAACATTTTTTTGCTATGTTCATTAGAACTCCCTGGCATTTAGCCCCCACCATTTAATCCATTTCGTTTATTCAATATACTGCTAAGATTGCTTTGAGTTAAACTTTCAAAAGTAACTCATAAATTGTTTCACTAAAATCTATCATTTTATATCTCTTAGTGCAAAATACTAAAAATAGAATCAATTTCAGATACAAAATCGTACTCTAAGCATTCGACTTTCGCCAACGACCATACCACGCTGAATACATCGGTTCTCGTCCGATCACCGAAATTAAGCAGCGTCGGGCGCGGTTAGTACTTAGATGGGGGACCGCTTGGGAACACCGCGTGTTGTTGGCATCGTTCAACAACTTTTTTTTACAAACTAACTCTTTAATATACTACTCGTACATGAATACTTTTATTAAGTTATTTCTGTCCCTTTGTCTTTGTCTTTGTGTTAAATATTATAGCTTAAACTTCTCATTCAACATTTTTTTGCTATGTTCATTAGAACTCCCTGGCATTTAGCCCCCACCATTTAATCCATTTCGTTTATTCAATATACTGCTAAGATTGCTTTGAGTTAAACTTTCAAAAGTAACTCATAAATTGTTTCACTAAAATCTATCATTTTATATCTCTTAGTGCAAAATACTAAAAATAGAATCAATTTCAGATACAAAATCGTACTCTAAGCATTCGACTTTCGCCAACGACCATACCACGCTGAATACATCGGTTCTCGTCCGATCACCGAAATTAAGCAGCGTCGGGCGCGGTTAGTACTTAGATGGGGGACCGCTTGGGAACACCGCGTGTTGTTGGCATCGTTCAACAACTTTTTTTTACAAACTAACTCTTTAATATACTACTCGTACATGAATACTTTTATTAAGTTATTTCTGTCCCTTTGTCTTTGTCTTTGTCTTTGTGTTAAATATTATAGCTTAAACTTCTCATTCAACATTTTTTTGCTATGTTCATTAGAACTCCCTGGCATTTAGCCCCCACCATTTAATCCATTTCGTTTATTCAATATACTGCTAAGATTGCTTTGAGTTAAACTTTCAAAAGTAACTCATAAATTGTTTCACTAAAATCTATCATTTTATATCTCTTAGTGCAAAATACTAAAAATAGAATCAATTTCAGATACAAAATCGTACTCTAAGCATTCGACTTTCGCCAACGACCATACCACGCTGAATACATCGGTTCTCGTCCGATCACCGAAATTAAGCAGCGTCGGGCGCGGTTAGTACTTAGATGGCGGACCGCTTGGGAACACCGCGTGTTGTTGGCATCGTTCAACAACTTTTTTTTACAAACTAACTCTTTAATATACTACTCGTACATGAATACTTTTATTAAGTTATTTCTGTCCCTTTGTCTTTGTCTTTGTGTTAAATATTATAGCTTAAACTTCTCATTCAACATTTTTTTGCTATGTTCATTAGAACTCCCTGGCATTTAGCCCCCACCATTTAATCCATTTCGTTTATTCAATATACTGCTAAGATTGCTTTGAGTTAAACTTTCAAAAGTAACTCATAAATTGTTTCACTAAAATCTATCATTTTATATCTCTTAGTGCAAAATACTAAAAATAGAATCAATTTCAGATACAAAATCGTACTCTAAGCGTTCGACTTTCGCCAACGACCATACCACGCTGAATACATCGGTTCTCGTCCGATCACCGAAATTAAGCAGCGTCGGGCGCGGTTAGTACTTAGATGGGGGACCGCTTGGGAACACCGCGTGTTGTTGGCATCGTTCAACAACTTTTTCTTACATACTAACTCTTTAATATACTACTCGTACATGAATACTTTTATTAAGTTATTTCTGTCCCTTTGTCTTTGTCTTTGTCTTTGTGTTAAATTTATAGCTTAAACTTCTCATTCAACATTTTTTTGCTATGTTCATTAGAACTCCCTGGCATTTAGCCCCCACCATTTAATCCATTTCGTTTATTCAATATACTGCTAAGATTGCTTTGAGTTAAACTTTCAAAAGTAACTCATAAATTGTTTCACTAAAATCTATCATTTTATATCTCTTAGTGCAAAATACTAAAAATAGAATCAATTTCAGATACAAAATCGTACTCTAAGCATTCGACTTTCGCCAACGACCATACCACGCTGAATACATCGGTTCTCGTCCGATCACCGAAATTAAGCAGCGTCGGGCGCGGTTAGTACTTAGATGAGGGACCGCTTGGGAACACCGCGTGTTGTTGGCATCGTTCAACAACTTTTTTTTACAAACTAACTCTTTAATATACTACTCGTACTTGAATACTTTTATTAAGTTATTTCTGTCCCTTTGTCTTTGTCTTTGTCTTTGTGTTAAATATTATAGCTTAAACTTCTCATTCAACATTTTTTTGCTATGTTCATTAGAACTCCCTGGCATTTAGCCCCCACCATTTAATCCATTTCTTTTATTCAATATACTGCTAAGATTGCTTTGAGTTAAACTTTCAAAAGTAACTCATAAATTGTTTCACTAAAATCTATCATTTTATATCTCTTAGTGCAAAATACTAAAAATAGAATCAATTTCAGATACAAAATCGTACTCTAAGCATTCGACTTTCGCCAACGACCATACCACGCTGAATACATCGGTTCTCGTCCGATCACCGAAATTAAGCAGCGTCGGGCGCGGTTAGTACTTAGATGGGGGACCGCTTGGGAACACCGCGCGTGTTGTTGGCATCGTTCAACAACTTTTTTTTACAAACTAACTCTTTAATATACTACTCGTACATGAATACTTTTATTAAGTTATTTCTGTCCCTTTGTCTTTGTCTTTGTCTTTGTGTTAAATATTATAGCTTAAACTTCTAATTCAACATTTTTTTGCTATGTTCATTAGAACTCCCTGGCATTTAGCCCCCACCATTTAATCCATTTCGTTTATTCAATATACTGCTAAGATTGCTTTGAGTTAAACTTTCAAAAGTAACTCATAAATTGTTTCACTAAAATCTATCATTTTATATCTCTTAGTGCAAAATACTAAAAATAGAATCAATTTCAGATACAAAATCGTACTCTAAGCATTCGACTTTCGCCAACGACCATACCACGCTGAATACATCGGTTCTCGTCCGATCACCGAAATTAAGCAGCGTCGGGCGCGGTTAGTACTTAGATGGGGGACCGCTTGGGAACACCGCGTGTTGTTGGCATCGTTCAACAACTTTTTTTTACAAACTAACTCTTTAATATACTACTCGTACATGAATACTTTTATTAAGTTATTTCTGTCCCTTTGTCTTTGTCTTTGTGTTAAATATTATAGCTTAAACTTCTCATTCAACATTTTTTTGCTATGTTCATTAGAACTCCCTGGCATTTAGCCCCCACCATTTAATCCATTTCGTTTATTCAATATACTGCTAAGATTGCTGTGAGTTAAACTTTCAAAAGTAACTCATAAATTGTTTCACTAAAATCTATCATTTTATATCTCTTAGTGCAAAATACTAAAAATAGAATCAATTTCAGATACAAAATCGTACTCTAAGCATTCGACTTTCGCCAACGACCATACCACGCTGAATACATCGGTTCTCGTCCGATCACCGAAATTAAGCAGCGTCGGGCGCGGTTAGTACTTAGATGAGGGACCGCTTGGGAACACCGCGTGTTGTTGGCATCGTTCAACAACTTTTTTTTACATACTAACTCTTTAATATACTACTCGTACATGAATACTTTTATTAAGTTATTTCTGTCCCTTTGTCTTTGTCTTTGTCTTTGTGTTAAATATTATAGCTTAAACTTCTCATTCAAAAGTTTTTTGCTATGTTCATTAGAACTCCCTGGCATTTAGCCCCCACCATTTAATCCATTTCGTTTATTCAATATACTGCTAAGATTGCTTTGAGTTAAACTTTCAAAAGTAACTCATAAATTGTTTCACTAAAATCTATCATTTTATATCTCTTAGTGCAAAATACTAAAAATAGAATCAATTTCAGATACAAAATCGTACTCTAAGCATTCGACTTTCGCCAACGACCATACCACGCTGAATACATCGGTTCTCGTCCGATCACCGAAATTAAGCAGCGTCGGGCGCGGTTAGTACTTAGATGGGGGACCGCTTGGGAACACCGCGTGTTGTTGGCATCGTTCAACAACTTTTTTTTACAAACTAACTCTTTAATATACTACTCGTACATGAATACTTTTATTAAGTTATTTCTGTCCCTTTGTCTTTGTCTTTGTGTTAAATATTATAGCTTAAACTTCTCATTCAACATTTTTTTGCTATGTTCATTAGAACTCCCTGGCATTTAGCCCCCACCATTTAATCCATTTCGTTTATTCAATATACTGCTAAGATTGCTTTGAGTTAAACTTTCAAAAGTAACTCATAAATTGTTTCACTAAAATCTATCATTTTATATCTCTTAGTGCAAAATACTAAAAATAGAATCAATTTCAGATACAAAATCGTACTCTAAGCATTCGACTTTCGCCAACGACCATACCACGCTGAATACATCGGTTCTCGTCCGATCACCGAAATTAAGCAGCGTCGGGCGCGGTTAGTACTTAGATGTGGGACCGCTTGGGAACACCGCGTGTTGTTGGCATCGTTCAACAACTTTTTTTTACAAACTAACTCTTTAATATACTACTCGTACATGAATACTTTTATTAAGTTATTTCTGTCCCTTTGTCTTTGTGTTAAATATTATAGCTTAAACTTCTAATTCAACATTTTTTTGCTATGTTCATTAGAACTCCCTGGCATTTAGCCCCCACCATTTAATCCATTTCGTTTATTCAATATACTGCTAAGATTGCTGTGAGTTAAACTTTCAAAAGTAACTCATAAATTGTGTCACTAAAATCTATCATTTTATATCTCTTAGTGCAAAATACTAAAAATAGAATCAATTTCAGATACAAAATCGTACTCTAAGCATTCGACTTTCGCCAACGACCATACCACGCTGAATACATCGGTTCTCGTCCGATCACCGAAATTAAGCAGCGTCGGGCGCGGTTAGTACTTAGATGAGGGACCGCTTGGGAACACCGCGTGTTGTTGGCATCGTTCAACAACTTTTTTTTACATACTAACTCTTTAATATACTACTCGTACATGAATACTTTTATTAAGTTATTTCTGTCCCTTTGTCTTTGTGTTAAATATTAAAGCTTAAACTTCTCATTCAACATTTTTTTGCTATGTTCATTAGAACTCCCTGGCATTTAGCCCCCACCATTTAATCCATTTCGTTTATTCAATATACTGCTAAGATTGCTTTGAGTTAAACTTTCAAAAGTAACTCATAAATTGTTTCACTAAAATCTATCATTTTATATCTCTTAGTGCAAAATACTAAAAATAGAATCAATTTCAGATACAAAATCGTACTCTAAGCATTCGACTTTCGCCAACGACCATACCACGCTGAATACATCGGTTCTCGTCCGATCACCGAAATTAAGCAGCGTCGGGCGCGGTTAGTACTTAGATGGGGGACCGCTTGGGAACACCGCGTGTTGTTGGCATCGTTCAACAACTTTTTTTTACAAACTAACTCTTTAATATACTACTCGTACATGAATACTTTTATTAAGTTATTTCTGTCCCTTTGTCTTTGTCTTCGTCTTTGTGTTAAATATTATAGCTTAAACTTCTCATTCAACATTTTTTTGCTATGTTCATTAGAACTCCCTGGCATTTAGCCCCCACCATTTAATCCATTTCGTTTATTCAATATACTGCTAAGATTGCTTTGAGTTAAACTTTCAAAAGTAACTCATAAATTGTTTCACTAAAATCTATCATTTTATATCTCTTAGTGCAAAATACTAAAAATAGAATCAATTTCAGATACAAAATCGTACTCTAAGCATTCGACTTTCGCCAACGACCATACCACGCTGAATACATCGGTTCTCGTCCGATCACCGAAATTAAGCAGCGTCGGGCGCGGTTAGTACTTAGATGGGGGACCGCTTGGGAACACCGCGTGTTGTTGGCATCGTTCAACAACTTTTTTTTACAAACTAACTCTTTAATATACTACTCGTACATGAATACTTTTATTAAGTTATTTCTGTCCCTTTGTCTTTGTGTTAAATATTATAGCTTAAACTTCTAATTCAACATTTTTTTGCTATGTTCATTAGAACTCCCTGGCATTTAGCCCCCACCATTTAATCCATTTCGTTTATTTAATATACTGCTAAGATTGCTTTGAGTTAAACTTTCAAAAGTAACTCATAAATTGTTTCACTAAAATCTATCATTTTATATCTCTTAGTGCAAAATACTAAAAATAGAATCAATTTCAGATACAAAATCGTACTCTAAGCATTCGACTTTCGCCAACGACCATACCACGCTGAATACATCGGTTCTCGTCCGATCACCGAAATTAAGCAGCGTCGGGCGCGGTTAGTACTTAGATGAGGGGCCGCTTGGGAACACCGCGTGTTGTTGGCATCGTTCAACAACTTTTTTTTACAAACTAAACTAATATACTACTCGTACATGAATACTTTTATTAAGTTATTTCTGTCCCTTTGTCTTTGTCTTTGTCTTTGTGTTAAATATTATAGCTTAAACTTCTCATTCAACATTTTTTTGCTATGTTCATTAGAACTCCCTGGCATTTAGCCCCCACCATTTAATCCATTTCGTTTATTCAATATACTGCTAAGATTGCTTTGAGTTAAACTTTCAAAAGTAACTAATAAATTGTTTCACTAAAATCTATCATTTTATATCTCTTAGTGCAAAATACTAAAAATAGAATCAATTTCAGATACAAAATCGTACTCTAAGCATTCGACTTTCGCCAACGACCATACCACGCTGAATACATCGGTTCTCGTCCGATCACCGAAATTAAGCAGAGTCGGGCGCGATTAGTACTTAGATGGGGGACCGCTTGGGAACACCGCGTGTTGTTGGCATCGTTCAACAACTTTTTTTTACAAACTAACTCTTTAATATACTACTCGTACATGAATACTTTTATTAAGTTATTTCTGTCCCTTTGTCTTTGTCTTTGTGTTAAATATAATAGCTTAAACTTCTCATTCAACATTTTTTTGCTATGTTCATTAGAACTCCCTGGCATTTAGCCCCCACCATTTAATCCATTTCGTTTATTCAATATACTGCTAAGATTGCTTTGAGTTAAACTTTCAAAAGTAACTCATAAATTGTTTCACTAAAATCTATCATTTTATATCTCTTAGTGCAAAATACTAAAAATAGAATCAATTTCAGATACAAAATCGTACTCTAAGCATTCGACTTTCGCCAACGACCATACCACGCTGAATACATCGGTTCTCGTCCGATCACCCAAATTAAGCAGCGTCGGGCGCGGTTAGTACTTGGATGAGGGACCGCTTGGGAACACCGCGTGTTGTTGGCATCGTTCAACAACTTTTTTTTACAAACTAACTCTTCAATATACTACTCGTACATGAATACTTTTATTAAGTTATTTCTGTCCCTTTGTCTTTGTCTTTGTCTTTGTGTAAAACATTATATCTTAAACTTGTCATTCAACATTTTTTTGCTATGTTCATTAGAACTCCCTGGCATTTAGCCACCAACATTTAATCCATTTCGTTTATTCAATATACTGCTAAGATTGCTTTGAGTTAAACTTTCAAAAGTAACTCATAAATTGTTTCACTAAAATCTATCATTTTATATCTCTTAGTGCAAAATACTAAAAATAGAATCAATTTCAGATACAAAATCGTACTCTAAGCATTCGACTTTCGCCAACGACCATACCACGCTGAATACATCGGTTCTCGTCCGATCACCGAAATTAAGCAGCGTCGGGTGTGGTTAGTACTTAGATTACTCGCGGTTACTCCTACACTTTAGGTCACTGTCACTGTCCCATTGGCCGAATGGCATTAAGGTATGGTGTACTATCACAAGACTTCTGTCGTAGCTATGGGAATTAAGAGGAAGAGGAGAGCATCCCACACCTTCTGTGTGACTGCCCTGCACATCTTAGAAGGAGAACCCGTTTTCTCGGGGAACCCTTTTTCGAGGAACTGGACAGTCTCGCAAAACTGCGACTGGAGGATCTGATACTCTTTCTGGATTCCACTGGTTGGTTCCAAAGGCGAATCCCGCAAAACGGGACCAATTCGGGTTTTCGGGACCAGGACAACCCAAACTCCCTTTCCCACTCCCTTCAACCCTCCAACTCTCCTTTTCTATTCCTACAGATGACGGACATCATAATGGGCCGAATGGCCTCTGGGTCAACTCAACATTCTGTTGAGCAGTCCGATGAACCTAACCTATCAACATTTTAAAATAACAAGAAGATGATTATGCTTTAATAGCAATAATTTAAATCTCCATATTGTGATAATGAACTAAGTATCTTATTATAGATCATCTAGTTTCTTCGCTGGTTTGAAACCCATTTTTTCGTTTGGTCATTACACAAAAACCTGATCGAATCAACTGAATTACTATGAAAAATTATACATATCTTTAATATTATTTATTGAGCTGACCGATGTTTTACCATAACATCGCGGCATCGATAAACTGCGGGATTAATAAAAACGTTTGATCAAACGCATTTTAAAGAGAAATGTAAATTACAATTTTTTTTTCGAGATAAGCCGTCATTGTATTTCCTCTTTACTCATAGAGGGCGGTAATGAGACCGAGTCGATAGGCAATAAAATATATCGTCTATCATATGAGTAAAATATCTACTGAAAAATTGTGTATACTTTTCAGCGGTGTTTTTAATATCTTTGGCTTAGAAGTCTTAAAGGGACTTTCAGACTTGGAATAGTAAAAGGAACTGCGCATGCATTTCATCACATAATATGAATTTTAATTACATAAAAGTGAATTTCATAAGAATTACACAAAATTGTCTTATCTTCGTGGCGCCGAAATGTTGGCATTGTCTGTAACTGTTATTTTTCTACGATCTTCTGTGTTTCACGCATTGGCATGCATTTTACTGATAGTTTGCTCGTTAGCGAACGTTTATGAAAAATTCGTGTACGTCCAAGAGAGGTTTTAGTTCGATTTTTTTTAAAACAGTGTCATCATCCGCTCAAGAGGGTGTCCGCGCAATAAAGGCAAAATTGATATGAAAATCCTACCAACACCAACGTCATGGAAAAGTGTTCCCCCAAAAAGGGGGTTCGCCTATTAGAGGTGTCCGCTAAGGGAGTTTTCACTGTATTACTCAGTGTCGGGTCAAAGAAAGAAGAAAAGAACATTAACGTTACAAAACACTATTAGTACAAAAACCAATCAAAATACTTGGATCTAGTTTTTTTTGCACTGGGCTTATAGTTTTAATAGCAAATGGGGCTGGAAGAAGATAAACCGCTTTTTTTCTTAATACTATCATATGCAAATAAGGAATAGTGGAGACTTTTACAAATTAGGTAAAGGGTCTCTCATAGTTGGCTTCGACTGTAGCATACATTTTCCTACTATCGCTACGGAAAAATAGTGATTGGCTATCGTTTGGGCGATTGGGAAGTTAAAGTATCTGGAAGGGTAGCATTTTGCTTTCGAAGAAGACTTGGCACATATGGCATTAATACGATTCAACTCCACCGAGAGTCCATTTGGCCGTATTGCCTGATGGGAATACGATCTTGAAGCGGCGAATATTAAAGAGAAGTTCAACGCTGTCCCAGACGCATTATTCTGACAAGCACTGAACTGGGAGGTTAAGCGTGCAGGACATTTGTCAAATGCTGAAGAAGATTCGCAAGACCCACGAGCACAAGAAATTTCCGGATTAATTGGTGGAGGTTGATAATCTCCACTGTCATATTACGCACAGAGCTGGCCATTACAAAGTGATATCATGGAAGTTATGTGTTCCAAACGATAAAAGGCAACGCATGCTACACGATTATCATGATGTCAAAGTTGCCGGGTGGCGACACGATACTATTGGAGAGATCTATATCGGGAATTGCGGGCTTATGGTGCGAAGTGTGTCAACGTTACAACCCTAACTAACTCCAGGTAGCGAAGAAAATGCTCACACAAATTCCGGACGAACCCTGCGCTTTCCGAGAACGTAGATTTCTTCCGGTCACTCTCAAGGTCAATACCATGTTATTTGTGTTCTTTGATCGGTTGTCCAAATTAAATGAATCGATGCCCCTGCGAAGGGAAGCGGCTGCAACACCTCAAGATTTGACCGATAACGGGACCCAATTCACCCGCAAGCCTTCAAAAAGTTCCTGCAGAATCTAGGGTTGAAACACCAATACACTACACAATACATATTATAGTTGGGTGATATTTACGCCACTGATATTTGTCAGAAGTACTGCAAAGTATCACTGCAAAAGTATCACTGACAAAATCACTGAATAATATTTTGTCACTTTTTTATTCCCTGTAGGGGTATATTAAGTTTCTTATAATTATGTAACAATCAGGAGCAAGTGTGGCCGACCCCATAAAATATTTATATTCTCGATCAGCATCAATAGCCGAGTCGATATAGGAATATAACGATTTTTTCCATATTAAATGAGATTGATGTTTTAAGACCCTGTAAGGATATGTTTACAAAAAAAAAGTGTGCGAAACAGTTCTAAGGAAGTCTGGCTCAAAATTGCATTTGATTGAATTGGTTTTATATATGTTAATTTCCTTGCTTGGGAATTTAGCAAAGACACAAACCCCTACTAAATGCGCAATTCCAACTGTACTTCTAACATTTAGTGATAATCAAACTGTATCTTACCTAAATTAAATATATTTCTGTGATCATTAAAAATGGGCAAATAAGTGTATAATGGATTTGTGCAAATGTATGTAACAGGTATAAGGAGGCATCTCTGACCGCATAGAGGTATATATTCTTAATCAGTATCAATACCGCGATATCGCGTGAATCTCAACAACTATAAGAGCAAGAGACTTCAAATTTGAAATGTAGGTTCCCGAATACAATACAAGTTTATTTTTAATTTTCGGTATTTTACACCCCCCCTCCCCCATGAAAATCGAACCAAACTATAACAGCTACAAATTTTCATATAACACATCTCAACTGAAGAGGTAACAAATAAACGCTGAACAATTTGCAGCAAGTTTCATAGAGATTGACCCATAAATATAGGAGATATTAAGGAATTTGTTTTAAATCAGTTATTTAATAATTGTCGCATATGATAATACTGTTAGGAGTTGTCTAGCTAACTGTCTAACTCAAATCTGATGGTTATAATATAATAATTAATAAGACCGATTCTCTATACAAATGTTTGACAATATTACAAGTCTATCATAGTACTTAAATAATAAACAAACAGTGTTGCCAGACTATCGTAAGCAAGCTACTCTCGACACAAGCAACATCGATTTCGAGCGATGTACTTATTTGAAAATATGAATACATAATTAAAAGTAATCCCATTATAATCAAAATACTTAGTTTCTGAAGACTTGTACAGGGTATCCTATAGTGTTTAGCAGAAACAATTAACTGCTAAAACAACAGTTATGGAACCATAACTTAACTAAAACAATATTATTGAATGATTTCTTACCTTCAGGTGCAATTTTCGCATTATTCGCGTCTCTTCCCATCGGTCCAGCTCTTCCCATTCCTTGCGTAAACAAAACGGTTCTCGAGTTAACGTATAATAGGAACTCCTGGGCCGTTTCCCATGACATAGATTTACTTACCTTACCACGCTTACGAAGTAGATAATAGCGGTACATCACGATGGTTACAGCCAGAATCAATGCCAACCCGGTACCGGCAGCGGCGCCTAATACCGCTGAGCTAACCATTACCATTTTGATAGCACAATGTTCCTAATAACAGAAAAATCTAAGGAAAAGAAAAAAGTATAATGAATAAAACGAAGTAATTTTTCATTTCAAAATATTTGCACTCATAAAACAAATGCTTTGTAAATAAACGATTTGTGTGTTTACTTTCAAAACTCTATAGTTTAAATCAACTATAAAACACTTACCTAAAAATGTCAAATTTAATTCGAATATACTGAACTCAATGTTAAAATCATTTAAAATTTACGGGTTCATATTAAGCTTTACGTTCATCAAACTTATTTTAAAAATTTGATAAACTTAATTAACGACTTGGATCGTTCTTTGGACAACTTGAGGTTGCCTGTTTGAATATGAATATTATTTATTTTGAACTTTAAAATGCTTGATTTTAATATGAATAGTGTTTAAACTACATATAATTTTTACTTTACTCAATAGCAAAACTATTAAAATGAAATATGTATCGAATTTGTATTTAATGTGGTTCGATAGTTGAATAAAACATGACTTTGCCGTAATATTAATGTTTCCATATCCAAACTGAGATTTAAATTTACACAAAACTGTGGATCATCTATGTATACTTCTAGATCATAAACGTAAATTTATCGGCCATATTTCCAGAATGGTTAAAAGCTACATCAGTTTGATCAAGGGAATTCGACGACCCTTATATAGTAAACAAGCCGGAGAGTCGGGGCTTGTTTGTTTGTTGTAGAGTGCCCTGAACCAGTCTTCTTTATTATTTTAAACGTATGGTTTTTGACCGGATCTGGACCAAGTTTCATTGAAATAGCTCTAAATTTGAGAGACTAGTTTGCATACAAACAGACAGACAGACGGACATGGCTATATCGACTCAGCATGCCTACATCTATGCGTTACACATTTCGGGACAAAATTATAACACCCTCTTCAGAGGTATGAAAAGTCTCTCTATACCTCCATATTACTACCTATTTTGGAATATGGCTCGTGTATGGTGTCCACAGTATACTGTTTATTATAAGTAATATCAACTGGTTATGATAGTAATAATTACTAACGTTTTTTGCTTTTCGGCGTGCTTATATATTTTAGAGTAAACTGAAAAGATCTTGATTTGCAGGCGATTTAGAGATTGTCTCCGTTCTTGCCGGTGGCAAGCAGGCTGGAGAACTGCCTCTTCTTCAAGCATCTGACGGAAACAGCTTATCAGCAAGTCTATTGGCATGGTTATTGAGGTGTAGCGGCTCGAAAAGAAACAGACATGTATGTATCTGTGGAGAGTTGAGTTCCGTACAAACCGGGAGCATTCAGTGATGAGCCCATGGCTCGATTCTGCAGCATTTGCACCTTCTGGCGGTTTGACCTAGCAACTATGCCCCAGACTTGCATCCCGTAAAGCCAGATAGGTGTAATTATCATGGTTATGGTTGTACGTTTGTTTTGTAGAGAGAACGACACAGTTTTGTTTTCGGTCTATAATAAATCTTCAATATTTTCTTTAGTGCTTACTCCATTTTTCCACTGGAAAATCTTCTACAGACATAGCTGACAAATTAGTTTAAGACTGTGCTATGCTAACTACCTTGTTTCTATAGTTATTTCTTTGGGAGACTGAGATCCTTGTGCAACAAATTTCGGCTCGGTTCCGGTTTAACTACGTCAACATGCATACGTCGAATGCCAACGACCAACAAAAACAAGCCGATCAGTCGAGCGGGCGCGACAGTAGGATACCCTGTGCAGGTCTTCAAAGAAAAGTATTTTCATTATAATGGGATTTAAATATATCGCTTGAAGTCGATTTTGCTTGCATCGAGAGTAGGTAGCTTGCGATAGTCTGGCAACACTGGACTGCAGCTATTGATTGTTTATGTTTAGCGCCACAGCAGACGAAAGACAAATCAAACATACATGAACAAACGAGTCTTTTCGTTCATTATATCGTCGGGCGCAGCGCAGTCGCTGCGACGCATCTGCTGCGCTGCATAAATTTGATTCTTGAATAACTTTTGAGTTCAATATCCGATCGTACTGAAATTTGTAGCACACATTGAGTGCCAAATCTCAAGTCTCTAGCTATTAAACTGCTTTTGTTATCAGCTTTTTCGTGTTATGGGCGAAGGGGGCGTGACATCGCGGTGAAATTTTAGGAACACATTAAGCCTAAGCTTTTTATCATGTGTGCCAAATCTCTTGGCACACATGGCAAGTATCCTACTCTCAATGTGTGCTACAAATTTCAGTACGATCGGATATTGAACTCAGAAGTTATTCAAGAATCAAATTTATGCAGTGCTGCAAATGCGTCGCAGCGCAGTCGCTGCTCAGTCGCTGCGCCGCGGCGTCGATATATCGAACGAAAAGACCCGATTGTTCATGTATGTTTGATTTGCCTTTCGGCTGCTGTAGCGCTAAACATAAACAATCAACAGCTGCAGTCCAGTGTTGCCAGACTATCACAAGCTACCTACTCTCGATGCAAGCAAAATCGACTTCAAGCGATATATTTAAATCCCATTATAATAATAATACTTTTATTTGAAGACCTGCACAGGGTTTCCTAATGTCGCGCGCGCTCGACTGATCGGCTTGTTTAATTAATTAATTTATTATTTATTTAGTAGACCAGGGCATCCTACTAACGAACCAATTAATTGTGGTTAGGGCTCGTGTATAACAATCTACAATTTGTACAACATATGGAAACATTGTTAGGTTTTTTGTAGTCGTTTATTTACATACGTAGACACAACTGTTCAAACTTGACTTGACAATGACTTGAGGTTTTCACTCTGCCTAATTTCTTAAATTAATAAACAATACACGTCAGCGTTAAACGGTCCTATAAGGTATCGTCGGCGTTCTGGAGCCTGTTGCGCCTGAGTATGGCAAAACGCGGAAAGTTTTCAACATACTCGGGTTCTGCAGAATATCTTAGAAAGTTGTATGGTGTTGTTACTTCCAAAGACACTTCAGCATCAGATGTGTCATCAATCTCATCTCCTTTAAGTGGTTCCTCATCTTCATCGGCGTCGATATCGTCATCGTTATCGCTATTATTATTATCGTCATCATCACTTTCTGCGTCTGAGGCGTTTTCTAGCTCAATGTCTTCGTAGTCTTGGGGATTCGTGAAGTCAAGAGTACACCCCCAGTAAACGAAAAGCGTCAAAATGATCAATATGCGCATTTCAACGGTTTAACAGACACTGTTGAAGTTAGTGAATAAATTATACTGACGAAGGTCTCGTGCAAGATGTTTTGGGTTCAAGCCTAAACTGGTTTTTAATTATACTCTCAATTTAATGAAATGTATACATCTACTGTGGATAGATAACTGTTCTGATATTAGAAATACCTTTATCAAGTTGATATATTTTTTTTTTATTATAGTTTTCCAGTTAAATGTGTTGCAGTTGCTCAAACGGGTTGTGAAATATAGTATAATCGGTAGACAGATTTATTTTCAAAGTCAATTTGTCCAAGAAAATCCAGTATGATTAATCCTGTTCGTCATTCTTCTCTTCTTCGCTGTCGTTCTCCTCTTCGGGATCATTATTTTCACTGTCGTCATCTGCTTCCTCTACCTCTTCCTCAACCTGCTCCTCATCTTCGTCATTGTCGCCTTCGTTATCGTCGGCAGCATTGTCAACCGTATCTTCGCCATCCTGTTGCTGATCTTCTTGGTTAACTTCTTCATTTGCCGAAACGGTGGAAAGCAGCACGAAGCCGAAGAGGGCAAGAAGTAAAATAGCGCGCATGTTGCAAGTATTGGTCGATTCTGGACAACTGATATCGAGTACTCTGCCTTACATGTTTTTATAGAGCAAAATCCGTTGTAGTTGTTTGCGTATCGCCAGATGTCAGGTTCAACTTGAATTGCCCATTAAAAGTCGTCGAAGCGTAAATATTTAACTGCTTAAACTCAGCTTTTGGGGTTTCGGAATGATTCTACTTTTTCTAGGAACTTGCTTTAGTTTGCACAGTTGCTTTTTTATTAGGGTCTGATGAAAATATTTGTATTAGAAATTCACAAATTTCAACAGATATAAATATCGGTTACCTTTGTCTCAGCTGTAGCCTTGATTATTGCTTGTACAATGTAACCATGACCGTCCTTCTAAGTAAATTGAACCTTATTTTATCCAATAGTAAATGACAGACAGAAGGCAGAACAGCACTTAAGTACATACTAGTAGTTGCGACTTTCAGTGTCGCCACTCGGGCATAAGGAGCAACTAGGCATAAACTATCATTTGCACCGAACTGGTAACTTCAACCCTCTCAAATGGGAATAATTCGAGGAACTTCGAGTATATCTGAGCTTTGTACTGAGTTTAATTTATTCAGTTCGATAAGCCTCTGTGACGTGTATTAACAACTCATAGCTGAGAGGACTTGGTAATTGTTGACAAGCCAAGCAATTTGTGGGCCACATTATCTATTGTCCCGCTCTGCATGTAATCTATTTGCCACAACGGGAAGTATTTCGATAAATGCCACCTGTGTGTACCACAGATAGTGTAGTATTGACTACTATTGAGCGATTTACGATTAAATTATCTTTTATTCAAACTTTCTTACTTGGTTTTAATAAAAAATAAAGTAGCACACATTTCAATTAGACAATATTTTCTTATATGCTTTCGGGCGGTCTGGCGCAAAAGAAAATGACTGAAAATATCTTCATAGAAATCAATTGTATTTGCACTTATACATATTATATCGTTTCGTCGCTTTTGTCATCTGTCCGAGGGCAACGCAGAAGGAAATAGAAAGAAAATAATTGCAATTACTGCCGGGTAACAGAAAAGTACTTGAATTGCATTCATGTGAACATAATTAAAAATGAAACCTTTTTGTGAAATAATTTAATTGATTTCAGAGAAACAAATTAGCTATACTACTTATATCTGAAGATTGCCTTTGATGAAAAACTTAAGTTAATAGCTGGCATCAGGTCAATATTCCGTTTGAAAAAGAAAAGTAAATATTCATAATAATAATAATGATAATAATAACACTAGTCAATTCACAGAGCTCAATTGAATTAGTTTTTTGTCGCTAAAAAAGGACAAAAAAGGTGATAATCGCTTGGTGCTAGAGTCCTATCCAAGCTCTTAGTTTAGTTCGCGCCATTATTGATGTGTGTGATCTATCGTTATCCTGATGGAACACTATACTTTTCCTATTGGCCAATTGTGGGTGCTTCTGGTCAATTGCAATCTTCAAACGGTCTAGTTTGTAACAATAGGGGTCCGAATAGAGTGTTTGCCCATATGGAAGCAGTTCATGGTAGATGATTCCTTTCCAATTCCACCAAACGCACAACATAGCCTTCTTGGCTCTTAGTTTGAGATGATTCACCACGCTTTGACCAGAATTCTTTTCTCACAACATTGTCGTATGTGACCCATTTTTCATCACCAGTCACTATTCGTTTAAGAAATCGGTCGATTTCATTACGTACGGCCAAGGGTTCAGTTGGAAATTCTATTCATAATGTTTTTTTTTTTGACAATTGGTGAGGCACCCCTAAAACTAGCTTCTTTCTAAATCCAGCTTTTTGTAAATGGCTTAAAACAGTTTTGTGGTCAATGTTAAGGTCTTGGGCAATGCCTCGACTGCTGATATGCCGGTCTGCTTCAGTTATCTCCACGATTTTTTCAGACGGCGCAAGGTGCATCTTTAACGTCGAAATTTCCAGAACGAAACCATCGAAACCAAAATTTATTTATTTATTATTAGCCGAGACAGTATCGAGACAGCCATAAACATCGTTGACAATTTCAGTCCCATTTATTGAAAATACGAACAAGCCTTTATAAAAGATAAATTGTTAAATATAGCGAATTTTGGCTTTGTTGCTCCCCATGTTTAACAAAATTTATCTCCCAATGGAATCGACCTATCCAAAACAGACTACAATGTGTTTTAAAGGGGAATCCTACCTTTCCAAGAAGCCCAAAGTTGACATACAAAAAATAATAGATTGCTTTTCCCAAAACTAAAATGAAAGGACTGAACAAACTTTTATTTACACTCACAAACAAGAACGATTGCAAACAACTGGAACATTTCCTAGTCAGGTTGAAATTTAAAAAGCTTGGGGAAAACGTGATATAGACAAATCGAAAAACTGGGTGGTCTGTCTACTTAAAATGACAACTCAATTCAATTATTACGATATGGGAAGCACAAGTTGCAAGTTTCTATTTTTTTGGGATTATTATTGAGCATTGAAATTATAATGACTATAATTTTGAAGAGACTCAGCTAAACCTCCCAAAAATAATTTTATTAATGTGATTGTCTCGTGCTCCTACAATTCCTACACAAACTTGAGAAGGTTGGGAAAATCATCTTTTAAGGAAACTTCAAGTGAACTATAGCATTAGATTACGTCCAAATATGATTAGCGGCGTGCTTACAAAATTGTTAAGAGACATTCAAGCCAGTTCACACTGACTTGACATATCATTTTGCAGCTTACAAGTATTTTATTTGTTTTACCAGCCGCGACACAAAGCTTACAACTCAATTGGCCGCGCTACGTTTGTTTATCCCTCATTCCTATCAACGTTAGTCGGAGTGCTTAGAATTGGGCAAATGGGTGACTGGGCGAATTAAATGTCAAGAACGGGGGGCCAAGACCCCCTACGAAACCCCTAAAAATAAACACGCTGGGCAGGTCGCATCACAGTCCGTTTTGTGTTCGTTACAGTTCAGGGATGAGGGGTTTGGGGAGAACATTGTTATGGTTTTTTGTTAGCCAGTTTAATGAATCAACAAGTGTAATGGCGCTCCATGGCAATGCTCTGGCCTCCCGTTGACTATTCCCAAAGGGTTCGCATTTCTATCGAAGCACTTCGTCTTCATCACCGTCGTCATCGTCATCCGTCACTGGGCGGCTTTACTGATGCGCATTTGCATAAATTTCATTTTAAAGCATGAATTCGTGCATAGAACATCATCATTGTGAGTGCAAATTCACCTCCATTGAATTTAGGGATTGCCAAAAAGCAAGGCGTCCAGTCCGAGCTTCAGTTTGAGTTCGAGTTAGTTAGGTGGCCATCGAACTTTACATAACAATACGAGTGAGTGTAGGAATATTAACAACTTTTCGCGGACAGCATTGAGCGTTCCAGGGCTTTTAGCGTTTTGTTGTGGCACTGAATTAACATTTTGATTGGATTTTCCAATATTGTGCCATATGGCAGGTTGTTCGGTGATGGTTGATGTCTGATGTCTGAGGACGAGTGAGGAATGAGGGTTATGATTGGGTCTGGAGTGTGGAGAGTGGGTTGTGTTTACGCTCTTCTTCATAGAGCATATACAAATTGTCCGATAAGATAAGCAATTGTATTGTTTATGCAATAGTTCCACATTAGAACTCCAAATGGAACACGTACAGACTTTATCTGCTATGTACTTATTTAAGTTGCTAGAAAAGGTCTTTGACAAAAAGTTTTTTTTTTTTATTAATCCAGATCCCCAATTGGTAAAACACATTTTACATTTCGCATTTTACCACATTTCTGCAGACACTTAGACAATGTCAGCTGCTAAAGCTTCTACAGCTGCATCTTCACCTGCATTTGGTTCTGCATCTAGTCCAGCATCTAGTCCTGCATCGACTGCTACATCAACTCCTGCGTCAGTGTCAACTTTTGGTTCTGGTTCAGGCTCTGCAACTTTAACTTCTTTGGTGGCTTTGATGGGCTTAACCATTCTTCGACGCCAGTATGGATTACCCATGGAGCGCCAGTGAGGTGCTCCGTATGCTGCATAGTAAGGAACAGGAGCTGCTCTATTCCAGCCAAACCAATTCCTGCGTCTGTCATATGGTGGCCAATATTGAGGAGCCCCAACATAAGGAAGGATGGGTGCAGCAGCTGCAACAGGAGCCACTTCCTCTGGGGTTTCCGCTAATACCACCTGATCACTGGCAATATTCGGTTGAACTGCCAGCTTGATTAGGGGCCCTGATGGGCGGATAAACGATCGACGTATAGCCACATTTGGTGTCTCGGATAAGACTAGAGTCGCCAAACCGACGAATGCCAAAGATATTAACCAACGCATTATGGATTATGAATTCTATCTTCAACTGATTTCCCTTCGCAGCAATGGCTCCTTTTATTGCCAAAAAAATATGAGATCAGTTTGCTAAATATTGGTTTAACTTATTTCACAAAGCAATTGTCATCGTTTGGTCGTTCGCATTTCTTGACTTGTTTATCCACATTTCGAACGTCAAAGTCGACATTAATGATGTCGATTCCCCCCGACAGCCTGACTTATTTGCATAGCTTGAAGAAAGTTAATAATGATTTAGATAGGTCGTCATTAGGACACGAGCATACAATATTTCGATTGCATATTGTGTCGACATGTGTTCTATTGTCTACATTCGACATAAACGCAAATACTTTAACTAAGAGAACACATCAGCACTATGTAAAAGCTGTACAAATAAATATTCTCCCCTGAAATGTCCACAAATTTGATAGACTATAAATCTTCTAATTAGTTGTGAATCCAAAATTGGCTCCAGAAATAAACCTGTGCTAACAATCTTAATGGCATCTATTATGATACACTCGTTTTATGTTGATGAAGAATAATTTATTTTTGTTTTCCTTGAGATGTTAATATTGTGCGTAGACTAGTTGTTTGGTGATGAAATATACTTTGTTTTGTGTCCCATTGTATTTGTTCCACTGGGCCTATGATTCATATGAATACTCACTCCAATGACATATTGTATTTAAAGCAAAACAAACTCAAAGAGAAGAAACTGATTACAAACTATTTTCCATAATTCAGCATAAGGAATTGTCGTTCTTGAATTACACTGGTCATGCCCAGGGACCACATAAAAGTCAAGACCATAAACAAATGAGGCTGCAGCAGACAACGAACAGTCAACCACAGCCTTTGACATTACGTATACGTGCCGTTTGCAAATCTGTAGACGACGTGGAAATGACAGACATAAGTGAAGTGTAAGATGAATAGCAAAAAAAAAGAGAAATAATTAACTATTTGTTCCATTCATTTATTTGTGTCAGTATCTCAGATTGACGTCATTGTCACCGTTTCGGAGCATAATTATATTAATAATAATGGAGCATAGGCGTAATGCTTGCTTGATGTGAGTGCCGTAGCGAGTATTCCTAAAAAAATATTCTCCATGCCTAAGCCTGATAAGCTGCGAGTCCATCCTCGCCTATCTTATCAGAGACTCCAGTTTCAATTCATGCATATACAAGTAAATATAAATAGACTGTGTATATGCAATATATTTATGTATATAATTCCACACCGAGCGCAAGGGAAATGCATCCCACACAAATATGGTATACATAGGAGAACTCTTTCCGACTTTCCGTACTAAGGGAAATCTATACCATTGCCAAGTCAAGCCAATAAAACTGGCCACTTTACATCTCAGGAGTGGCCGATGTCCTCTTGTTACTGTGATTGCTTTGTGCCAAGGACAGCAGCAGTTTCTGTCGTTTGTGCCCGCTAGGCAAACAATCGCAGTTTTTAATAACAAGAAACACAAAGGGACCGGGAAAGGGGTGACATGGGGAAGCAGCCAACCAAGAAGCTTACTATTTGCTATTCGGGCTCAGCAGCATTCAACAGGCGGGACTTAACGACATCTTTGTTTTGGTTTCACCAAAATTCAAATAAAAATCCATTATCAAATAAGAACGTATAAAACTCATAAAAATTATTAAAAACAACTTCCAAATACATAAATTTAACAAACTTACCTGAAAAATAGTTCAGTTTATTTTTGTAGCACTTCAATATTGATTTAAATCGCGGGTTAATCTTTAGAATCACACCGTTGCTCAAAAACTATATCTTTTCTCGATAAAACTCTCCCGACACAATAACACAAGATCATATAAATATTTAAACACCAAATCTCACTTAAAGTTATTTGATTTCAGTTTTTCGAAACTCCTACAAGTGGTATTCAATTGTGCTCGCTGCACAAATAAATAGGCAACAATAAAGACCGCTCAGCGTGCCACAGATTGCAACTGCTTGCCACAACGACAGGATAACCAATGCTGGACGATACGCCGTAGCCAATGCTACCATATGCTAGCTATTTGGCCGCCGACGCATCCGTGCTCGTCTTCGTGCTACTCCCAAAAAGCTCCTCTGGGCATAGCCATTGCTTCGCGTCGAGTCGGGTGAAAAGCTTTCGCTGTTGCCTGTTATCAGTCAGAGATTACGTATACGTATTCGTGTGCATTGTGCTGATAACGACAACGCTGACCAGCGAGGGACGGGCCAACAGCTCAACACTGTCTCTGCAGCAAACACCTTCGGGGAGTAAAAGTGGATTGACGTTCAACCCTAGAGCCTTTCTTTCTTTGTAGCAGCCTTCAATTTGCAGCTGACACCAGATAGCACCAGATAGAAAGTTTATTTTATGCCGGCTTAGGTGTCCACAGCCCGCAGTCGTGGATTTGTGTAACCTGTTGCAAGAAAACTTTTGCTGTCATTCGCACATTGTCTCAAATTTATCACTTTCTTGCTTTCCCTTACTTTGGATGCTCTAATTGACATAATTGAATAGCCAGCGGGAATTTCAACCATACTGTTGAATGCTGAATATTAAAAAATGAAATTCCATATTTAATGCGTTTACTTTGAGACATTTTTTATTTAACATTAAATGCTTCATTGACCTAACAACTGTAAACTCCCACAATTAAGGCACATTCGAATTATGTTTAATTGCCTTGCAATTAAATACTTACAACAAATTCAAATTATTAAATGAAAATTAAACGAGTTGTAATGAGCATAAGTCGGATTTAATCAACCTAAAAAAATTAAACAGTCACACAGGTGTAAAAATAAACAATCTTAAGTTAATTCAAGTGGCGATTTCTTAGATAACTTATTTAAATCAAAAGATAAGTATAAAGGACAAGTAAGTAATATAAATACTGGGATCGAGACAAGGTCAGGTGTACTTTGAAGTCTACAAACTATAATTAATTGGTACAAGGTCGCGAAACATATGTATATACTTATAACAAGCATGCAGTTGGGTTTGGTGTGCATTTATAGCTATTAAATAATTATATAGTACAAATAATTCATGACTACAAACATCTTAAAACGTACAATTAGCAGGAATATAACATTAACACTAATATGGGCCGTACTTTTACACATTAACTATCATGTATGGCTGTCTTCCGATTTTGTTTTCTTAATAATATTATTTTGAGCATGGGTTGAACTAATGATGCCGTGATTGAACGCGCTTTGCTTTCTGTGTCGTCGGCCAGTCCAGACTGGCCAACGATGGCAAAGCATTCTCATTGTTATTACTGTGTTTGTTGCTATGGCTTATATGATTATTATTGAGCAGGGCTGGCGTCTGTAAGGTGTAGTCGTGGGCTAGTACAATAGGCTGCAAGGTACTGAAGTTCACAGCTGGCACCAGGGACGGGGAGGCAGGAGCATAACTGAGTCGCCCGGCAAGGTTCGGGTTGGTGGGCGTGTTGATATTCGAGTTGAGGTTTTGAATGGCCACGGGCAGAGGTGACGACGGTACGTTCAGATTGTGACCAGGTCCAGTTCTGCAAAGAAAACATCATCAGTAAAAAATATAACTCAATCAGTGCAATAATGTGAAAGAGCCAATATAAGAGTGGGGAGTACTACTTAAAAGCAACATGAAAATAAATATATCGACCCCCTTATTGTGAAAGATCTTATCAGACATTTTTTCCGAAATTCACTTTTTTATGCAATACTCTCTAAAACCCAAAACGCACATCTGGTAAAGTATTATAACAGAAATCGCCATAGTTACCCCGGACTCTCAATGTTAGTTTTATCATATGTGGCAATGCGTAAATTTTTGATTAGCGAAAGAAGTCGGATTAATTTGAACAAAGAAATAAAGAAGCCGAAAGAGAAGTGAGGGCACATGCCAATTATAGAATTTCACCAATAGACTCCCAAATAATTCTTTTGGAATAGTTGCGATGGGTTTTTCACTATTTCGCTTATTAACGACTCGCAATTCATTTTAAATTACAACTAAATAAGCTTGTCAGCTGTTGATAATATAAAATATGCTTCATCGATCAAATAGAGCGGAGATTATAAGCTCAGCTCTAAGTTCAGTTTTCAGCCGGTAGAGTGCGCGCGGCCTTAGAGCTGAAAACCTGATTAATGTATCATCTGGAGTACATCGATTTAATTTTTATAAAATAATGTATATGTTAATGGGGACAAGTATTGCATATTCTCTCGCTTTTCAGCCAATTCTATTACCGATTTTTTTGTGATTTTAAGTGGTTATCGTTTCATTGTAAAATTATTAGCAGCGAGTATTCTGTTTGTTTTCTGTTATGTGTTTCTACCCCATTTCAAAATACTTGTTCGAAACGAACGATTAAATTAAGTGGATTATTACATTTAATAATGACTAAAAACCTTAATATATTTGCATTAGTTTCTTAATTGTAAACGTGAAATAAAATGTCTTTTCAAATATTATTACATTAAACGTATGTAGCAAA
The DNA here is from genome assembly GCA_958299025.2 of Drosophila histrio. NCBI lineage: Eukaryota > Metazoa > Arthropoda > Insecta > Diptera > Drosophilidae > Drosophila > Drosophila histrio. The sequence continues at coordinate 28,058,022 of OY729166.1, forward strand.
TATTGTGCCAAAGATTTCAAAACTATGTGTGAAAAAATATCGAATGTGCAGAAAAAATGATTTGTTATTTAAAAACTATACTATTTTTCAAATCTACCAATTCAACTCCAGTATTAGTTGCTACCAGCAACAGCTCGCTGGATTATTTATATATGAAAATAAATAACTGTTTTATAGAAGGAAAATAAACTAAATCTACTAAGGATGTCTCTTGTTTAATTCAATTTAAGTAACATACGATACTTTGCTAAATGGAGTCGATATATATTTATAAAGTACAGTAGATCTACGTTGCATCTCGTTGCTGATGCTACAGAAATTTATCGGTGGGAAGTGAAAGTTGGTGCTGTCATATTGTATGCTTGTGGAGCAGACCTTTTGGCACTTGGCCTCTGAGCAACTATTTTTTGGCGGAGTCGCCTTTGCTCAGCTTAACTCTCATATTGACTGTCACTAGGGGCAGCTTAGTGCTACGGGGAGAACAATGAAGGCAGTTATAGGCATGGCTTATTTACAAGAACAGTAACAGCAATAGTAACAGTAAATAGTAGAATTGGATTTAGAGCTTACCTCTGTTGCGTTATTGTGAAGACCGACTTGCTGACAATTCGCTTGCCAGTGTGCCAAATGCGGCCAATGTACTTGATGCGCTGTATGGCGATGATGGCCAAAGCGACAGTCCTATAAGTAAAAGAAAACATCGTCAGTTAATATGAGGTAAACAAGAGTCTCTAAAAACATTCTCACTTGAACAACTTCTTCTTGGTGAGTCGAGGCGTCGCCAGCTTTGTCCCGGCTCCTCCTGCAAGTGTTTGCAGCGCCAGTTGCTCACTCGCCTGGTAACCCTCCAGAGTGAGCTTCAAGTAGCGCTTCTGATATACAAGAGCCTTGCGATGGCTTTCGACCCGCAAGTAACGACCGAGAAGCTGCCGACATCGCTCCTCAAGCTCGCTAACGTGGCCATTTCCATTGTTGTTGGTATTGCCGTTGCCAAGTTCCTCACACTTCTTTTGCAGGGCAATACGCTCGCCAACCAGATACTGCACAGTCTCGGCCATCTGGCGATTCTCCTGCGTGTTCTCCGCCAGCAGCGTATTGATTTCCTTCATTTTCTGCAGAAACTGTACGGGAACTGTGTCCGTCTCCGTGCTGTGAGCCAGGCGATCGTTGGCCTGGGCCAAGGCATCGGTCAACTTGGACTCCCGTTGCGCCGAGCGAGTCACATCGAACCGCAGTTGGTTGATTTTCTGCTCTAGGCTCTCTCGAGTCGATTCTGCGGCGAGCAGCTTTGCCTTCAACTCGTGTATCTCTGCCTGAAGCTTGGCCTGTTCCTGGTGCTGTCGGGATCGTGTTGTTGCCCGACGCGTCTCCGTCTCTTGAAGAGTAACCATGCGCGTTTCCAGGCTCTCGATTTCGTTGGCTTGCAGTGTGAGGCGTTCGTTGAAGTGCTCTAGCTCCAGCTCGGCCGACTCCTTGTCCCGTGCCAGCTTATCCATCTCCTGCTTAAGACGTTCGCAGTAGGCAACGCGTTCCTGCAACTCCTTTTCGTAGCGTTGACGCTCTCGTTCGCTGTTCCGCTGAGCGTCTGCCGATCGCTCTCGCTCCCGCTCATTTTGGGCAGTCAGTAGCTTCAATTCGCTGCGCAGTCTGTCACACAGCTCTGACTCAAAGTCCGCTCGTGGTGATTTGCGGGGCGAGTCTGTTGGGGATTTAAGCATTAGGCTATTGCGACGGCTTTCGGCGCGTTGTATTGCAGTTAGCTGGGTTTGCAATCGCTCGCAACGTTCACGCTCCATGTCCAGTTGTTTGTGAAGTTCGTCCTCGGCATCGAGTACGTCTTCCAGGCGCTTACGCATGGCCTCTATGATGAGCACGTCCTGCTCCTGTATATCCTGTGAGTGCTGCTTTTCGCCGAGCAGCTCCTTGCTTAGTGTCTCGGTTTGTTCTCGCTCCACGACCAACTGAGCTCTGACTGCCTCCAGTTGATTCAACAGTTCACGTTCTCCCGTAAAGTTTTCGTCATCGGTGCCGTGACCGTTTCCATTCCCATTTCCCTTACTGGCAGAGGCTGCAGCATCCGTTTGAATTTCCTTTAGGTGCAACCTCTTATCCAAATTGTTCTCCTCTTCACTCTCAAAGGCCTTCAGAATGTTGGAATCGAGTTGTGCCGAGTAGTTGAGCTCCTTTTCCACTTGCTGTGCGATTTCATCGACTGAATACTGCTTCGAGCTGTTCTCGTTATTCTTCAGTCGCTCCAAATCCCGCTGCAATGCATTGACCTGCCTCTGCAGCTCCTCGCTGTGCTCCTGGGTGGCTTGTAATTGAGCTGCCAACTCTTTATTCCGCTCCACCTTGGACTTGATGTCTGCATTGAGTGCATCGACCTCTCGCTTTCGAGCTTCTGCTGTGTCCAGATGCAGTTGCTCGCACTGCGCATGCGCGGCACTTATGCAGTTGAGCTCTCTACGAAGCGTGTCTCGCTCGGAGGCATCTTGGGCGGTCGTCTCCAGTAGTTTGTTCTCCAGCAAGTCAATGCGAAGGCGATACTTCTGTTCACTCTCCTCGTGGTCGCGCACTAGCTTCTGCTGTCTCTGAAGCTGTTCCGTTTCGCGTGACAATTGCTTCTGCAGCTGACACAAGTTCTCCTCCAGCTCGGTCGTTTGCTTCTGTTTCTCCTCCTCCAGCGCCGATAGCTTTTGCTTTAACTGCTGCAGTTCCGGCGACGCAATTGCCTTGGGCAGCTCGGGTGTCTGCATTAACAAACCGGGAGTTTTCACTTTGGAGTCCTCGGTCAAATTCGAGAAGTTAATCTGTCGTGGCACCAAGCCAGGCGTAAAACCGCTGCTGCTTTGTGCTGTCGCGCCGAGTGCATTAGGAGCCTGGAAATAGTGCGGATGCTCAAATGTATTGGCAGGATGAGCCACCACAAAGCCACTCAAGTCGTCAGTTCGCTTGTACGTGAGATTCGCGACAGCTTCCTTTGAGGTTTCCTGTAAGAATCGGGTTACAACTTTAGAGATTACACCCTTATGCAACAATAACCCTTTTACACGAACCCTTAAGTACCAGAGTTGTGTCTTTTAGGCAATTTCATTATTGCTTCATTAGCATTCACAAAAGTAGTGATAATGAAATCCCATTTCACTAAGTATATTGCTAATGAAAATCACATTTTACTATATGAACTACTTTCTTCAATGTAAGTGGAATGTGATTTTCATTAACATTACTTTTTTCAATGCAAGTGAAATGAGATTATCATTAGCACTACCTTTCCCATCCCAATGAAATGACAAATTCAGTAAAAATGTAGTTAATTGGGCCCCATCACTGCTTACCATTGTCTGATGTAGGAAACCGCCCTCAGCCTCAGGCAGTTGGAGAGGAGCATTGAGACTGCGCATCGCCGCTCGTCGGTCCACATCCGGTTCGGGAAACTCGGTGATCGAGCCAATATCGCTGAGCGTGCGGGCGCTATGCTTGGCACTTGCATCCTGTTTGCCGGCAGCCAGCAGCGGCGAAGATGCCTGGCTGGCGTCCGCCTTGACCGCTTGTAACTCGCGATCCCTTGCCTCCAGTTGCTGCTGCAGGTGATCGATCTCATCGTTCTTGTCGGCTAGCATAGTGTCCATGAGATCGGGAAGCGACAGCCGATTGATCATTTCCGTCCGCATCTTTTCCCTGAGACTCTGCAGCTCGTTGTTCTTCTGCTGCACATCCGCCTCCAGGCGATCGACGAGAGTACGATCGGGCTGACTGCGCACGGCGAGATCTGCCTCAAGTCGGACTATTTCGTCCTTGCTGCGCTGAAGTTGCTGTTGCATAGTGGCCATTTGTTTATCCCGTGCTGCGAGTTGCTCGCCAAGATCACGCACTTCGCTCTGCAGCTCGTGGACACGTGTGTTAAGATCTGAGGTGCCCACCCGATGCAGTTCCTCCGCCCGTTGTCGCTGCTCCTCCAGACGCTTGTGCAGCGATGAAATCCGCAGTGTCTGCTCATCGATTCGACCCTGCAACGAGTCGCGCTCGTGCTGCAATTCCTGCAAATTAAATAAGTACTCTCCATTAGTTTTTCGCTCATATCGCACTGCAGTCAACGACCGACCGATTGACCGCATCTCCATTTGCATCTGCATACGCTTTTGTCCCTTCCCTACTCGGTCAACCCTTGCCGACTTCAATTTAAATAAATTGAGCCCATCAAATGATACAGCACAGATGATGACGGAGTATGTATCTGTATTTGTATCTGTATTATCTGCGGCTGCTGTTTACACAGTTTGTGGCAAGCATTTAATGCGGGCGTTTCCTCGCTCCTCGCTATCGGCTACCACAACAAAGACATTTATTCAGGCACACGCTGATGCTACCATAAGTAACATCATACACTGCACTTACGAGTATTAGTCTTTCAATTAGGCTCTTGTGGCATGCTGCATATTGTAAACAAATCGCTTATGCCACATAAAGTGTGGCACCTTATTGTCGATTGAAGCAGGTGCGCCAGAGGGGCGTCTACTGATTTATTTCGAGGAGAAAGACACATTTGTGGGAATGCATCTGTCATTAAGTAGCACAAACTGGGAAATAGGCCCATAAATTAATTTTGCAGGTGATGACGAGGGCGTCTATTTTTGACTGAGCCTGTGCTAATTTCCACCCAATGGGACCAGTGGCGAAGATATGATGTCGTAGACATGTCGTTACCCCTTATTGATCAGCATCAATAGCTGAGTCGATATAGACATGTTCCTCATTACGCCCGGATAAATGAACGGATCTCAGAGATAGTAATAGCTTGGAGCTTGAACTTTGTCTACCTGCACTTCTTATCTTTGCAAGTAGATATAAATCATGTTAAATAATAAATCATGCCATGCCTATCTCATAATAATAGCTAGAGACTTGAGATTTGGCAAACATGATGAGTATCTTGGGGTCACAGGGTATATTACGATCGGATTCCCATCTGTCCGGCTTCTTCTTATTATGAGCTATTCAAATCCGTTCAAGAATTTTCACTCTGAAGGTAATAAAAACGATATAGGAAACGGTAAACGGTGCAATTGAATACAAATGCGATTTGTGTCTAGCCTTGTCAAAACATATATAAACACACATATTCATACACATAAATATAATAGCTGCACATTACACCAATTGTGTTTCAATTATGAACCACTTGTCAACTCTTCAATGTTGCTCGTCAAATGAAAATATCAATTCAAATTCCCTTTTCAACTCACTTGAATCGGTGCCATGGTAAAGTTGAGCGCATTTTTGGAGCGCATCAACATATCTTTTTGGCACTGCCAATTACAGTTTATTAAACAATCTAAATTAAATATTATTATTTTAATAGAACGCGCACTCTTTCGTGTGCGTCGCGGGAGACAATCAGCCAGCAACTGAGGCAGCGAAGGCAAAGAGCGAGCGATGACGAGCAACGCCTGAATTCACTTTTAAAGATCCCACCATGCATACAAAATTGTTCTTATAGCACAGCTATTCGAAAACTGTAATCACAGCACAGTGCCTCACAAACTGCGGCAACTCAAAAATGCTATAAAATACATGGAAATGTGCTTTGGGCTTTTAATAATTACTATAGTCCGGACTGTTTAGCATTTCCTTTGAAATTTCCTTTACCAGTTCAGATTTTCTATTTAACTGAATTTACTTGGCATTGAACTGGTGAATTTAAATACGAACATTTTCAAAAAGATGATTTTACATAATTAGTATAAATATAAAGTAAATGTTTTAGGAGCAATGTTGCATTTTTAAGATATATAAATAATTATTTAGTAAAAATTTTTTTGTCATAACTTCGCGATATCTTTTCAACTTTAGCCTACAAAATTTAACGTATTTGAGCTCCGACCTTGACTAATTTTCGCAAAACAAGTTAAATATACATATCTGAACCTAATTACCACCATTTCGTTCGGTGGGTAATTCGCAGAATATTTATATATTTCAGAGTTATGGGACTTAAATTCGTAAAATTAAAGTGAATATTATTCTTCGAACATATTTTAATGTCTAACAAGCCGAAACAAAATGTAATCAAAGAGAACAACCTTCACCTCTATGTCACTGGGATTTTTTTCCAACCAAGTTTTAACTAATATTCAATTCTTAGTCTCGTTTGAAATAAACTACCTTACGACTCAGTTACTAATTGAATACAATAATAGTTGAATACAGTTCAAAAAAAAATATTGAGTTTACAAAAATTCATTCATTCGTCGATTAATTATTTAAATTAGGTATTTTGTGTTTTCCCGATATTTTAATAAATTACTTATGTCAATAATATTCTATGTAAAACACAAGATTTGCAGATACCGTCTAGTTAAAGGAGAATTTCTAATTCTTCATAATGTTTGCACAATTTTAATAATCATAGAACTCAACATAAGCAATTAAATGATGAAAAAAAAACGTGAAAACAGATAATTATTTTTTGACGATATTTGATTTGAATACTTTTATACTGTCCAAACTGACGTATTAGTGAACTTTATGCTAAATATAAAATATATTGCAGTTTCAAAGTTAAGCATCCTAGTAATGAAATCCCTACATTTTCTGGACTTGCAAACCAACCCAATAAAATGTTCCCAGTGTTTGCTGCATCACATTGCTTTATCGCTTTCTTTCAGCGAAGACAACAACCAAGGCGGCAGCTTATTCACCACAAAAGCTTCTTCTCTGTATGTAGTACATGTGTAAGGTTGTATATATTGTGTACTTACCACACAGCCAGTGCGCATTTGGGTGACTTGCATTTCCAGATCACGTATGCGTTTGATTGCAGCCTCCTCGACCCGCGAATGTTTGTCTAGTTTCTCGGCAACGCGCTGAACACCCTCAACTGTCAGTGAGTGGAGGGATGGCGAGGGATGCGAGGGGGATCCCTCGGCAGTGTGGGATGCTGTTGGCTGCTTGCTGCCACCATGGACGGAGACATCCTCCGTGACGCTAAGGCTACAAGAGTTGGAGGTCGTATTGGAGTTGTGAAGCGATTCCAATGTTTTTGTCTTCTGATCAAGCGTTGTCTCAATGTCACGCAGTTGCTCGGCCACCTGGTTGAGTACCATGCTCTGTTCAGCCGACGGCAATCCCTGCTGGACCTTCTCCTCCAGCTGGCGAATTCTTGCCTTGTAACCTTCGCCAATGTCCGTCTTCAGGCTGTGTACTTCCTGTTGAAGAGCATCTTGGGAGCGCATTTGCATTTTGACATAATCCTCCAGCTGCTTGGATTTCTCCTCCATCACCTGCTCATTGAGTGCTTTGGTCTGCACCTGTGTTTCCAGATCCGAGATGATCTCCCGCAGCACAAAGATCTTGTCTATCGACGCCTTAAGCTCCACTTCGAACTTGTCTCGCTTCGAATTGGACTCGCTCAGCTGTTGGTTTACCTCTCGCAGGTGGGACTCCAGTAGGGCATACTGTTGGAAGGGATCACTGAGTTAATACACTGGCAAGACACTTCTTTCTCAGTTACATATTTGACAGTTGTGGGATAGTGGGTGTGGTCTAAGTTAGTTACAACTTACATGCTTCTCCTTTACTACCCTCAACTTTGTGTTTGTGGTGCAATTCAATTTCGGGTGCAGTTAGTTTTCAGGTATTTTTGGAAAGGATTTAATTAGAGTGTGCATGCAAAGAGGTAGGGTTAGATTAGTAATTAATATTAGTACTCAAGTCTTTTAAGAATATATAAGCTGGTCATATCGATGTTAATAGGTATGAATTCATTGCGAAGGCAAAGCATTTTGCAAATGGAATAAATTTGAATGGCTCCCTCGCCACTCTAAATATTGTTTCTATAAATACGTCTGCACATGCTTACGAAATCTTTGTTCTCTTGTACGATATATACATATATGTACACATACGTATGTATATACACGAGTTCATATGCCAGACAGTCGTGCTGCCCTTGAATTGATTCACCAGAGACGGGGGATTCACGGGGGGTTGGGCCACAGTTTAGATGGAATTCTGAATGAGGCCCAACAGGTGCTTCTCTACAGTGTACAGTTTGATGAAGTGCTATTTACTGGGAACTCAATTTAGCCAATAATAATTACTGTAGGGCATGTGTAAATGTGCAAAATGACTTCAGTTCATTAACAGCCAATCAAAAAAACAAGAATTTGTTATTCTTTCAGAGCGTGCAGTTTGTTGGGAGTTACATAAATACGTGTGCTTGTGTGTAGTGGTGTGTGTGACCTACTTAATGATGAAGGATCACATTATAATCATAATATAAATCATACTTATAATAATAAAGCCAGCTAATAGACCAGAGAAAGAAAGAACCAATTCATAAAAGAAACGAAACGAAACAAACAAAATCAAACCAATCCCAAAGCATAAGTACCAGAGTTGTGCCTTTAAACATTATCATTCCTTTTTCATTAACATTAAATAAAGTTGAACTAATGAAATCCCATTTTACTAGCATACCACAAAATTATGCTACAAAAACCACACATTTCACTATAACCGAAAAGATAGTGCAAATGAAATTACTTTTAATTACAATTGAAATATTTTGAAACCATTACAAAATTCTAATGAAAACTTAACTTAATTAGCATCGAAGAAGAATGTGGTATTAAAGTATTTTGAAAAACTGAAACTGAAAGCTTTACTTTTTTCAGCGCTAGTGAAATGTGATTTTCATAAGAACTTCTTTATTCAATTCCAATAAAATGACAAATGCATTAAAAAAGTAGTTAATTGGGCCCAAAACTGGTAAGTAAATATGCTTCAAATAAAATATAGACTCAAAGTTCCATGACTATTGTGGACGTGGGACTCACCTCCTCGGAGGCATTAGCGAAAGAACTGCGTTCTTTTTCCTTTTCGCGCAACTGCACTTTCAACTGTTCGATCTCGCGCTGGAACTCCTCGCGTTCCTGTTCACGCTCGGCGGCCTGTTCTTCCAAGAACAACCGCGTTGCCTTTAGCTGTTTGTCAGCGGTGTCGATCTATTATGGTAGGGGTAGCAATTGAGGGAGGTAATATGACCTAGGTTCTTATTTGGCTTACAACTAGACGCGCTCAGCGGGAACGTATGAGTGATCATGCGTTTAGCACTCGAAATTATATTGATTGACAATGGATAATGGACTAGAATTCAACTCACCTGAGACTGAAGATCCTCACGATCCTTCTTGCCGGTCTCCACCACTTTGTCACCCTCGCGACAGAAATCTTCAATCATCTGTAACAATACGACTGTCGCATTTCCCGAATCCTGCGATTGCGACTGTTTCGTTGGTGAAGTTAGCAAGTGACGAGCTCTCTCCTGGAGCTGCACAAAGCTAGTCGACGACTCGTCCAGCGCTTGGGGGATCTTCATGTCGCCAAGGCCATATCCTTCAGCATAATCCGTGTGATTCAGAGAGTTAAGCTGTGAAAGTTGATCACGTAGCGCCTGGAGCTCCTGTCCCAACTCTGCATTACGATCGATGGTATGCGTCAGTTGTTGTTGCAGCTTCTGTCGATCCGTTTCCGATTTGATAAGGCGATTCTTCAGCTCCACCAGCTGAAAGCTTAACTCGGAGGCATTGCCCGCGTGCTGCTGCAGATCGATGGGTAGAGAACTATGCGCCTTGGTTGTCGGCACTCCCTGAGCGATCTTACGCTGATCTGCCACGCCCAGATGTTGATCATTCAAGGAGTTGGTACGCAGCAGCTTGTGTAGCAGCTGTTGTTGTGCCGCTGGCAATAATGGCGCTGTCGTCTTCAAGCCGTCTTCGGCCTCACAGCACAATTCGTGTTCTTGTTTCTCCGGCTCGTCAACTGGATCCCCAGCTTCGTTATCATGATGTTTTTCCAGATCCTCGGAAAGCTGAAGTAGATAGGTAGCCTCCGACTTCAAACGTTCCAGGCAATCGCCCAAATCAAAATCATCGTTATTATCCTCAGCACTTTTGTTGTCAATAAACTGTACCAGACTGGGATCCTCAACGACTTCTAATAAACTGTGCACATCAGGCACAAGACGCAACTGTTTGGTGTTGTTGAACGATCCCTGCAGGAGGGAACTGCTTAGCGTCTGCTCCAAATCCTCACCACCCTCCTGACTGCGACTCTGGGCTAGAATGCGCTGCACCTCCTCTGAGAGAGTGGCATTCAGGTCATCCTCGCAGTTGGCAACGCACTTTGCCAAGCGGCAGAGCACACTTCGGAAACTCTTGGATAATTCCCTCAGACCATCTCGTTCGTTGATTATATTCTCCAAGTCACGTGATGAATCGAAGGTCAGGTGCCGCTTGGTTTTGCGGCTGAGTTGTTTTTCGTATTCCAGCTTCATCCGTGACATCTGGGGATTAGTTTTTAGTATAAATTAATTTCATTTGCAAGGATGCTTATTGGATGCTTACCTCATCAGCATGTTTGATGTTCAACTGAGTAATTTCCAATTGACTCTTTGCTGTAAACTTCTCCCGCAGCAAGATAAGCTCCTTTGGCCAGTACTGATCATCCACCGGGCTCTCCGACAGCAAGTTCTGCAAATAAAATTTGAACGGACACCATTAATGATGGATGAATACTTGCATGTAAACAAACTGTGTATCAAAGTCTGTGAAAGTCTGTTGCAACAGTCGAATGCAGCCGCCACGTAAACTGGCTAACATTTCCATGAAAAGCTCACCCCAAGGCAAGTCAGCCCTTTGAAAAGATGCTTTTCAACACACAGACTATAAATATTTATTGTTTATCGCCCACATTTGGAAAAAATATTTACAAGTTTGTATCGAAGAAATGGTTTTGAACTTTTGCGTTGCACATTTTCTTAATTTTTCCCTGACATTAGCATGACAAGCAAGGAGGAAATCGTCTGTGAGCCCGCCCTTTATTTGTTTATAAAAACAAAAATACCAACAGCAAAACGGGATCATCATCGCCGTTGCATTCAGCTGCCAATGTAGCGAGTGTGGCACATAAATCTTAATAAACGTGCCACTCCAAACGGGAAGAGAACTGTAACCCATGCAAAAGCTGCAACAAGGGGCCAATTTTTTAATTGAAATTATATGAAACAGAAACACAGCATTTGATGTCTTATCTCTGATTCTGAGGTCGTGCACTCAGCTGATTAATATTTTCCCTACCATCATTTCTCTGAAAGATGTTTACTCGTAAATACTATAATCTGAAATTCCCCTCCTAGACTCTTTCCTTATTTTGATTGTTGAGCGAGTGAGAGAGAGAAATAGTCCCTCCTGATGTTGGAACTACAAATGTGATACATACATATGTACATACATATATGTATGATGAAAATGTCGTGTCGACTTTGCTGTGTTACAAGTAAACACATATTTTTATTTTCGTCACATGCATTTTGCATATTGCATTTTTTGCGTATAACGGATTACATAATGCACATGGCCAGAAAGTGTATATTTTTAGTAAACTGTAAATGGGGAATTTGTGAATTGGGTTTATGGGAAATATGCTTGGTTAAAATAGAGATATTTCGGCTTTAAACTAGCATGACTGAAGATCATTTCTAGAGCTCTAAAAGCCTTTTTCTTTAATTAATTTTGAGATAATAGAAGAAGTTTTTAATACAATTATGGTTGCTGGATTATTTTAATGTTTGCAGAAATACTAGAAGCCTTAAATATTTGCATTAAATACTTTAAGCAGTTGCTTAGAACTTATTGTAAAATGTAATGGTCAATAAAAATATATCCACATTCATTGAAATTAGAATTCCCTCAATCAATCGTGATTATACTCGTAGTTTTCATGATTTTGTGTCTTTTTCTGATTCTCCAATCTTCGAGTATATGGTAGGAAATCACAGAAACTGGGGAAAGCACAGAATGAAATAAATGACAAGAATTTACTTGGTTTGTATGCTCAAAAGTGAAAAACGATATCAGTATCATTTGCCTAGAGATTCCCGATGTATATCGTAAGTGTGCAAGACTACAAACTCCAAGTGAAGTGAAGTGACGCATTAAAAATAGACCAAGTTTCCAAAATAGGCATCAAGAGAAGCCAGAATTTTGCGCCTTACACAAAAATAACATCATCACATGCCACAGGAATAGTGTTTATGGTTTTGGAAAAGGGCAACGACTTTTCTAGTTTTCATACACAAATTACTCAAAGTCTTCGCCCTTTGATTGCTTGGAGTGTTTCGGAAACTTTGAGGTGTTGAATGTTTAGTCTCCAAGTGTCGTATTATAAATAGCTTACAATAACATTTGTTTATACAGTTTACATTTCTTACTTTTTTATCCGTTTTCTGAAATCCCAGTATCCCCTTTAAATGCATGTATGTATGCTAGGAAATTTGTTATCTATACAGACGCCAACTATAAAGCGGGAACCGTTAAATTGTTTTGAATTCTCTTCAGTTCAAATGCGCGCAATTTCACACACAAATTAAAGTTTATAGATGTATCTATTGAAATAGACATGGATCTTTGTTGGTAGACTATCTGTGTCTATGACAATTTCACTTGATATTCATAATAACAACTCAATTTATTTACAATCGTTGATTTATGTATTTTTTTGCACTTTTTTTCTTTACACATTATTCATTTAAAGATCTCTTGAACGCACATGTTAATACAAATATACTACATATATGTATGCTTGTATTTATATCTATAATTCGGCACTCGCGATGCTCATAACACATACGTACGCACGTCTTGAAGTAACGGAAAAGACTGAACAGAACTCTGAGGCAAACAGGCAATTTAATAAAGATCGTCGGCACGCTTGGGTCGAGAGGGAGAGAGCGAAAGGCAGCGAGAGAGAATCGACTGTAGGCAAAGCAGTATCTGTTGCACTGCTTGCCAGCTCTATTGTGATTGTGTGCGTGTTGAAATTAATTCAAATTTATGTTCGTTAATTTCGGACAGTGAGGGACTGCGGCCTCTGCACATTGTTATTGCACTTAAATAGTGCACATGTGTAGTAAATATGTGTATATGTGAATGTATATAAGTGTGGGTGCGAGCTCTACTCATTTGTTCACACTTCCAAATTTACCAAACTGACAACGGAGTTGGAATACCCTTCGCACTTCCGGCCGGACTTAATTAAGTTGAGCCAATCTTCAGTTTTGTGAAGGGGATACGAGCATCAATTACCGTTTGTTTATGAAATGGAGCACATGTTTTGTTTGCCCAAGAATATGTCACTATAGTATTGGCTATATACATATGTATGTCTGTACTATATGTAAACACAGCACACAAATACGCATATGCCCCAGTCTAAGAACTAAAAGAAAACACGCAAATTTGTCAAGCAGCAAAAGCAAAAAATAAATAAACTAAAAGCAGAATGTCTGCTAAATTTTGTTGGCAATCAGACAAAAACATACATATTTACATATATACATACATATAATACAGATATACATACATACTTATATTTGTTAATATTACAACATATTTAAATGGGACAGAATTTGAGAGTTTCATTGAAAGTTCTCTTCAACAGAAATAATTAATAAATTTAGAAATAATTACACAATTATTTGAATTATTTAAATATTTTAAGCATCACAAAATCCCATTGTAATTAATTAAAATTTTAGCTTCACTATTTGTTAAGATTAATCCAAAACTGTAATCTAAATCTTTGGGCTCTTTAAATTAATAAGCGTAACCTAATCAAAACTTTTTTAAAGTTTTTCAATCCCAAATAACCGTTTGGTACCCGAAATCGATACTTAGTGACGTGGATTCCACTACTACTAAATACTTATTGCTTATTGTCACTACCACTATATTAACAGTTGGGATTGCCTTCATCACAAAATATTTAGTTGTGATTTTTATTACCATTAAATGTTTAGTTGGACTTTTCCTCACCATTATATTTTTAATTGTGATTTTCAACTCCACTAAATATTTAATTGTGACTTTCACCACCAAAAGAAGAAATCTGTCCCTACCTTCTACAAAGACTTCCAAGGATTTGTTTAATAGCATTTAGTTAAATATTTTTCGTTTAAGCTGCACATTTATGGCACTAGTCAAAGTAAATTAACTTTCTATGTTCTATGCAAATAGAATAAAACATCAGAAGTCAATGTTCGATGGGGATCGTTGACTTTGGCCTTTCAAATAGCTGCTGGTATCAAAGTGCAGTCTGATTCCTATAACGATGACGTTCTTAGGAAAGGAAGAGGAAATTGCAAATTGCATGCTGAATCCGCAAGAGCTCCCTCTAGAATCTACTGAGTGGCCACACATATAGTTAAAGATCTTAAGCAAACGCCACTTTCGATTCTTTCTTTCTTTTTTAACTTGGCAATCTGACAAAATGTCGCACGTTTTGCGAGCGGTGCGTGCCACAACGCTTTCATTGAACGAGTACACAAAAAGATTTTCACTTTGAGAATTGCAGGGGAAGCTTGGTGAATCACACAACATAGAGATCATGCAAAGTGGCGCAAATGGCAAATGACAATATTAGTGGCAAACAGTTTGACTGTGCAGCGATGTGAAGGCAACCACATGCATGTGCACTCCACACCTCACCTGTATCTGCTGCTCCAGCTCGGTGGCAATGTCCTGGCGAGCCAGCGCCAGTTGCTCCTGCAAGCGTCGCTCGTACTCCTCGATGATGCGCTGTATCACCTGCGATTCGTTGTTCAAATTCAGCTCGTCCTCGTCGATAATAATCAGCGACGTGTTTGGATTATGGGCAGGCGCAATCGCAGGCAATGGATTCTCGTCTTCTGTTTCTTGGCAGGTACGCGGTGATTTGGGTGTTGGCTGTGCAGGTTAGTTGTGGGCCGTGGCAGGTAGTTACAATTCGTGTTAAAAAGTTTATTGGGTTATAAAAGTAAAAGACAAGAAAGAACATGCAGTTAGCTGTTAGTCAAAGGAAGCGCACAGGTAATTAGATCAACGTAAGTGACTCCTCCAATAACGAGTTAACTGACTACAAATGGCAATTCAAGCAACAAGCTCTCCATCGATTCTTACCAGGTAGTCATCATCTGCTTGACGACGCTCGTAGAACCGCAGACGTTCCGTCAGTTTGCGAACCTGATCCTCATTGGAGCGTTTCAGCTCGTGGATGTGTGTTTGATAGAACACTTTGAGATCCGCAATCTCCAGCGACATCTGTGACAAATTAAATATTAGCGATCAATAACCATAGCACTACACAACAGCCAAATTGTATATATTACCAACCCACTTTGAATCACATTATATTAAAAAATCTTTTTAATTTTTAAAATGTCGTATTCCTTAGCTTTTTTTAGAGGTGAGCTTACGTTTTGATCATGACTAGAGATCTTACAATTGCTTACATTGAAGTGGTAATATAGCCGGCTCTCATTTATTTCAATGATGCCTAATTAATGCAATTATGCAAATGCAACGGTGAGGAATAATATACATTTTGTGTTGCATTTTATAGTTGCTAAACTAATGATTAACTGTATGATATAAATATATACATATTAATAACATATTCATGAGTAATCAAAATGCAAGCTCATGTCTAAATAAAAAGCCTAAAGACTTGTGCAAGATTTTAAAATATTTTTAAAATGAGACTTCTTATGGAGACATTTTTAAATTGTGTGAAAAACGTGTGTTTGGTAACATAGTATGAAAAAACCTCATTTTGTTTCCTAGTACTATTTAAACAGGGTGTTAACTAACATTGTCTTTGGTATCCTTTTCTACACCGCTGGGTGTTATCTGCCGATGGCTGGGACTGAGCAACAATTCGGCGCGTTTGCGCTTACGAGGCGATGGTTCCTTGCATGCCACCTCCTCGGGCAACTGCTCAATCTCTGAGCACTCGGACGAGCTGTCTCCGCCCAGATGCTGAGATTTGTGCGAGAACACGTCGTCAGAAAACTGTTTCTCCAGGTCGGCACAGCGGTGTTCAAAATATTTGCGTAGTTCCTCCATCTCTTTGGCATGTGTCGCCTGTTGTGTCTGCTCGCTCAACAGTTTCTCGCTCTCCCAACGATCTCGGCTGATCTTGAGTTCCTGCGCACTCTGCTCTCGACATTCTGCCAGCTGCTGTGACAAGTAGTCGTCAAACTTGCGCTGTACTAGAAGAAAGGGGCGCAATTCCCCTGGCAAGAGACATCTTTGGAACTGTTCTATCTGCTTACTAAAAGCCGATGGCCATTCGGGCGGCAATGGTGCCACGCCCAAATCCTCGATTGACACCGATTTCCGCGGCACCGACAACTGCCGCTCCCGCGAACTGCGTGAACCACGCTCCTCGTGATCGATAAGAAAATTACGATCGAGATCATCGTCACTTTCGCTAATCAGATCCATTGATATCTCGGAGATGCGTTGTCCGGCATTCACATCCTGATCCGGCCATGGCCCACTTCGCTTGACAGTCTCGATGGCCTCATGCAGCTGCTTCCGAAGCGTCTGCACTTCACCGCCCAGGCGATCTGCATCCGTTTGTAGTTGACCCCTCACGTTGAGCGAATGCTGCAGTGACTCCGTGAGCTTTGCGATAATTTCATCGCGCCGCGATAACTCCACATAGATGTCAAGTGTCTGTGGGATATGGGAGTTTATTCGTTAGTAGTGATTGAGACATAAACAAGAAAGGTAGAGTCGTGTCTTCAATTTTGAACTGATCGTTTCTATGACATCTATATGATATAGTAGTTTTATTTTAACGAAGTTCTTCAGGATTCATAAGACAATACAAAATACACAATCTGATGCTATTGTTGCGAAATCTAGAAAACAAAAAAGTTTTCTTACTAAACCGATCGATCCTATGGCAGCTATATGATTTAGTAGTCCGATCTTAACAAAATTTTATCAGGATGTACTATAAGACAATACCAAATATAAAATATGTGAGTTTGGTTGTGAACTTTACAAAAGAATAATCTTTTCGTAACAAACCTTGATTTTCCATCGATCGTTCCAATGATATAAGGAAGCTGGTCATCCGATCGCGCGCGACATTAGGATACCCTGTGTAACTTTTCATAAAAAACGACCTTATTTTGTAAATTTTTAATGGGCTAAGAGTATAACATAAGTTGTTCATACTAAAGGTTGGTTTTGACAAATGTACTGAATACATAAAAAAAACGGACCTGTAGCAAATATTATCGAGATAGCTTCAAACTGCGAGACTAGCTTGTAAATAAACAGACAGAAAGCCGGACATGGCTTTATCGACTGAGCTCGTCGTCCTGATGAAGAATATACATATATTCCCCTATAGGGAATATCTATATACTGACACGCCCTAATGATCTACACTTTGCGTGATTTGATAATAATACACTCTGCAAGGGTGTAATTAGCTTGAAAATTGAGGAAGACGTCTTACCGGCGCTCCAAACTCCTCCTGAAACGTGCGATATTCTGTCGAGTTGGTCACCAACGAACTGCTGTCTCGTGCGGAGGCGGGGCCAGCACTGGACTCTCGACGGGCAGCTTCTAGCTGCAAATTCAGGGAAGTCAAGCAACTGTCTTTGGTCTCCAGCTGCGTGTAAAGGTCATGCACCTTGGCCTCCAGCTGCTTTAGCATATTTAAGCTCACCACACTGGAAGTGCTGTTCGCCTTGCCGGCCAGCAATGTCTTGGATTCCTCCAGGGAAAGCGATTGTGGCTCCTCGGCCGTGGTGCTCAGCGAAAGCAGACGCTCACTCTCCTCGGTAATGTCCTCCAGCACATCTTTGCTAAACTCTGTCAGTGGAACACGCTCCATTTGCTTGAGCTCCGCGTTTCCAACACTGCTAACGTTTTCATGTGAAACTGACGATTCCGAGGGCGATGTTTTGGCGGCACTTTCGGAAAATGTCTGTTGATGCATTGCCATTAAGCGCAGCTTCATCAGTTGCAGGGAACACTCCTCGTCCTCATCGTCTTCATCCTGATATTCAGTTGGATCAAGCTCCAAAATTGTCAATTCCAGTGGCTCTGCTTGCAAATGCAGAGTTTCCAGAACCCTAGCAGCCTTCTCTTCAACAATTTGTGGCTGTTTCACTTGTGGCAGATGTAAGGTGCTCCATGTCTTTGCTTCCTGTGGCTCTACCAGATCTAGATCTGTTACAATATCCAAATTTGGCGATGTAGATCGCAGGGAGCTGCTGACAGCCGCTTCGTCTGCTTCATACGTTATTTCGACGGACTCATTTGTTGCTACGATCTCCTCCATCGAATGATCCTGCTCCTGTTCGCTGTGTGAATCAGCCATGGACTCTCGATCATCATCCCCAGCAGCCTCAGTGCCTGTTGCTGTTGCGGATGCCGATGCGTGCTGCGGCTCGTCTCCAAAGTCAGAGACATCGTCGGTGGTGCTTTGATTGCTGAGACTTTCACCTTCGCCTTGTGCAGGCACCGACACCTCAATGTTGTCTTCGTGACGCGAGTGCACAGCTTTCCGTTGCTCTAACGGTAGGCTAATGTCAAAGTCATCGTCATCTTCATCTTCATCGTCTTCGTCAGCAGCATCTTCATTCTCGCCCTCATCATCCACATGGTCGTCGTCAGAGAGTGTGACTTGATTCTTTGGACTAGTTGGCTCAACATCATCGTCATTTTCGTCATCGACCACCAGAAAGTGCTGGGCTAACTCTCCACCAGAAAGTTGGGCATCATCAATGCGAAACTGAGCAGCTTCCTCGGTGCTGTCGCGTTTGGCACTTTGTTGTGATTGCTGTTCCTCAGCCTCGGAAGCAAGTTGCGGTCTGGCAAAAGCAGCTGCCTCGGAGAGCGAATCAATGTTGGAGTGCAGCTCCTCCTCGACCTCACTCAGCTCAATTGCCTCCTCAATGTCTTCCTCTATGCTGCTGCTGGTAGTAGTTGTTGTTGTTGCTGTCGTGGCAAATCCTGCTGCCCCCACATCTCCACTGCTTGTTGCCTCGCTTCTTGTTGTTGCCGTGTGTTGCTGTTGCTCGGCCATTTCAATGGTCATGGAACTGGTGGGAGGCTCAATGCTAAATGACGAAATTGTCTGCTCGTCTTCGGTGAGACTGAGATTGTTTTGTTGCCTCAGTAGTTCGGCTGTGTCTGTTGATGTAACCGCGTATGGAGTGCTGCTCGAGCTCGTGGCAGCTGTAAAGCTGCTTCTGGAGATTATATATGTGTGCGTGGATTCGTTATCAGCATCAGCGTTGCCGTCTGAACTGTCAACATTATCGCATGCTGCTGAAGCTCCCACGGCAACATGTTGCGCTTCATCCGATGTTGCGGATTGTAGTTTATTGCTTGTTGGCCCTTGGAATATAAAATTCAATGTTGGTATGAACTCAATATCAACATGTTGAACTGCCAACTGTGTATGTTGCTGTTGTGGCTCTAAATCTGGATCTGGCTGCTCCTCCGGCGCCTCGATTGCCTTGTAAAAGGCGCTGCCACTGCGAGTTCGGAGCAGTGATGTGATCTGAAATGGAATTAGATTATTAGCAACATGACGAACTACTTATAAGACACTCTGTTGTGTTGTCACACTTTGTGCTTTTGTAGAACACATTAATTCTGTGTCTATACTATGTAAAATGTGCATCTCTCTTCGTTTGGCCGACTTGGCAGTGGCAATTTTGGGCGACACGTTGGCCGCCATAACCAGTCGGAAAAACTACAGTCGAGTGTGCTCGACTGTTATATGCCCACTATCCATATTATCCAAGCATTTCGATTCAATAATAAGAAAAGAAATTAATCAAAAATTGTGAATACGAAATATGAAATTAAGCAAATTAGCTCAGTAGATAAAGACCCAGATCTAATCATATTTTAGCGAGGTGTGCTAAAAATTGCATTGCGGTCGCGTAGTAAACACCGAAGACATTAAACATGATATATTTCTTATCTTCCAAAAAAAAAAAAAAAAACCAAGAATGTATATTGACGACAGCCGGATTCGAAGCGGGATCTCCTTACTAGGGATGTAAATTTTGATGGAAAGATTTTTAAAGATTTTAAAGCATTAACAAGTTAAAATATCAGGAAGACGATTATACTTTTATAGCTAAAACATAAATATACACCCACAGTGCGAACTAAGTTCCTGAATGTATATTATATAGATCCTTCGATCGTTTACATCCCATTTTTATCGTTTGGTCGATCAATCAAATATTTATCAACTCAACTGAACTATGATAAACATTGTCTTTAATAAAAATATTCATATAATTAACCGATGTTTTACCTTAACATCAAAATATCGATAAACATCGGGATCGACAAAAATATCGAGAAAGTTCGAGGTATTGGCCTAAAAAATGCATCGATGTTCGATGCACCGATGGTTTTTTACATCCCTACCTAGCACACATTGTCGCCCCTGCAGCTGTTAAATTTGGTTAATCTAGCTCTTATATCATTTGATATACCGACATGACTGTTGATACTGACCAAGACACTTTATAAGATCGGAGATGCCAACTTCTGCCTGTTGCATACATTGGCACAAACTTATAAGTACCCTCTGGGTACTGGGCTAATAAATTTATTTCGATTTTCATTTTCGTAATGATGTCACCTCATTGTCAACGCCAACAATGCGACGTTGTCACAAATGCGACACACGCATGTTCAGGATTATGGGGTTATGCGGCACATTAAACTTGCCCCATCGGACGACAGCTAAAGATTTAGGTAATCAGGCTGCATAAACAAAGCTGCATCATCATTGATTGGGCAACATTTTCGCCTCTGCCAATCGGTGGCATCTCCAGCCAATTGACCCGCAACTGACACGACTCGTAAACGCAGCGCAACTCAAGTGATTATTAGCGGACCGGTTGATGCCACAGCATCTGGTGTTGCCCACGTTGCGGCTGACTCAGGCGCTATTTGATGGATTGCAGCTGGCAGAGCATCAGGTTGCCTGCCCCAATCGCCCTTTTATAATTAGAAACTTTGAGGCATTTTCCAATGTTGTAATAACCTGGCGGTCGGATCGGTGATCACCGCCTGAAACTTATTAGAGTTTCGGTTGGTTCGTTTATTTATAAATTCAGGCATCGCTACTAATTAAAACGGTGTCCACTTGACAGATTTGTTGAATTGCTAGGGCAATCATAATGTGTGTGTGCAACTCGTGCAGCATCCGGCCAAAAGTTGCCCGAGTATTGCTGGAGATTCAATTAGATTATATGCAAATGCTGCGGTTATTGGCACTAATTGAGACCGCTGTGCCCATTTCCCTCCGATCTGTCGATGTCTCTGGAGATACTAAAGAATTTCCAATTGTGCATATATACGAGTATACAAGTTCGACATTTGGGTCATCCCATAACACTAATTAGGGAAGGAACTTGAGTGGTTAAGTTACTTTTGAACGTCCTTGAACTTGTCACAGCACACGAAATTTGTTTGAGTCCTTTAACAGTATCGGGATAACAGTTTTCGCCATCGTCATGGCAACTCTGGCAGTTCCCGATAAAACATTTTCTCCATGTGCGTGTCTTGCCGCTTTTTCAACATATTTCCTGCACCTACGAGTGTTGCGATTAAACAAATTTCATTTCATTCGTCTGCCTTCGTTGCGGTAGTCTATGATATACAGTGTTGCCAGAATAGCTTCTTTCCCGTCAAATTTGGCTTTATTAAAGTCAAATTGGGCAATTAAATCGAAAGAATCGGGCATTTTGGCTTTTGGAAAATGTGATTTACTTCTTCGCTTTTTAATGCAGGTAGCAAATCAATTTGTATACTTAACATCGACAAATCAAATTGATTTGATCCTCAGTTTGAACAAATTTAACATAAATATTTTATCTCACAATTCCAGGAATTCTTTTACGATCTATTAAAACCAAATTAAAGAAAACCTACTATTTTTGAGAGAAATGTAAAAATTATAATGTAATATTAAATGTGTTCAATTTGTATAATATAAATTTAAAAAAAGTAACTTATAGATTTATTCTATGACTTATTCTGTTTCTCAAAACTTTTATTTGCGTTGCCTGATTGAAAAGAAATGTTCAAATATCATACAAAATGTTTCAGCTCCACACTTTTTTGATAAACACGAGAGGATATTGGAAATTTTTAAATATTTGAAACTACAATTTATGCTAATAAACATGACAGTTTTTCGCAGATATTTAGGTTGGTAATTTTAGCTTTTTTCGACCTTCAACCCACAAAAAACATTGCTTTTGCTTCTCTGAAGTTGACAACACTGTTGATATACCTATAGAACTTGTTGTTATTATTGTTGTGTGCCTTACTTTGGGTGTGACACACTTTTGAGGGCATTGATGTCGACTGAATTTCAGCAACTAATAATAAGAACGCATTGGCACTCCCCATCAACGCAGTAGGTAGACCTAGCCCAATCATTGCCATTGATGGGACTTGATTTAGGTAGATGAAATATATAGAGTATTGACACGAATTCTTTGGCTTAAAGTCGTAATGATATCGATGTTTCCGATAGGGTTTAATTCAATGCTCATGCCGAAAGTGTTGCCGATCTTGATTCTTTAAAGTCACATAGAGTATACCTTAGTACTCACTTGTATTTTACCCATGGTTAAGGTCGAATGGTTGGCAGTATTCAAGTTGATGTCTCAATTAAATGAACTTTGTTGTTACTTTGTAGTTATACTGATGTAATTATTCATTTCATTTTCACTTTTCAGTTCATTTGTACAACTTTACACACACGCTCGCCTTTTATCTTTCAATTCAACTGACGGATGCGACAGACCGACCGAAGAAGCGTCGACCGCCTGCAGTGCAAGTTATGTTATAAATAAAATACCGCGCTCAGCACGGCTGCCGGCGGAGGCGTCGTTCGACTCCCAATTCAAATCAGACAGTCTGTCAATCCAAAGAAATCAAAAGAAACGGCCCAAAGAGAGAGACAGAGAGCCAGCTAAAAAAGCGAATGAGCGGACGAGCGAACAAAATTTGCAACGGTTCCAAGCAGTTCCGTGCACCGAATGCGCTCCCATTTCTTATTTATAAACAAAATGTGGAACGTAAATCGTAAATCGTACTGTGGGCAACATGTTGGGATCCAACAACAGCGCCATCAACATGCTGCCCGCTGTCGCTGCCACTGCCGATGCCTCTGCCCGCGATGGCGCTGAGTTGATAAGGCGCAGAATTTGAATTTGTTTATTTGACTTGGCAAGGCGCCTTGGTCTGGCGGCTAACGGGCTGGCTGAATAGTTGGGCTAAAGGTCAAAGGCGCATTTAATTTACATGTGCGATAAAGACAAACATATGTGGATTGAATAAAGAGCTTGAGCTAAAACATTTACATACCCAATCATATATCGTATACAGATTCATTTTGTCTCCCGCTTCTCTCAACGCATCACGAATGCAATATGGCGAAACTGGTCATTATCAATTCTTACTATTCGCACACACTTGGCCGCCTTTTGCCGAAACAGAGACCCAGAAATTACCGGGGAGACACTTGCGATTGTCAATTATGCATACTTATATTTTAGATTGTGGCTTCTGTGTTTTTTTTTTAAATAATATTTTTTGATGACGAGCAGTGAATCTATTTCTGGGTTAATTGTTTTCAATATATACACAAAGAGGACTTTGTAGGTTATGTTTGGGGGAAACTTTTACGTAAAATTTAAACAGATGCCGTTTCACGATTGACTTTACTAAACTAAAACACAGACAAAAGAAATCGAATTACGCGCAACGTTAGACCGTCATGTCGTAGATTTTCCGGCTCCTCTGAAATATAACTAAAGAACCAGAAAGTGCACCAAATTGAAGTGCAACCGATCAGAACAGTTGCACGTAACCGCGCGCCCAATGCAACTGAAACAATCCGTCGGGTCGACGGGCTGACGGGTTGATGTAAAGAGAAACATCGACATTGGTCTTTTATTTTTGGTTGTTGGAAAATCAAAAGAGAGCCAGAGACCCAAAATAATGCTCATTCAAGCGCAACACGGCAAGTTTTCAAAATATACACACATGTATGTATGTACATAGATATTTGGGTAAATGTTTCTATGTAGATTTGTCGTCGCAAACAGACATTTGGAAACTCTAAACAGATAAACACATCTTTAAATCAGAGGAGGATACAGATTAGAAGCAGAAACAGAACAAGATTCAACTATGTTATCAACACTTCTGAGCATAAATACTAATATACACACATGTTTTCTTTGTGTATCGTATGTATAAATAGTGGTTAAAGAACATTAAACCTATATTTGAAATAATAACTTAAATATTTCTACATTTACAAAGACCAAATTATTGAATTCCATTGATTTTGTTTATATTTTGAATAAAGAACAAATAATCATATTTATAAATCAGAATTTGTATACAAATATATAGTGAAAATGTTCGTTTGAAATTATTCGATGAACGAGGAATTAAAATCAAGATTGTTCTATCTCTTTCAGCGAAGTATTGTATGTTTTAAGTTTTACGAAATCAAGGTGCCAAATTATGTATTAAAATTGTTAAAAACTGATATACATCTATTATATTTGAAGACGCTATGATTCCCTAAAAGTATATATATTCTAGATCAGTATCACCAGCCGAGTCGATATAGCCATGTCCGTCTGTTTGTATGAGCGCCTAGATCTCAGAGACTATAAGAGCTAGAGTCACCAAATTTAGTATGGTGGTTCGTCTATGGGCTAAGCAGATCAAGTTTATGTTAAAATTTTAACACGCCCCCTTCGTAAATCGAAAACAAAATTTTTGTAATCCCATAAAACGAAAAATATTAAAGCTAGAGTTCTGAATTTTGGCACACGGGACGATCCTGAAAATTTCATCGCGATCGGATATTAAACTCGGAAGTTATTTAAGACTTAATATTACTCAGTGTCGGGCCAAAGGAAGAAGAAGAGCATATTGACGTTACAACGCGTTATGGGAACTATTAGTGTTACTCTTATTTTTTTTATTAAACGGCGGTCCAAAGAGTTTCACTTTATACCTCTCCTGAACGACATATTCGGTACACCAAGACAGAACTGAGTCAGTTTTTTTTTTTTATTTATTATGATATAATCAACAGACAGAATAAAGTTATTAATATCATGGTATCTAGCTCATCGCCGGGTTTAAGTGTATCCTTAAACATGATGACTGAGTCTGTGCAAAAAAAGTTTTTACTTTAGACGCTTTGTGACTTTAACTGGGTTTCGGGAATTGACTTGCCTTTCAACTCCAGTAGTCTTCTATTAATTAGCCTTCCAACTCTAGCTTATCGACGTGTTATGCTGGGTGTGGTGTTCTTACTAAAATTCATAAATGGTGATATCGACTCCTCTATATTATTTAGTTAAATTCATTTCTCTGTTCCTTCTACTAGACCTACTCGTAACTTTAACCCACTTACTATCAAAGCATGTACTACTAAGTTGTTAGTTGTTACTAAGTTAGTACTTACTACTCTTTGATAAGGCCTCTTTTCCTACTATTAAGAACTTTATTCTAAACTTTATAGCAACTAATTCTACATAACAATATTTACTTTTCCTTATTTTATCTGATTGGGTTTTTCTGGGGTTTACTCAATCTTTGGAAAATATGTTAGATTAATTAAGAAATTGTTTAAATATCCCCATACTTAACTTAAATTAATGATGATTTTTTATCTATTCAGTTCTAAGATTCATTTTGTTATTAATTTCATATTATTTTCTATTCTTATATTTTTTTCGTTCTTTGTGTCGACTGCTGTTGGTTGACGTTAAGTTAAATAAATAAAAACAAAACTTTGTAAAACACTGTAAAATTGGATACAGAATATTAGTATATATCTGTAACTTTTTCCACATTACTACAATTATTGGGATTGAATAATGTCAATCCTTGATTTTAGGATTTTTATTGAACCTGAATAGAAGCAAAATAAATTGTTATCCATTAAATATTGGCCAACACAATCATAAATTCCACCTAACCAGTACATCTTCCACACATTGGTAAAAAGTAAATAAAAATTGTCAGTTTTTATTATTAATTATAATTATTTATTTCTTATACCTTAAAAACAAGCTCATATGTATACATATACTATATTTAGTATTCAAGTCTGTGTACAATTCGTTTGGTACACTATTAACAATAATTATTTCTAAAATCGTCCCATTTTGTGCAATTTGTAAATGCAATATCAGTAAATATAGTCCAATACTTTGGAAAGGCGTAACATGAAGGCATAAAGTCAATGTACAATTTGTGGCGTACCAATTACCAATTTTGGCAGTTGGATTCAATTTCTCATTACAATTAATTCATGCCGTTGAGCATATAAAGTATAATTTGTAATGTTACATATCAATTAGTATTGGAATCCTTATGATCCAAACAATATGTGCGTTAATCACAACGTAAAACTGCGAGAAACTGTACCAATTTCAGAATGGTAGATCGAACCTCGCTGGTCTAATACAATATCATTAATAAGGTTAGTCAGTACTTTACAAATATAGGAGGTACACATATTTAACTCCCGAAATTCCACATATCAATTTTGTGACAAAAGATAGTAGAATAATGAAATAATCTAATATTTGGTAGTATATTTATGTACTAAATATTACTATTTGATTAGTCTAATATATTTTTTCACAAAAATTATATGAGAGATTTGGGGAGTTGAATATACGATTTCCTCACTAAATGGATTCCTCGTTGAGGCATTTTTTATATGATAAAATATACAAATAATGTAATTAGTAATAGAGTAATAAGTTAACACGACAGAGGAGTTGCTGTCATTCAGGTCGGCCGCCTTCTTTCTGCTTGAACTTCGTCGAGTACTTGTAGAAGTCAGACATTTCAAAGGGCTTGGTGACCTCCTTGTACGGCTGAAAGGTGGCCTGTTGCACAACGGTCATGTTCTTGGGCGATTCAATGCGTATTTCGGGCGACAGGCTAGCTGCGGCCGTGACTGTAGCTGTGGCAACTGCCAGCGGTGGCAAGACATTGCTACTACTCAGATTGTTGTTGATATTAGGACTGTTGTTATTGTTGCTGACTGGCGGTGGTCTCGGCGGTGGCGTCGGCTGTTGATTGTGGTTGGGCTTGGGTGGCAGCTGCCTAAACGGCGGAATATCAAGTGGTTCAAGTGGATACGAGGCCGATATGCCCACCGTCTGCTCCATAGCATTCAAATACGAGGTGGACTGACTTAGTTTGGCAAACCGTTCATCTGCATGCTGCAGAGCCTTTGAGCTGCCGGGAACCGCATAGCCAGCAGGTACATAGTTATGCGTGCTGCGCTGAGCGGACATTGAGTAGTGACGTCCCGACACTGACATCGACTGCGAGGAGAGCTTGGTGCGCGGCTTAAGGGCTACGGCGGCGGCTGCGACGCTACTGCCACTGCTGCTGACCGGACTGTGCGCTGTGGATTCTATTTGACGCACAACAGCAGGTCCATCGAGCGATGACTCCAGCCACTGTTTGGGCTTCGGTTTCTTCTCAATGGTCGCCGAACACAACGACACCTCGTCGAAGGGCTTCGGTTTGCTGTTGTAACGCGGCAAGGGAGCTGCCAACATGTCGCTAGAATGCGATTTTGCCTCAGCTGCTATGGCCGCATTCATGCTTTGATTCTGATGTGGATGCGGCGGCGTTAACGCTGCAATATGGGATTGCGAGCGCCAACGATATTGCTGCTGTTGCTGGTGCTGCACACTCTCCATCTCGACGGAGATGTAACTGGGCGCCAAGGAGATAGCATCCAGCTGGCGCTGATGCTGTTGATGCTGCAGCGAGGATTGCTCGTAACTGATGGCGCTTGGCGAAGCGAGGGGCGATACATATTTCTTAATGTTTTGACTGGATTTGATAAAGCCTCCCTCGTTGTAGCTCTGATGTGTGGGCGACAGGTAATATTTGTCGCATTGCACAATGATGGGCTGTTGCTGCGGTGCCACGTGTTGTTGCCGCAATGTTGCCACATTCGACGAGTTGGCCGAATACATCGATATGACATCTGTCTGGGCACGTTGTTGCTGTTGCTGATAGGCAGCATATGCCTCCATATGATGTAGTTGCTGTTGTAGCATGATATGTTGCTGTTGCTGTGGCATCTGCTGTTGCTGCTGCTGCTGTTGTTGTTGCTGCCGTTGCGCCGTCTGTGCTGCATACAAGCTGGGTGTGGGCGTGGGTCGCTTTTTCAATGCGCTCTTCACATGCGGATGCTGTTGCGACTGCTGCTGAGCAACGCCTATGACCAACATGTCCCCAACAGCGCCAGCTGGTTGATAATTATCATACTCTGAGCTGCGATTCGAATGCGTCTCCGAGTGTCGATTATTGTTGTTGATGTTGTTGTTGCTGCTGCTGTTGCCGTAACTTTGACTGTCGCCCCGACTGCTCGTGCTCTGTTTGCGACGCAGCAAAGCGCCGCTGTCCTTGGCCAGAGCCTGTAGCTGCTGCTCATGCTTATATTGCTGCGCCAACTGAGCAAAGAACTCATTGATGGTCAAGTGCTCGTAGTTGCCGTGTACTATAGCCGTCTCCTGCTTCTGTATCTGCTGCAGCAGCCAACTCTTTTCGCTCAAACGCTGCTCCAGACTTTGTTTACGTGCCTCCAATGACTCTCGCTTGCTTGTGGCATCCTCATTGTTATTATTATTATTGTTGACGCTAGTGCTGGCATTACTACTTGTACTATTATTGTTATTGTTATTGTTATTATTATTATTATTATTATTGTTTTGTCGATTATTCGCTGCCAGTTCCTCATCTTTCAAACTGGCCATATTCCTGCTCTTGGGCGCTTTCAATTGCATCGCCAGCACTTCTGTTCCTTGTTGCTGATGCTGCTTATTGCCTGCTTACATTTATAGTTAGCGCTCTTTGGCTGGCGGTGGTTGCGGTGCGGGTTTAATCCTAGAAAGACATAAGCAGTCTTCAATCATTGTCGTCAGCTTTCAGCTCATTTATATTTTTAGTTGAGAGTTAGCATTGCATTTTGATTTTGAATTTGTTTGTTAGAGACGTGCACTAGCTTATTAGATTTGTTGTACGTAAGTGTGTCGTACAACTAGAATGTACAGTTATTCAGTAGCTTTTGCCTCTACCACGCACCACAACCACTGCAGAGATCAATGAAACTCCCAAAATGTATGCACAAACAAGTAATATATGTGTTAGCCATACATATGCATGTTATTTCCCATCTCCATGTTCTGTAGAACATGTCAATTCCATAGCTGGCCAACACCAATGTTCAAATCGATGCACTTGTCAAATTAATTACATCAAATGAGCGCATAAACTGACAAAACGCGTTGAGTTATGTGTACACAGTTGGTCAATTAATTGATTTGACAAAATTTAAATCTTATCATGTTTTTTTTAGTTTTAACTATTTTTAAAAATAAAAAAAGACATGTGATTTGTACTAGGCAACAGCAAAAATCTAACAGTTACTAAACTCACTTTTTCTGATACATACGAAGACCCAGATGAGAAATAACAACTATAAACACTTTTCTATAAGAGAATTATGTATTTTTTTAACAATTTTTTTAAAGTCTCGCTCACATTTCTAATAATTACTCAAGAGTACCACAAGCAAATTGAAAAATCCACGCTTTCTGATGCAATTATTAATCATTTATAAACCATTTTTGATCATTTAAATCAGTGATGGGCACATCTATCGACTATCGACAGCTGTTCACACAGACACGGCTGTTGCGAGAGTAACTTTGAATAAGTGCAGTACGTGCCTACAACGAAGGCGGAGTCTGACTCGTTTGATGCTTCAAGAAGAATGAACTAAGACAAAAAGTTAGAAGTTAAAGCATTGGATTGGGTAAGAATGCTGTAGACACTTTCGTACTCCTAATGACATGCCTTATAGCATAAAAACACTGCGATCCCACATTTCCCCGTTCGTCGGTCTGATTGCTTGCTCTTTCGCTCTGTTCGTCACACTCTAGTGTACATGTGTATTGGTAAATTTGAACAGCTGATTTGCACGCGTGCGAGGCAATGCCCCATCACTGATTTAAATCATTAGTATTAGAGCTATATATATTTTGAAAGTAGTTGTTTGATTTCAATGAATTTGTTATAAAAATAAAAACAATACGAATAATAAGAACATTTCTCAATGAAAACCTCAAAATCTTAATTTCATTAGTATAATTTCGCAGTCCCTCCATACATTTCAATCGAAATTTTCATTTAATTTTTAAAAACCATTGATCACAATTTGTTATAAGATTAATAGATATGTTTAATAGCTTTCAGAAATAATAAAGAATTTTTAAATCGGTTGTTGCATTATTTAGTAATGATCAAAAATGTAAGCTCATCTCTAAAAATCAACTTAAAAAAATATCTACCACAAAAACCATTTTTATGCGAATTTTCTTCAATCTTGAACCCTAAATGTATGAGAAAATATGAGATTGGTAACTGTCATATAAAATAATCAATTTTTTTGTTTTGCCTAGTGTTATTAATTTTGTGAACAAAATTACTTGACTAACTGTATGTACATCGGTATGTTTATTTAAATGGTAAACTGTACAAGACACACATAAGACACAAAGAACCCGAGGGCAACAAGAACTACATTTAAAAATATCCAATAGTAAAATGCAGAAGGAATCAAAACATAATTGATGCAAAAGCCGTAAAAACACAAGACCAAACAAATAAAAGGCAAAGCAAATGAATGTACATAAGTGTAAATGTATGCATGTATGTATGTATGTATGAAACTCACCAATAGACGCCGTCTTGGTTGCCTTGCCCTGCCTTAATTTGACGCTGGCGTTCCGCAATGTTTACCAAACAAATAGTACTACGTCGTCTGAAGTAATGCTGTACGTTGAAGAAACACATGCAATCTGAGCAGACAAGGCTAATTGGCGTCAACAGCCGTTAGCCAGGTGAGTCGCAAATGATGCACTTTGTCTTTTGTTTTTATGTTAGTCAGAAATGCGGTCGCATTGCGACGCTGTCGACACGGCGTCGTCACTTTGTTTGGCTCAAACAATCACGAAAACAACAAACGGCAGCATTTACCGAACAGCTTATTTAATGTAATTACTTGAATCAACTGCTTAATAAATAAGTGCCGCTTTAAAATAATTCAAGTAATTAATAATTGATAAAATTATATTCGAAAATCAAATGAGAAAAATGATTCTTGGCAGCTAATAAAGAACAAAAATGAATTTCTGCCTATCGATTAGTGATTAGAGCAACACAACTATCGATATATCAAATACTATCCCTTGTTGTACACTATCGCTGGCGACTTTACACTATCGATAGTGGCCCTCAATGTTCCAAACAAACCATAGGTAGCGTACTTATGTTCCGCAAACAAACAACAGGTAGCGTATAATTCATCTCGTGACTATCGAATGCCACGAATGAAAAGCAATATTTTTTTAAAATTGTCCATGATTTGCAGCTCAAATTTTTGTCGATTATTTTAATACTTTTACTTTTCCAATTGGAATTAATTAATACACAGTCCCAAGCATATTTCAAGTGCAATGCTATGTGATCACACAAATGTGTTGTAAGATGCCCACACACGACACAATTGACCGGCGGATTGCCTAAACAGCTGTTTGTTGTTGAAGTTGCAGTGTTGTACAGCTAACTGCATACTATTGTGAATCATCCAACAGGCAAGTGAAGAGGAATTGTAGAATTTCGAAATGTTCAATTAAAATTATATAAATTCTTGCGTGGAGGCCGTTTAAAAACTAACATATGTCATTACAGTTTTTAAAAGCGCTCACATACTTGCGAAGCGCCAGTGGACTTTTATCGCAGATCCAACGCAGCACAGCACACAACATAAAAACGTGGAGTTGGCGTGAACGTGAACGCGAGAACTTTGCCAACCAAGCACAAACGAAAGTGTTTTTTTCCACAATCTCCTGGGGCAGCAAGAAGCAGAAACGAAGTGTTCAATTGCGATCCGCGGCAGCAGATTTCATCATGTCGAATCCAGAAATAGAATTGCAACTCGCCCCGCTGCGTGAGCGGGTGCAGGAGCAGGGCAACTTGGTGCGCGAACTGAAGGCGAAGGGAGCGGCAGAGTTGGACGTGAAGAAGGCGGTGGCCGAGCTGAAGGTGCGAAAGAAGGCGCTGGAGGAGAAGGAGCTGGCACTGACGCCCAGCGTAGTCAGCTTCGATCGCGCCAAGATGGAGGATCTGCTGAAGCGTCGCTTCTTTTACGATCAGAGCTTCGCAATCTATGGCGGCATTACCGGTCAATATGACTTTGGACCCATGGGCTGTGCCCTCAAGTCCAACATCCTGGCGTTGTGGCGACAGTTCTTCAGCCTGGAGGAGCAGATGCTGGAGGTGGATTGCTCTATGCTGACGCCGGAGCCTGTGCTCAAGGCATCTGGACACGTGGAACGCTTTGCCGATCTGATGGTGAAGGATGTGAAGACGGGCGAATGCTTCCGACTGGACCATCTGATTAAGCAGGCGCTGGAGAAGCTGTGCAAGGCCAAAGACGCAACCGCAGCTCTGCAGGCCGAATGCGAGGACATCATCATCAAGCTGGACGGTCTAAACAAGCAGGAGTTGGCCGATGTATTGGCCAAATACGACATCAAGTCCCCGTTGACCGGCAATGATTTGACGGAGCCCATTGAGTTCAATCTGATGTTTGCCACGCAAATCGGACCCACTGGCCTGGTCAAGGGATTCCTGCGTCCCGAAACGGCGCAAGGCATCTTTGTGAACTTCAAGCGTCTGCTGGAATTCAACCAGGGCAGACTTCCCTTCGCCGTGGCCCAGATCGGCAACTCATTCCGCAACGAGATCTCGCCCCGTTCCGGCCTGATACGAGTGCGTGAGTTCACCATGGCGGAGATCGAACACTTCTGTGATCCTGCGCTAAAGGATCACCCGAAGTTCGCCAACGTGGCGGCGGAGAAGCTGACGCTTTATTCAGCCTGCAATCAAATGGACGGCAAGTCCGCCCAGCAGGCGACCATTGGCGAGGCAGTCGCCAGCAAGTTGGTGGCCAACGAGACTCTCGGCTATTACATGGCGCGCATTCAGCAGTTCCTACACGCGATTGGCATTAAACCCGAGTGTCTGCGCTTCCGCCAGCACATGGGCAACGAGATGGCCCACTATGCCTGCGACTGCTGGGACGCAGAGATTCTCACGTCCTACGGCTGGGTCGAGTGCGTGGGCTGCGCCGATCGCTCGGCCTACGATCTCAGCCAGCATTCGGCTGCCACGGGAG
This sequence comes from Drosophila histrio, assembly GCA_958299025.2. Lineage (NCBI taxonomy): Eukaryota > Metazoa > Arthropoda > Insecta > Diptera > Drosophilidae > Drosophila > Drosophila histrio. The sequence goes on from OY729166.1 coordinate 28,091,229, forward strand.
TGCGTCTGGTGGCCGAGAAGCGACTGCCGGCGCCGAAGACGGTCGAGGTCAGCGAGATTGTGCCCAACAAGCAGGCGCTGGGCAAGACCTTCAAGAAGGACGCCAAGGCCATAACGGAGGCGCTGGCCAAGTTGTCGCTGGACGACATTAAGAACGTGGAGACGCAGCTGTCGGCTGGTAATCAGTATAAGCTGACGCTGACCGATGGAGCTACACACGAACTAGGAGCTGAAACCATTGGTGTTAAGCACTCGACGAAAACTGTGCACGTGGAGGAGTTCATACCGAGTGTGGTGGAGCCATCCTTTGGCATTGGTCGCATCATGTACGCGCTGCTCGAGCACAGTTTTCAGTGCCGCGACGGGGACGAGCAGAGATGCTACTTCACGCTGCCCCCTTTGGTGGCTCCTCTGAAGTGCTCCATTCTGCCGCTGTCCAACAACGCCGAGTTCCAGCCGTACACTCAGCAGCTGTCCGCCTCGCTGACCAAAGCGGAGCTGTCCCACAAGGTGGATGACTCCAGTGGCTCGATTGGACGTCGCTATGCTCGCACCGACGAGATTGCCATTCCCTACGGCATCACCGTGGACTTTGACACGCTGAAGGAGCCGCACACGGTGACGCTGCGTGACCGGAATACCATGAAGCAGGTGCGTCTTGGTCTGGACGTCGTTGTCGGCGTGGTCAAGGACTTGGCGACTGCACGTCTCAGCTGGACACAGGTGTTGGAGCAATATCCGGTCTTCGAGCAGCAGGAGACAACGAAATGAGCTACGCATTAGAGACTTATCGATTATCTTATACGAATTCAACTTCACACCCAATTGATGGATGGATGCGGAATCAACTGCTTATATTTTGCATTTAAAATACTCTATTTTCATACGCTTGAATTTGAATACAACATTAAATGCTTTCCCCTGCTATATAACTATTCAAAATTATATAACTATATAACTATAAAATTATTACATCATTTGATAAATCATGTATGTGTCTTAATGTGTCGTTATACGTGTTGGAATTATTTGCTTTGCAATTGTCTTTACTGAAACTTGGTTAATGATCGAAGTTTTCGATATTTTCATGTTTCCAATAAGTACACATCTTTTATTTACTTTATTTTAATGCATTAACTATTATACATAAAAGTATTTACAATATAATGACTAATAAGGAAATGTGGAGTGCTTTAAGATGTGATCATTATATCTAAAATTTAATAGCTTGCTTCTATATTCCTCCACAATCTGGTAGAACCATATATATTGAGCACATTTCTGGTATTCGGCCTACATCATCCGTGCTTTCCCATCATGTCCTTTGGCTTCGGCCTGGACACTTGAAATTAACAAGCAGTATTTTAGTCCGTTCAGCTCTCATGAAATTTTAATTCACTTTTAAAGCTGGTTCCGGCACAAATCAATCCAGTACGGAACTGTCAAGATAATAAACAGAGATTTAAACCATAACTGAAACCGTTAATCGGTTCTAACCGATTGAAAACGCTAACCGTAACTAAAATCGTAACCGACAAAAATGATTTTCATTACTTAGAAACCGAAATTCTTCAAAGCAAAGTAAACTTTTTTAAACTTACTCATTTATAACAGTTAGTTTAGGTTCAATAAAAGTTCTTTGCTTAAAAAATAATAATATTTCTTAAAAAAAGTCTTTAGTTTCTATATACTATAAAATACAGTTGTACACTTTGAAAATATAATACTTTGAACTCATTACATTTGTTTCTTAGTTTAATACTAAATTAAATATACTAATAAAGTGAAAATTAAAAAAATGTCCAGATTTATGTGAATTGTCTCAAGTTATTTATGAGGATTCTAGGATAAAATTTAGATGCGAGATGAACAATCAAACATTTAATTCAATCATGTTGATAAGGTGTAATCTCCGTTAAATTTGAATATTGATCTCAATAAATTAAATTTGAAATAAAAGAATAAACGTTACTAAAATAAAAGATATGTAATTGATTATTGACAAAAGAAACAAAGCAATAAACTTGGCTAGAGTACTATTCCTTAATTTAATATTCTTCACTTTTTGAAACTGGTTAAAAAGGGTACATATGTTATGTGTAAATGTATGCAACATGCATAAGAAGCTTTTTCCGGCCTTATAATGTATATATACTCTGATTAGCATCAAATAGTTTAATAAAATGGCATAATTATGCCGTTTTGTATCTGTTGCAAGATTTTGGCCCTTATTTAATACACACTGAGTATAATTGCAAACAATTCAAATATAACGTCCTTCAGGCGTTTACCAACACTAACAATTCTCGGTACACAAGTGAAACAACTAGCACTAACACGGTACACGGTACAGCTAGTGAAACAACTCAATACACGTAACATACTTTGTTTATTAATGAATAAAATAACTTTTAAATTACATAAATGGCAGCATGGCCACACCAAAATTAGTTTGTTTTAGCACAGCTGTGACGTTGAGCTGCCCTTTTCGTGTATGGGACACATAAAACATGGAGCAACTGTGACGCAGAGTCGACCTTATCGTGTGTGGGACACGTAACACATGGCACTGCTGTCTCGTGTGAGTGGCAAATTTTGGGTTAACCTCCTACTGCAAGTTTGCCAGCGGACAACAGCAGCAGCATTTGTATTTACGCCTTTCGCGCCTACATCTAAACATGTAAATGAAGAAAACCTAACATGTGTTTGTGAACAACACGCGAATTATAATCAAATTAAATCGAAAACAAAACCGAAACCGACTGGACATAATTGCCCTTTATCGTGTGCGCGGGCAAACAAATTTGCAAGAAGAACGAGAAATCTCGGAAGTGATTTACCGCGTGGTCAGCTGTGTGGCGTGAATATTGGCAAAATGAAGTACATTCTGGTTACCGGAGGTGTTATTAGTGGCGTTGGCAAAGGTGTCATCGCCTCTTCGTTCGGCACATTGCTCAAGTCCTGCGGCTTGGACGTTACTTCCATTAAAATTGATCCCTACATTAATATCGATGCTGGCACATTTTCACCATATGAGCATGGTAAGTTTATGCATAATACGTGTGTGTGTGTGTGTTTTTGTATGTGCGAAATTATATTATGTGCTCAACACACACATGTACATTTAAAAGAAACGGCGCAATACTATTTCAATACATCCGCATCATAAACGTGAAAAAATTGTTTGGCACATTTTCAATTTCTTTCAATGTCTGTGAGAGACAGCAAGAAGAAGAGTTTGTTGTCGTTTGCAATTTAGTTGCTTGAATGTCATGCAGCGTGTTGCAAGCTGTGTATGCGTTACGTGAAGTTCATCTATTGTGTACATTCCTACACATATGTATGCAGCTGCTTTCTGCGAGCGCAACGACACGTGTTCCGGCTTTTGCCACGATACTCTCTATTTTGAATTACCCAGTAAACCAAACACTTGCATTCAAAGTTGCAAACGATGACTTGAACAGTTGAAACTATCGCAAACATATCGGAGATTCAATGAAAACAATTGAGTTGAGAAGCGTTTTTGTTATATTTGCCTGCATGTGTATTTATGAAATAACATGGATATTGGAATGTGGATTATGACATTGATGTGTTTGGTAAAAAAGCAAAATATTTATATTGCAAATTGTATACCCTTGCAGAGGGTATATTAGTTCAATCACGAAATGTGTAACGCATCAAAGGAGGCGTGTCATACCCCATATCGTATACATATATATTCTTAATAAGCATCAACAGCCAAGTCGATATAACCATGTTTGTCTGCTTCTGTGTCACTATATCCATATGGCTGGCATATGAACGAACAGTCGCAAATTAAGGTATCTCTACCATATTCACAGATTGTATATTTGCTATTGTTTTTACATACTACCGTGCCGGCAGAATATACTTAGCAATAAGTTTCGACACGCGTCAAGAAAGAAAATGTATGGCAAATATTGTTTTTGTTTTTCTTTGCTTCTCTGCTTCGTCTTTGTGCATTTTTGTTGACTTCTGTATTTTTCGCATTGCACGGAAATTAACTAGGATGAAGTAAGTAATAAATAAGTATGAATGTATTTACATATATGTAAATGTATATTAAATATTGTTGTATCTTATTACAACTGCCCCAGGCGTGACGTGGATTTTGCAGAATACTTAATTTTACAAAATGCACAAATGTTTAAGAAGAAAGGCGTCCTAAAAAAGTTTAGTTTGATCTATTAGAATATTAAAAAAAAAAATAAGCAGACATATGTGTACATATATTTAGTTATTTTATTTATTTATTTCACAACCTAGCGCTCCAAGGTTAACTTATTTTTAAAGCAATTGTCACAATTACAGTTGTTTAAGCAATCAATTAGATAATTACAATGGTGTCTCTTAATTCTTAAACTACATACATATATTATGTTACATAAATAAAATATTTCTTATGAAATAATCGCAAAATAATACCAACATCAAACAAGGTTTTTAATATTAGTAGTGTATCTTTCGTTATGCTAAAAGGGAGTCGGAAAAATATCATAAACGATTCGGCAACGAATCTTGAAAGAGTTATTGTATTCCAGCTATTTACTGCTACAAACTGAGGGACAGATAATTCGTTTTGTTGATCTACCAACTTTATTAAGTCATCTATTATACTTATTTATACCAGTTACTCGTGGATTAGAAGGGTTATTGTATTCGTTTTAATTTATTTAACAGACAGAAGGAGACATCTCCATATAGTATATATATTTTTGATCAGCATCAACAGTTGCGTCGATCTAGCCATGTCTTGCCTGCCCCTCATGAATCTTAGTAACATTAATAAATAGTTTAATCAAATTTGATTCACAGACTCCTCTGCACCTCACTCAGATCAAGATAATTTCATATTTTGGTACACCCCTGTCACTCCCATAATTTAATGAACACCTGTTACTCAAAATAGTTGGATAAACGCTTATTATTCCCACGTACATCAACGTTTTTTCAATATTCAAACTGGCAGAAGCTTTATCATATCTTTTAAAATAAAAGTTCTATCATAGAACACTCTTTTTAATGACGAACATTTTTTATTTTTTTATTTTATTACATCACCTATTATACCCCAAGGTATTTGAAATATTTAATAATTAATAAGGAAATAGAGTGTTGGCAATTAGGGCCATCGAATCAACATTTTTTATAATTATTAATAATTCCACATAATTGCAACAAGATGGGATAACTAAAACAGTAATTATGACTGCTTTAAGTTTTTAATTTACACAATCGCCTGAATGTATGCAGTAATTTTTATACCGCTTCAGTTTCAATTTCATAGATACAATTAATATTATATATTTAAATTAAGTGATGAGTATCGGCGGAGATTTGACTGATACTCTTTCAATGTCCCACTAATTTATATGTATCAAAAAAACTGTCACATAGAGACAATTTCATATTTTAAATGAGCCAATAAGTACAATGTGTCAGATAAGCGTTATGTGGAACTTAAGCTCACATATAGACACTTTGTGACAGATAAATAAAAACATTTAATCGGATTTTGGCCCTGACAGGCATTGCGACAATAAAATACGAACTATGCAACATTTTGAGAGTACAAGTTATTATTAACATTACGTTCTTATGCATGGGACAATTTATTAATGATGATAATAAAATGATAATAGAAGTACTATGTTTTTAATGACATTGCTTTCTTATTCAAAGACCACGTTTATTTTGAATAGCCAAATGAATCATTCAGACTTTTTATCAAATTGACAGACTCCCTAAGATAATGAGGATCATTGACTGCACAATATGTACACTCTATTTGACATAAGACTATGTTAAACATTGATATGTATGACTTTATCTACCCCTTGAAAATCGACCTTGAATATTAAAAGTATGTCATAGAACAAACTTCGAGTCGAAACATTAACGTTTATTCTTTGCTTCCCAATCTATGCCCGAATCGGTAGATTTTCAAAAATAACCAAGTGAGCTCATCCTTGATTCTAAATGTAATTTTCTTTGCTAATATCCGTTCGGGAATACTAAATAATAAAATGTTGTACACCTCGTAGACTCATTAAAAATGTTTAATCATAAATTTATTTGTTTGATTCTATTAAGTAATTATTTTTTTGATTGACGTCAACAGAACTCTTGACCATAATCGAATTTCACTCTTAATACAATTTGTACGAAAGGTGGCAAAAAATATTAAGTCGTATGTTATATATATCTATATACTGGTCGTCTTCTAGCACTATTTTATTAAATGCTTGCCAAAAATGCATAAATCTAGGCAATTCACAACACTCAATTAATTAAATTAGTAATTTTTATAGCCTGTGGGGTATACTTACTTTGCTAAAATTATGTAACAGGGTGACCATGTAAAGTATATATATTCTTAATCAGCATCAATAGCCGCGGCGAAATATCCATGTTCGTCTGTCCGTCCGTATGAAGGAAAGAATCTCAGAGATAGTAAGAGCTAGAAGTTTGAACTTTGGCACGCGTGATAAATATTTAGGGATCGATGTATCCAGAAAATTTCATTACGCTGCCACGCCCCAGTCGCCTAAAAATTGAAAGAAACGAATTACAAGAGCATTTAATCGGAAGGGATTTTGAGCGTGTCCTTGTAGTGCCACAGGGTATATTACGACAGTTCGGCTTGTTGATAGAACATAATAATGACGAAATCGAATTGATTAAATGATGCTGATAAAGAATATTTGTTTATTGTATTAAATTTGAATTAATGTATTAAATAAAACTACAAACATGCTTAAATAGAAATAAACTACTTATTACAAGCAAGCAAATAGAATTAGTGTTGAGTGGCAAAAAAAAAAAAATAAAAAATACAATTTATCGCGTCGAGAACATTCACTGAAAATTGTACATTTGTACCATACTATTATATGTACATACATATGTAGAGATATGTACACAGATTGTACAATGTCCACCCTTAGACGCTCTGAAACGGCACAGATATTATCGCTATATTCCTTTTGCCTGGCTCTTCGCTGTTTGTGCTTGACATTGAAAACGAAAGTTTGTCTTTTCTTTTCAGTTTGAGTTTCTCTGTGCATTTGCTCTCTTTACTTGTTTTGCCATGTTTTTGTTGTGTGCGTTGTGTCCGATGAGGTTTCTTGTTGAGTGGGTTATGCTTGCGGCACTTGTTTGCCGCTCTTTTGAAAGCTGCGTAGGCAAGTGTGTTTGTTCATACATATGTATTGTTCATTTTATTAATGTTCTTCAAAGGCACGTCTGTTCCATTTGCTACCTTCTCTCTCTTTTTCGCTCTTAAATTAAATTACCTACAAGGCAAGCACATCTGTTTCCCCTGTTTCTAAAACAGGGAAAACGGGCAAACTGTTATAAAGCTCTACTTGAAATATGCACTTACAAATAAAGCGGACAAAACAGAGTACAATCAGATAATCCTTATTCATTCCCACAACGCATGCACACACATACATATGTACATACGTTGAGACTTTTCAACAGGCATCTCATGAAATTTGCAAACTTCTCCACTTCTCAGTGGCCTGAATGACTGGAGAGTCCGGTCGAAGCAGACGCCGCAGTGCGACAATAGCAAGAACAACAATGCGACATTTTATTGTTGGTGCAAAGCGTCAATGCAATTACGCGTGTGTGTCGCGTGTGTTACATTCGGTACAATTTGAATATGTGTGCGTGCGTGCGTGTGTGTGAGTGTAGGCGGAGAGCAGAAATGTGCGTGCATATGTAAGTACATATGTGTGTATGAACCAACGTCATTGGGGCCTATATGCACGACGACTTTGCAACGATTAATTGTAGGTGTTGCATCTCTTATCCAAAACCTTTAAAATGTTTGTGGGTAAAACTTTCGTTTGGTTGTTAAAAATATAAAGCAAGATATCGGTTGGTATGGTGTACCGGTTTCAATAGCACGTGAACCAAATGTTTTGGTTCAAATCTAGGTTCAATTTAATATAAGAAAATACTTTTATTTTCACAATTGTTTAAAATTTGTACTTGAATTTTTAAGTTCTTAATATGTTGTGAACTTTTAAATTGTAAACTTTTTAAAGAATCCAACTATAAATTTCAGTGACAGCAAATAAGAGTTATGAGAAATAGGATAATCTTTTATTTTAAATATGTATAAAGTATATATGTATATTCTTGATCGGCATCAATAGCCGAGTCTATATAGTTACATGTCTCAGGATCTCAGAGTCCGTAAGAGCTGGGAGCTTCAACTTGCTCAGTTTTCTTTGTTGTTTTTGATATACTGATTACTTTTCAACCTAGCTTTCCTATGGAAAATATATGATATAAAGAGTGGATTTTTAAGAGTTTTCGGATTTGATTTTCGGAAAATCAATCTTTGCAAGCTTGTCGCAATAGACATGATCTTTAACATAGCCCCACAAAAAATAGTCGCCTCAAAAGGTCGACCAAACTGACCATAAAATGCAAGCGTTGTTCGTTTGAAGATCTATTCATGGTTAAATTATAAATTAAACTGAACGAACTTATTTACCCAACACACAATCAGGCTGTTTGGTTGATAAATCTTGAAAAACAACAAAGCATTAAACCGAATGCATAATATATGAGATTTGTTAAGGTACGTCGAAGAACCAAATAGTTTGTCATACTAAAGTATGATTTTTGACCGATTGTTCCTATGAGAGCTGTATGATATAGTGATTCGATCCGGCTGGTTCCGACATATGAACTGCCTGCAGGAAAATGACGGAGACTCGTGGGCATAGAAACAGACAGATAGACGGACATGGCTATAACGACTCGGCTGTAAATGCTCTCTGCAAGGGTATTATAAATTTATGTTATGCTTTAAATTTGTATTATACAAATAACTGGTATTTTAAAGTTTTATAATAAAAGTAATATAAGAAATTGTTATAATACAAAAGCTTAAGTTTATTTATCATTTAATAATTTGTATACAATTGACAACAATTGACTATAAACCCGAAACGAACCGGTTCTGCATAGTACCAATATTGAGTACAAGTGAAAAACAATTTTCAGCATTAACTTGAACCATAAAAGTGTCAGTTACATATGTGTTCACATGTAACGTATATGAATACACACAATGTTTTATATATACAGAGACATATGTATATGCAGTTAGTTTATATATTTGTGCATAAGCACATGTTTTACATACGAATTTTGGCACGTTTTGTCGGCAAGGGGGAAAATCGGCCACATGTTGCCTACCACCGTTGCAGCGTTGCACCATTGAACCCCTCTGCCCCACAGTCGTGTTTGATGGTGGGTGGTTGTTGCCACAACCCACCGACCGCCCGGCCGCCCGCATTTTCGCCAATGTCCACCACGGATGATTACTACTGTCTGTCTGCTGCCTGTCATTTGCATTTTTCGCTTGAAGCAACGACGCGCTCTCAGTTTCGGGGGGTCGATTGGATTGCATTTTGTGCAGCCTTTGCTCATTTATTGTGTGAGCTTTGTTACGGAGAAGGGAGGGAAAGAAGGTTTGGGGATGGGGATGGAGTTGAAGTTGCATCGCCATCAACGTTGACTGCGACGCCCGCGTTGCACTGTGGGCAAATCGGCTAGATTAGCGATGATTATTTCGTAGCAAAAGACATTTTTAGACCCTGTACCCATTAAAAATAGGCAAAACCAGTCGGAAAGGTTACAGTCGAAGTCGACTATGAGAGACCCTTTACTTATTCTTCAAAATGGAAATAAGAGTAACACTAATAGTTCCCACAACGCGTTGTAACGTCAAGATGCTCTTCTTATTCCTTTGGCCCGACACTGAGTAATATTAAGTCTTGAATAACTTCCGAGTTTATTATCTGATCGCGATAAAATTTTCAGGATACATTAGGACCCCGATGCTTGTCCTGTGTGCCAAAATTCAATGCTTCAGTTTTAAAATTGACCATTATATGGGGTTTTAAGTATTTTTAATAACTTCCGAGATCATTATCCGATCGCGATGAAATTTTCAACTTTAATATTTTTCGTTTCATGGGATTTCAAAAATTTTGTTTTCCTTTTACGGAGGCGGAAGGGGCGTGTCAAAATTTTAAGATAAACTTGATCTGTTAAGCCCATAGACGAACCACCATACCAAATTTGATGACTCTAGCTCTTATAATTTCTGAGATCTAGGCGCTCATACAGACAGACGGACATGGCTATATCGACTCGGCTGGTGATACTCATCAAGAATATATATACTTTATGGTGTCTGCCGGACTTCCTTCGACCTGTTACGCACATTTTGACAAACTTAATAGACCCTTTTTACTTTTTTTTTTAAAGTAAAGGGTCTAAAAAGGCTACAATGAATTTATAATATGTAGTTTTTGTATTAGTTTGAACAAAATGGAATTAACTTATTGACACAAGTTCCTTAAGTAGTAAAAGTATTATTGTTACTGATTATTATTAAATAAATAAACATCATTAAGCTGCCATACGCAATATTTCGATTTTCATCGAATTTTTTAAGCTTGCGTGTTCGAAATTACATACAAGATTAAAAATAAAATAAAATGTAGTCAAATTAATTAAATTTTCTCACTTTAGAATCTATCCTATGAGTGGAAAATAGCTAAATTTTACATAAGTTACAATCTCATACGAATTTGGGAGAGTGGCCCTGATTAAGCCACTAAGCAGGGAAACGGAAGGGAAGGTCTAATGGGTGAACACGTTTCAGCCTGCGGCGCTTCAAACTGTTCTCTAGGAGACCCAATGCCAGAGGCTGAACCTATATATGGTCTCAGTAACCGTATCTATCTTGAGGTCATCGTTTCTTTTGCTTTGGAACTTCAGGATGACATTAGTATTGGGTTCCGCTATTGCGCCCCACAGTTTGTTGTGCAAAGAAAGCTTTGATTTTGGTCTCATTAGCCAGTTGACCCTTAGGAATGCAAAGTGCAGTTGCTTTCGTTTATTGTTGAGATGTTCCCTCCAGTTTAGTGACGTGTCCAAGGTGAGTTCCAAGTATCTGACACTACGAGCTGAGGGAACATCGAGGCCATTCAGATGAATGCCTGGACAGGTACTCAGCCACGCCGTGTAGGTGACATGCCTAAATTTGTCGCTATTGATGGGAAGCCAGGGCTCAAATGTGGATATTTGCTGTTGGTCAATATCGAAGCTTCAACGCAGCTATTGTACGATGTCATGATAACTTTTTCGAACTTAAGTAATTTTTAAATTACTAATCTATGTAGGTGGGTAATCATAACCATACAACGCTTGCGGCGTGTTTGTTTGCGGGAGTATGAGACTTCCAAAAAAATAAGTACAGAGTCACTCAAAGTCGAGTACGCTCGACTTAAGCCTTTCCTACTTGTTGTTGCTAATCTAGCAGTTTTGCCTACAGTGTGTCGGCCGTGCGGCACATGCGTGTGTTGCACGTTGTGCTTCATTTGCTCTGCGTTAATTTCGGTAGAGGTAGTTTGTAGGGGAGGGGGAGGGGGCTTGTGAGTTGAAGAGACACAGGGGACCGCATATAGGCCGCCGAACCGAGCCTGGCAACCCAGGAGAAACCCATCATCAATGGTCGCTCATTGAGGAGTAGAATAATGTTTTGGTTCTTCATCATCATCATCGTCGTCGTTGTCATCTCATCATCATCGTCATGGCAGCACACTCGTGCAGAGGCTTTTGGATTGTTGCCAGTTATCTGTTTGAAGCTTTTGTGCGTTTCTGCTTTGTGCCTCTGCTTCTGTTTGCTGCACCTCCATATTCGAGGGGCACCTAAGCGTTTTGAGTCTCTGCTTGCCATTTGCTTTTGGCCCCTCCATCATCGTCGCGTCAACATTGTTAGCAGCTGTTGCTCTTTGCGTTCTGCCAGCAGTTCTTCTCTTCTCTCGTTTCTCTGCCGCTCCCTCTGCCTCTGCTGTCATTGGCAGTTGCCTTTCGGGTCGGCATATGGTTTGTTGTTGTTTCTTTTACTGCTCGCGCATTCCGTTTTACTCACGTTTTTCGATGTCGACAACAATAACAACAGCGACAATAATGTGCAAAAAATTAAACGGAAAATACAATTTCGTTGCTCTGACATTGTTGTGGTAGCAACAACAACAACAAGAACGGCAATTTCAGCAGGATGTCGCTGCTGCTACGCGTTAGCCAAGACCTGGCGTCACCCACTCCCACTCCCCCTCTCCCACTACCACCCACCACCCACAGAGCAGCTGCCACACACAATTAGATGTGTGAGTGTCTGTGTGTGTACATACATACATATTTACATATTCATATACATGCAAGTGAGATTACATAAGCATTTCAGTTATTTTTGAGACTGGACAAATTGATAACTGGTCAGAATGCGAATGTGGCCGGAAGTTGCTTCCTAGTAGTGTCTCAAATGAAAGCTAATGCTTAATTTTGCCATATGATGATTCTTCTCTCGTCTGTCTGTCTGCCTTCATTTCCATTTGTAATTCCACTTTCCCATTGGGGAATGGTAATTAACGCCCGACGCGACGGCTGCAACATCCAATGCCAGTTTACCAGCTACCAAAAATGTTGCACTCCCCCCCGCCTCACGCTCCCCAATGTTGTCTGCGTGCAAGCGACAGCCCAAAAACCATTCGCAATTCGTCGGCGTTTCATTTCAGCGTTGCACGCTGGCTTTGGCTGCCTGCTTCATGCCTCATGCCTCATTCCTCTTGCCCCATGCCACATGCCTCTTGCCTGCTTGCCTCCTGTCGCGTGATTTTAACGAGCCTCCCATCTCTCCATGGTTTATGCTTTTCGCTCACTCGCTCGCTTCCGCGCGTTGATTGTCGTTGCTGTTGCTGTTGTTGCTGCTGCTGTCGACGTCGTCGTTGTCGTTTTGCGCATGCAGCAGCAGCAGACCAGGCCACCAACACCTCACACCCGCCACACTAACACACACACACACGCTCAGACACAGCGAGAGACCATAAGTATGTGTGTGTGCGTGCCTGACTAGCCGGCAAATGCCGCGCGCAATAAATGCCCAAAAGCAGCAGCAGCAACAACAACAACCACAAATGGCAGGCTGACACAGGCGCTGGCAACGACTACGACGACTACGGCGGCGGCTGTTTTTAGCGTTTGTGCGCGCCCCCCAAAACACATTGAGACATACACACACACACACACATTCGCAAGCACAAACTGACACACATGCACAATGTGACTGTCTGTGTATGTTCGTATGTTTGTATGTCCGCATGTCGTCGTCGCAAAAGCTTGTGGCGTGGCTTTGGCTCTGCCTGCTGCCTGCCTGGCGTTTTTTGCGTTTCTGTTTTTTGCCTGCCGCCGTTGCCGTTGCTGCTGTTGTTGTTGTTGTTGTTGCTACTGCTGCTGCTGTTAGTTGGCACGTTTTGTTGGCTCGCTGGCTTTTGGGCTTGGGCTTGGGCTGGTTGCTCTGTCTCTGGCGTTGGCTCTGACTGTGACTGCGGCTATGGCTATGGCTGCTTTGGCTCCGACTCTGACTGCAGCCTGTCGCGGTCGCCACGCTCGCGCTGCGACGGCCATGGCGGCAGTGGCAGCGGCAGCGGCATTGGCGGCGGTGGCGGCGCTTCGCACTTTGCTCTGCTGAATTTTCAATTTCAGTTGTAAGCTGACTGCAATCAGCAGTGGTTCGCCCTATTTCGTTTTCGCTTCGCTTGTGTTCTGTTCGGATTGCTTCGCTACGGTTCGGACTGTGTTTGTGTTTACGGCCGATTTTCGAGTGCGGCGAACAGTGGACAGTGGACGGTAGAGAGTACACAGTTATTCTGTCGAGCTGCCCAACTGTCGTCATAAAGTTTTCGCCAAATATTATAAACACGGCAAGCAAAAAGTAACGTCGCCCACCGCTCACCTCCCATTTAGTGGCTCGCGCGCAATTTTTGCATGTGTGTAGCACACATACAAACGCACACACAAAGCAACACCTACATAAATAGCAACACAGCAAGCACACAATGTGCGTGTTTTATTGATTTTGTAGAGCAACAAAGTCAGCGGTAACTTTTTGAGCTGCAGTTTGGCCCTCTGTCCCCTTAAATTGAAACTATATTCCTATGTATGTATGTGTGTACATACTTATGCATTTCCTTCCTTGCTTCAATGATTAATAACATTTTAAAGATCACAGCATATGCACGTAGGATAACAGTTGTTTTATAGAATGAGATACAATTCACTACTGATAGACTACTCCAGAGAAGCTAAGTTCATATTAAATTCTTCCCTTCAAGTTGATCGATCCTTTGTAGTGATGTAAGTCGAAACTAACGATCGATTGATGTAAAATCGATGCATTTATTCATAGGATATTTTGATATCGACTTATATTTAGAGATGCGTGATATTTACATGACTGTTAATCGTCACAAGTATTTCAAAGTAAATGTCACTGCGATTACAAAATATTAAGAGTATCAATGATAAAATCGGTAAATGACTTTTTGTCAGTGAATGATATTTTATACTTTCTGTGAATTCATAGGTTGAATTTTAAAATGGATAAACGGAGTGATTTTTTCAAATATGTGTTTTCACATAGATCGTAGGGTGTTGATTATTTGTTATCATATTTCTACTAACAGATACTGAGACTGATATTTTTTGTAACAGTCACAGTTTTTGCTTTGGCACAAATATCACCATATCGCTCAACTCTAGCTGAAATTTGAAAATATCGTCTTTCGATGTGTCGATGTTTGCTCATCACTAATCAAGTAGAGGAACTGACCTATCGAGATTTTCCTTTCACATTAGCATTTTCCTTACTAAATTTAATATCAACTTTGGGGCCAATCGGCCATCTAAATGAGACTTTACTGTGCCCGGCTCATAACTTTATTGGCGTCGGAAAGCAAACTTGTGAGTTTCTTGGCATTGAGCAAAAGCAAGCAGCAAGCACCTCAGCTCCTCAACACAGCAGCACCAGCAGCAGCAGCAGCTGGCCCAACTCATGCCGTAGCTAACACCCTCAATCCCCTCACATCCCTGGGCACAACTTGCTGCTGTCGCACATAAAAACAGCAACGGCGGCAACGACGAAAACGAAAATTTAACGACTGCGCAACGTGACGCATTATTTGTCTGCGCTGCCTCTGCCTCTTTCTCCTTCTCTGCCGGCACTCGCTGCTCGCCGGTTCCCCGGTTTGGCGTCTGGTCTGCCTTTCAGCAGTTCAGCCTTTCAGCCTGCAGCAAGCTTGCCGCAGACTCGCGCCGCCAGAAATTGCTTTTGCTTGCAGGCTGGCTGGCTGACTGGAACTTCACCGATCTACTGCCTCCCCCTATCCCCCATCGCCCCGCTGATGGCCATCGTACGCTGCTGCCGTTTTAGTATTTCGCACTCAGTGCACGCGGCGACGACGACGACGTCGAAGGCAGCGACAGTGGCAGCGACTGCAAGCATTTTTGCATGACTGACTGGCTATGGCTGAGTCTGAGTCACTCACACACACACACACACATGCACACAAATGCGCCAGTTTGTGTTGTTGTGTTGGAATGGGGGAGGCAGAGAGCAGAGTAGTAGGGAACAGGAAAGGGTGAGGAGGAGGGGGGGCTGGCTGTCGCAGCCTGGCGTGTGTTTATAATTTGATTTCGCTTCTTTCTTTCTCCGCTTCGTTGTGTGATGTCGGCGGACCAGCATTTCCTGTCGCTGCTAAAACCGCTGCCTAGGCCTACGAGCTTGAATGTGGACTGTGGAGAGTAGAGTGTGGACACGCACACAGTGCTGCCTGGCGATGAATGTTGGGGGAGGGGTTTGGGGGAAGCCGTCTGCCGCATCTGCTGCAAATTCGCTGGCAGGCCAAAGGCAACAACATTAACTGCCAGGCCACGGAATCTTAATGAAGTTATTGTGTTGTGTTGCACTGTGGTTGTTGTAGCTTTTGAGTTGGATTGCTGTGCCTGCTCGACTCGTCGCTTTTTTGTTGCCGTGCCATTTACATATATACACACACATACATATATCAACAATACGTGTACATAAGTGAGCGTTAAGCCGTTGGCATTGCCATTGCAACTGCAACTTGGCTAGTGCTTGTTGCAGGGCCTGCTGGACAGTGACCACCCAATTGGAATGCTGTCCAAATGTTAATCAGGACATTAGGAGACCTGAATTTCAGATTACTCGACAAATCATGCGATAATTTAACGGACAATGCAAATCGCTATCATTATGTGCCTTATGTGCATACACACACATATGTACATACATAATGCACACATTCAACGAAAGTGTTATTTGTAATTATTCAGTTTACTTACTTGTTTATGTGAGTGTACAAATAAGATGAGTAAATTATCTATTATACTTTGCTGGAAATAACAGTTATTGCTCTCTTTATTGCACACTGGGCCCAATTGTCAAATTTTTTACATAAAGTTGGAAAATGATTATAGTACAGAGAGAATACGGCCACAAACCACCCACACCGCCCATATAAGGTTCTAATGCGTATACGTAATTATTTTGCATATAAATACTTTCAAAATACCGTGTCAAAATATTTAAAATTAAACTCAAAAACCTAAATGTAGTTGCATAACAGAAGTTACAAATACAACAAGACCCAAACAAAAATTAACACACTTTGCACTTTTTTTAACATATGAACATTTAATTTAGCAGCAACTGGCAGAAAGTTGGATAGAAAGAAAATAGACACAAGTAATATTAACAGTTAACATATGTAACAAAATATATTTCAGTTTATACATTCTACAAAAAATCCCGCCAATTTCATCACAACAATCACTTAAATGACAATAAAATCACGTTAAAAATTTTCGGGGTGCAGTAATAGAGATAATACTTATCGTTTACATAGTATATTTTGAGTATATAGATGTAGATATTGTATATTGTGTACTGTTCCGGATTCATAGTAATCCACAAAAGTTTCGTCAAGTTTTGAGTTGTACCATTTTCGTTCGATGTGTGCAATATGTTTGTATGTATGTAGATGTGGTAGATTGAATGTACCACCATTCATTGTTACATACATATGTATATTAAGACTTTAAACAAAACGCATTCGAGGTAAACGCAAAGATTATTGATACTATATTGGAAGCTTCCACCGAGCTAACTTATACAGAACATGTGCAATTGCGAATGAGTGTGTAACCGAGCTTTTTGTCTTGAGTTAACGTCGCTTGCACAAAGAAGCACGAAGCACGTGGACAGAAGATTGTCGGCGTGCGCTCTTTCTTTAACTAACTGTAAACGTTTAAATAAAATAGTTTGCAAGTAAGAAATGCATTCTATCGTTAAGTTATGTTGCCGCTCAGAGAGACTTTAACCATGAGCGTATTGTTCGCAATTTATATTCAATGAAGCCTGACTTTGCTCCCACACACTCACTAACACATGAACGGTCTGTACTTTAAGAAGAGTAGAAATTGTGGGTGTGTGTGCGTGAGCCAGTGCAAGTGTAAAGAAGGTGAGCGGTGTTTTGAATTTGCAATGGCATTCGTTGTCAACAGGCAGCTGAGAACAGGCGTGGGTGAGAGAACACAAGAAAAACGGAACGACGGAACGACAAAGCACAAGAAAAGGGCCTCTAAAATGGCGCCAAAAAAATCGACAATTGTTCTAAATGTGGAGCAATTCATACACGACATCGAGGAGAGGCCAGCGATATGGAACCGAAACTTCCACTGCAACAAGGCCTTCCTCGAGCAAATGTGGGATGAGCTAAGCGGCACACACAAGCTGCCGAGTAAGTACGAGTAGAATAAAACATGTAACAACTATAGAGACACAACTCTTCGGCGACATTTGACGCAAGGCGAAACAGTGATCGCATGTTGTATTTGCTTACTCGCTTACACACTCAGACAGAGAGTCAGAGCGATAGTGCAAGGCACAACACATTCCAGGCGAATTTTCGCAGCGTGCAAATAATAAGAGCTGGCAAACTATCAATAGTGGTCTCGTTCGATAGTTATATAGAAAAAATTCGATACTATCAATAGTATCGTCAACTAGTAAATTTACCTTGTGGTCTTATTTCATCGCAAGAGCAATAAATTGCTGTTTTACCATCATTAGGCTAGTTAAACAGAATTGTAACTTTTGAATTGCCAATCTTTTCATTGCATTTTACTCTACTTTTTCGGCCTTTACATTTATATATTGTTTTTGGAATAAATTAAGAATTTTTCATGCTCAGCGACACCATTGAATAATCGACATTTTTCATGGCAATTTCAAATTTAGCTGACAAGGCCTGAGTTGTTTTTTCTTCACTTTCGATAGTGACACAAAAAAGTCAATATTCAATAGCACGATAGTGCCATCGATAGTTTGCCAGCTCTATTGATAATGCTCTCTCAGAAGAGGGATAGATTGAAATGCCAGATAAAGAGAACGTGGAAGAAGTTGTGGCTTTAGAGTTACTTATTCTATGAGTGAATTAGTATTACGCTTTTCCTCTGTCAGAAATTGTACTCAAGGCTAAGTGGAAGGGGCTGCGGGACAACTTCAGGGTCGAGTACAAGCGCATTCCACGCGCCGACAACGGCGACTTTATGGTGGACCCAGCCACATTTGAGTCCAAATGGCTGCACTACTACGCTCTGCTCTTTCTGAGTGAGTATCCTTAGAGTCCAAGTCAGATCCCAATACGTTAAACTCACGTTATTGGTCCTTACAGCGGACCACATGCGTCACCGCCTTCCCAAAAATGAACAGGACCAGTCCTATTACTTCAACCAGCAGAGTGAGGATTGCGAGAAGACCGTTGTGGAGCCGGACCTGACCAACGGGCTCATACGGCGCTTGCAAGACAGCGATGAGGATTTTGATGAGGACGACATTGATGCAGATGCCGACGCTGGCTGTGATGCCAGCGATGGAAGCCTGGACGGATTGCCAACTCCCCCGGCGGCTCATCAGCAAACGCAGCTGAGCACCACGCCATTGGCGACGGGCGCGCTGAAAGCGCAGGAGGAGGCGTTTGCGGCCTCCCATCAACATGCCCTGCTGAAAGCTGGTCTTCTGCGCGCACAACTAATGGAGATGGAGCTGGAGAGGGAGGCACAGGACTTGAGTAAGAAGTCAACACAAGCAGCGGCTGCTGTTGTAACTGCGATTACGTCGCTGGCTGCCAATCAGGAAATACACACCGCAACACACTCGCACTGCTCTCCACCGCCGATGGTGACCACGACGACAACGCACACAGCTCTGACGACAGCGGCACAATTGGCGGGCACCGTCTTGGCGCCAGCAACCACAACTTGCAGCGCCTCCAGTAGTGTGGGAACCATGGGTGCTAAGCGATCTGTGTCTCCGCCCCCGCTGTACAACAAGGCGCATCATCCGCTGCCCACACTGGCCGTGGGACATCACACGGCCACTGCGAAGGATGACTTTGGTGGAGGCGCAGTCACTGGCGGCAGTGAGCATCTGAACTTCACGCAACACTCGTATGTCAACGGATTGATACCGGCATTGAAGCTGAAGCGACCGCGATTGTCGGAAGACAGCAACTTCAATGGTTCCTCTACGATGGATGGGCCGCTGGTGCCAGAGGACGACGACTATCACTACTTGCTCAGCCTGCATCCGTATATGAAGCAGCTGACGGCTGCGCAGAAGCTGCGTATTCGCACCAAGATACAAAAACTGATATTCAAAGAGCTGTACAAGGAGGATCTCGAGGAATCCAAGTAGTCGCCCGTCCCGCAACTCCATGAATCTAAAGACTGTACATAAGCATCTCCCGATCTCCCTATCCCTTGTTCCCTTACCCCATACCCAGTAATCAGTAACCAGTATGTAAGAATTAGACTTAGTCCATATAGATATCTATGCCATGCGACTTTATCCATTTCTAGTTGAGCGTTGTCACCTCCGCCCCACCAACTAGTCTACATAGTTGGTGTTGGTGCGCGCCATTTAGTTTAAGCTCAAAGATCTACAAATAAAAACACAAATCTTTAATACAAATGATGTGTCCTCAACATTTTCATACAGTTATTTATTTAAGTCTGCAACTTACCGATTATATTCAATTATTTCGGAATTCAGAATTGTGAGAAAAAACGCATTGATTTGTATTGCAATCTTTTTACCACCATACCAAATTTGGTGACTCCAGCTCTTATAGTCTCTGAGATCTAGGAGCTCATACAGATAGACGGACAGACGGACATGTCTATATCGACTCAGCTGGTGATGCTGATCAAGAATATATATACTTTATGGGGTCTGCCGGACTTCCTTCGACCTGTTACGAACATTTTTTTTTTTGACAAACTTAATCGACCTTATTTACTTTTTTAAAGTAAAGGGTCTAAAAATATAAATTTTAAACTGAAGAGGTAAAATAAATTTTGAAAGTAATGAATAGGCTTACAAACTTGTTGTTCATGTGATACAATCTCCCATTTTATTTTCGCAGGTGAGGTTTACGTGCTCGACGACGGAGCTGAAGTTGATCTGGATCTGGGAAATTATGAGCGCTTCCTTGACGTCACTCTTCATCGGGATAACAACATAACCACTGGCAAAATTTACAGACTTGTGATCGAGAAGGAGCGCAGAGGCGACTATCTGGGCAAGACTGTCCAGGGTGAGTCTCAGTGATCTTGCGATAACCAAAAGTGTGTGAGAGACTAATTTCCTTTCTTCTCATCACAGTTGTGCCACATATAACGGATGCCATACAGGAATGGGTGGAGGGCGTTGCCCAAACGCCTGTCCAGGGATCCTCAAAGCCGCAAGTGTGCATCATTGAACTTGGCGGCACCATTGGAGACATTGAGGGTATGCCATTCGTGGAAGCTTTCAGACAGTTTCAGTTCCGCGTAAAACGTGAGAACTTCTGCTTGGCCCACGTGTCGCTGGTGCCGTTGCCAAAGGCGACAGGTGAACCGAAGACAAAGCCCACTCAGAGCTCGGTGCGGGAACTGCGAGGCTGTGGCCTCAGTCCTGACCTGATCGTGTGCCGCTCAGAGAAACCGATTGGCTTGGAGGTTAAAGAAAAGATTAGTAATTTCTGTCATGTCGACCCGGACCAAGTTATATGCATACACGATCTGAGCTCCATCTACCACGTGCCGCTGCTGATGGAGCAGAATGGCGTCATCGAGTTTCTGAACGAGCGTCTCCAGCTGAACATTGACATGAGCAAGCGGGCCAAGTGAGTGTTTCTTCTCTTTCTTGGCTTTGTCGTTATACCCTTGCAGAGAATCGAATTATTTCGGACTGACAAGCCCGTAACCGAAGCAGGTCTTTTAAAGCACGCACACAACCGCACGACACATATTTTTGCAGGCTTATAGAGAATGAGTCTTAAGTTGGTTGATTTTTAATAACTGCAGACTCGCATTTGTGACAGAGTATTGCGCCTATTATGCACTTTTTGCAACAGACAAAATCTAGTATTTTGTCATTGAAATATGAGACATTTATCGAAATACATAAGATCGTTGGGATTAACTTTAATTGATCGATTCGTCAAATTAATCGAGCGAACTATAAATGAACACGATCGAAAATCCAACTATAATCAGATTCGAACGATGGAACCTTATGACTGTTTAATATGCTCTTTATAAATGGAATGACCGAACTAAATACTTTTATTACGCACGAACCCGCACAAATTAAAATTTTGCAATCCCAACGGATCCCGAAAAACACAGCCCATGTCGAACTCTAGACTTTATGTATGTCCGTGCTTGTATGCAAAATTAGTACAGGTCCGTCCTTTTCAGCCGGCAAAACATATGTCGGAGCCGACCGTATCACGACGATTAGTAGAAAATGGAATACAGCGAGATCATTTAGCAGGAAAATCAATCAGTAATCGCTTCTTTATTTGTAATGGATTAGGAATCAGTATGAATAAACAAATCAGTCTACTACATGATAACTTTTTTATAAAATCACACTAATTGTACGATACATTTTTCGTGATATGATATTTATTATTGTTGAAAATGTCCTGCTGAATGCAAAAAGTAATAATCAGGTATCATGGTTGGTGATCAGAGTTAAAGAATGCTCCCAGTGCTTTGCAAGGATATAAACTCGATGACGTGTTAAAGATAAACTTTCATGTTTTCTAATTCCTTGGTTTATGTTTGTTATCGCAGGTGCCTGCAACATTGGCGGGATCTGGCTCGTCGTACGGAAACTGTGCGTCGGGAGGTCAACATTGCTATAGTGGGAAAGTACACCAAGTTTGCTGACTCGTATGCATCTGTGGTAAAGGCGGTGCAACATGCTGCACTGGCCGTAAATCGCAAGCCGAACTTAATCTTCATAGAGTCGTGCCTGCTGGAGCAGGAGACACAGCAAAAGGAGCCTTCAAAGTATCACAAGGAGTGGCAGAAGCTGTGCGAAAGCGACGGCATTCTCGTGCCCGGTGGTTTTGGGGCACGTGGCATGGAAGGAAAAATACGTGCTTGTCAATGGGCGCGCGAGAACCGCAAACCTTTTCTTGGTATTTGTCTTGGACTACAGGCGGCGGTTATTGAGTTTGCGCGAAACGTTGTCGGCATTGCGGATGCAAATAGCACGGAGATTAAGCCCGACACAGATAATCCGTTGGTCATCGACATGCCGGAGCATCACAAAGGTCAGATGGGAGGCACAATGCGTTTGGGCAAGCGCACCACAATCTTCGCCGATAAGCCGAGCACCATTCGACAGTTGTACGGCAACCCCAGCACAGTCGACGAGCGACACAGGCATCGATATGAGGTGAATCCCCAATATGTGGAGCAGCTGGAGAAGCACGGCATGAATTTTGTGGGCACAGATATCGATCAGAAGCGCATGGAAGTGATTGAGCTGCCAAGTCATCCGTACTTTGTAGCCACCCAATACCATCCGGAGTACTTGTCGCGTCCTCTGAAACCATCGCCGCCCTTCTTGGGTCTCATTTTGGCAGCTGAAGGCAGACTTCAAGCCTACATAGATCGGGGCTGCCGTCTATCGCCCCGTCAACTGTCGGATGCGTCTTCGGATGAGGACGAAACTATGAATGGCTTGTCGCGCATGAGAAATAAATTCGAGGCCCTCAAACTTCCAGGCTCTGCAGACAACAACAAGAAGGAGAACGGATCGCAGCCGATTAAACCCCTTATCAATGCGAATGGTTGCGCTGGCAGCGACAGCTTGTCGGACAATGAGTCTGCTTCCGGATTAGAGGGTGAAGCCTGCGGCCGAACTCTAAGCGATGCTAGCGTTTAATCTAATCTATACAATACAAGAAACTACTAACTTTCTTTCCTATTATGCGTAGAAATTATCGAAGTGACGTGTCGTCTTTCGAAAATTCAACTTAATTTTTAGCTTATAATCTCGACAAATGTTATTTATCTCGATGAATAGATAAGTAATATACTTATGAATATTATTGAAATATTTGTTCACAAAGCTAATTCACGTAAATATATTTTTTTAGATAAAAAATATAGAATTTTTAATTTTAGTTTAGAGAAGCGAACCCTACAATATTCGTGAATCGGTTTAGAACTTAATGCGAATCGAAAAGGATCAGGATTATGATCCTGTGTGTTTTATTTTACAGCTAAAGACTTCCGATTTGGTACACATGATGAATGTTTTGTAGTCGTTGTGTCCAGAAAATTGCATCACAATGCCACTCCCCCTTCGCCAACAAATTAAAAAAAATCGAATTACAAGAGATTTACATCGAGAGTGACTTTGAGCGGTCCCCTGTAGAGCCACAGGGTATATTACGGTCGTTGTCCCAACTGTTCGGCTTTATTTTTTCGAAATAAATTCAAGTTTTAAAAACAATTTTATGCGGATTTTTGAAACTAAATAATTGTATAAATCCCCCCTGACGACGCCATTGCAGATAATAAAATATTAAATTAATAATAATTACTATATAGCCTATTCCATTTTGAATTTATAAGAAATTTTAAATTGGATAGGTAGAAATTTTCAGATTGTCCCTTTATTTTCAGATAATTAACAAATATAAATAAAATAAATTTAACATATTCACCTTTTATTCAAAATCAATGTAGGCATCGACATCAGGTCAAATACTTACAATTTATAAATTATTTATAAAATGTAATTTTCTCATTGAAATTAAATTGTTACGGTCATCGATAAATTCAAAGGGCTGCAATGGCACAATCGATTACAGTTTTATGAGATCTTACCTATATTCACAAGTGTTTTAAAAATATTAATATAACACATAATTTATATAAATAATTTAAACTGTCTTAATATTTGTAAATTTAAATTTGTCCGTTGAAAGTAACAAGCGTTCGGTCATCGATAAATTCAAAGGGCTGCAATGCTACAATCAGTTATCGAATATCAACTGCACAATTTCTGAGCTTGTATCCCTACTATGTGTATTTATTACCGCGAGTATTTGTGTTGTAGAGTCAAGTGTCGTCAGAAAGTTAAGAAAAAAGATTCGAAAAGGTAAGGCTTTACTATTTATTTTGGTATTTAATAATTAATTGCTAATATTGTTTGTAATAATAGAAGTTGTGTTAAAAAAATGTTTATTAACATAATACTAACTTATATATGTATTTGAAATGGCCAACATGTGTCTGAACTTATGTATGTATGTACATATATGTATATGTTTGTATGTGTTATTTTGCAAAAAGATGTGTATAAAAGTATTCAATTTAGTTACCCAGACTAAAACTACGTTGTCGATATCGTAAACGAGAGCTATGTGGATTTCAAACGTGCAAAACCCGCTTTTTCAGATTTGAAAACGAATATGAAATTAATCATGTGTCACTCAGTTTGTGGCAGCGATTAGTTCGAACGCGATAGTTCGAGCATGACTCGTTAGCGAGACGTTTGTGATTTTTTTTTGCGTTTTCAGCATTGAAAACAATACACTACCCATATTACAAGAAATTAGATGTTGATATTTTTCAATTTATTTATTATATATTATATTGTATATTTGACATATACTATGTCTGCTTATTGTTAACAATTACAGTCTTATGTATTTTGTATAAAAGTACAAAATCCGACAAGTTCGCATCATCCATCGCTAACTTTGTTTGGGGCAGCTGTAATAATATATAATATTATTAAATATACATTAGGTATTACTTACTTTATTTGATTTTTAATTTTTCACGTATTCTAGAAGTTTGCCGTCAAATGAGAAAATTACCGAAGTGAACAAGAAATTCACAAAAACAGAAAAACAAAAACAATATTTGCCATGTTGTGTTGCGTGTCGAAACTTATGTCTCTATTCCGAAGCCTTTGGTTCTGTCGAAACTTAGCTGCGTCGCACACAATGCAACATAAATGTTGCGTTGAGTTCGTTCATGTCCGCTTTTTACGCGTTCAAAAGTTCAATAGTTTAATAGTTTAACGAAAATACAGCATTCCCTCGCTTAAGTTCTGCTTCTGACTCGCTCTTATGTTCTAATACGAGTGTTTAGCGAAGCTCCAGTCATCGTTCGTTATTTGTCCGCAACGTGCAAGTTTCTCTAACCTTTTTACGAGCATTTGGTGATAGGTACGCTTAATGCTCGCTGTTCGGTCCACTGGGTAATCGGATAGGGAATGGATTGTAGCAATTAAAAGAATTTTATTATTTTCAAAAGTCAGGTGTAGGTCCTTGAAAGAAGTTTCATAAGTTGGATAAATTTCAATTGCCTCGGTAACATAAGAGTCCTCTAAATGTAGTAAACCTACTCTCGAACTTGGCATGGGTAAATTGAAAGAATTTGGCCTTCTTTTAAATTGGTGTTCCTGTTGGTAGCAAATACCTTCTGTTAATTTAAACTCTATAGTTTTAATTGGAATTCCGGACTTAAGGCAACAAATGTTGTCGTCCAAGTGAAATTTTCAAATATATATTTGATTACATTTTCATGTCTATCTAGATTAGCTCCTATTGTCCTGGAATCTAGCGGAAAACCAGCAATTATGTCGAAGTCTAATACTTAGAGGCATAACGGGTTTTCCTTAAAACAAATGGTAAATGATGATTTGGGTAAACCCTATTAATTCACATTACACGGATTCGAGTTACCTGAATATGAAATTCCTATAAGGAACCCTTCAGTCCATTTAACAGTTGCGTTTCAATTGATTTCAGATATACATATATTGTACTAGCATTACTGTTCTAACTCCAACTTTTATGTAAAATCTTTTTTTTTTTGATTTTGAAGAAATATTCGCTAAAAATTATGAAAATGCTTGCCAACCTCCAAAATGACTTCCGTTTTATGTAACGTCCGCAACGGAACTTTGAGCATGAATATTTTTTTTTGTGAGACACTTATGACATATGTTATTATACCAATTGATAGTACTCGCGAATACCTACATTTTGAATGTGTTTTGTTAAATATTTCTCAATCGTAGCGCCAACAGTCTCAAAAATAACGCCAAAATTTGCGTACGAATGTAACGTCCGCAACGCTGGATTAGCCCATATGTAGCAATATGGAAGCTAATTTCTCCGTCGACGAGGATCACAGCTGTTGCAGGGAGTTGAAGAAAAGTTTTGCCAGCATACAAAGTAAGTAAAAAATCCTAACTACATGAAAGACCACATTTTTTATTTAATTCTTATTTTTCTTTATTAGAGAAACTCTCCGAAATGAATGGTAAGGTGCAGGAGATGCAAAATACATCATTTTTGTCAGGCAGTCGCAAAAACTTTACTAATTTCATTTCTCCATAATTTAAGATATTTATGTTCAAACAAATGCTAATGTGCTTGTGCTTATGGAGCAGATCCAAAAAAGTATGGAGCTGCCCAAATCGGATTTCGCCTTGGGATCCGAAGAAGAGTTGACCAAGATTGACCAATAATAAAGAGCTCTTTAAATAATTATGTAAGTATTAATATATTGCTTATTTTGCAAATAAACGGATGTTTTATTAATAATATCAGATTGAGTTCTAAAGAATGATGATGTCCCTGGAAGGAATCATAAGGAACATAGAAAGAGTCTTCACAAGAGAAATGATCATGCAAATGAATTTTGCTGGGGGACTAGGCAAGTTTGCACTATATAATATGTATTTTTTTTAATTTAAAAAAAGTGGTATCTATTCCCTTTTATATTTTTTTAGAGGCAGCCAAGACGTGCGATGGAAACCTCGAGGAGTACCGGAAAAGTGTCAGATATTCTTTCCTAAAAGCAAACAATGGAAACAGGCAAAAGGCAAAATAATTAAACACATTAATAAGAATTACAACTTTTTTACTTTATTTTTCTTTCGAAATATTTTTATATTTTACGTTTCTTATAATTTTCATTATGATTTTTTTATACGTTTTTTTATTTAGTTTTAAAACTTGATGTTTTGTAACATCATTTTTAAATTTTTGTACTCTGTTTAAGACATTAACTAAATTAAGCTTTTAAGAATGTAATAAAAATCAGAAATTTAAACAGTATTAATAAAAACAATTTCAGTTCTTGATTTCCACAAGCTGTACATAATTATGTGCATTCGATGACGTGCAGATTTGCCGGTACCTGGGGATGGAAAATTACAAAGGAATTTTAGCCAAGCTTTCAACGAAATTCTCAACTAGAATCCCAATCAGAATTTCATTAAGTATATATCTGAATAGTATACAGCAGAACGCTATTACGTGTTATAGAAAACGATCGACTTCATCTTAAATATTTTTTATATTTGCGATGGAATTATATCTAAATGGTTTAATTCATTTTCAGTCGAGTCTTCGTCTATGAAATACTCGTTACTCAGCTTAGATATAAATTAATATTATCTTATATTCCATACTTGAATTGCTTTAAAACTTAAACCAGTCATAACTACCATTATATTTATCGGATATTGACGCGATTAAGTTGGACAGTTGTTCACCACCAAAAAAGCGTTATATCTTCGGGTGTTGTGTTTTTTGCCATTTATATGGGCATAAGAAGACGTGGCAAGTTTTTAAAAAGACTGATGTCAGTGGAGCGTTACAGTCTATCCAACAAATTATAAAGGATTTAGCTCTGCTAGGCGTTTTAATACCCTTGCAGAGGGTATTATAGTTTTATCACGAAATGTGTAATGCATGAAAGCAGACATCTCCGACCATATAAAGTATATATATATTCTTGATGAGCATCAACAGCCGAGTCGATAAAGCCATGTTCGACTGTCAGTCTGTTTTTATGCAAACTAGTCTCAGTTTTAGAGCTATCTGGATGAAATTTGGTACAGATCAGTCTTTTTGCCGCAGGCAGTACATGTGTCGGAACCGGCCGGATTTACTATATCATATAGCTGCCATACTTTTGTATGACAAACTTTTTTAGATTTCAACCAAATTCACAGAGTGGCATACACCATTTGAAAAAAACTTGAAATAAAACGGAAAGAAGGATATGACCATATCGACTCGGTTGTTGGCGTTGGTCAAGAATATGTAAGCTTTAAATATGTGTTCGATGTTAACAAACAAGTATTGTTTATATACTGTTATTGTTCGGTTATTAAATACAATTTATTTAATGAAAAATATGAAAATATAAACTCAAATTATGTTTATTCTTTCTGAATTGATGTTGTTAGTTGATGTGCTTATTTATTTACTGTGCTAATAATAAAACAAATATTGTTCTAAATAAACGAAACTTTTCGAAATGGGGAAATTGGGGCACAGAGGATTATAATTGTTACAATACTCTAATTGTTAAAGTCATTCCAAGAACACACAACAACAATAAAAGTGTTTGTAAACAATAATTTTACATACTTGGACTAACGTTCTCATACTTAGTAACAATTTCTAATTTTTTGATTACTTAAGGCAGAACAAAAACTCAAAGCTGCAAAACCTACCAATTTTACAAACTAGGCGACAGCCAAAATCCAACAGTTACCAAGACCCCTCTTGACACCCTTGCAGAGGGTATTATAATTCTGTCTCGAAATCTGTAACGCATGGAAAGTGGCATGATCGACCCTATAAAGTATATATATTCTTAATCAGCATCAACAGCCGAAACGATGTAGACTGTCTGTATGTCTGTTTCTATGCAAACTAGTATTTCAGTTCAAATGTCGGAAGCGACCGGATTGGATCACTATATCATATTGCTGCCATAGGAACTATCTGTCGAAAATCACACTTTATTATGACAAATTTTTTTATGTTTCGACATACCTCAACATACCTCACAGCAAGGGCGTAGGCAGGGGGGGGCAGAGGGGGGCCATTGCCCCCCCCTACACATGTGAAATTTCATTATTTAGCTTCCAAAATCTGCATAAAATGGTTTTTAAAACTTGAATTTATTAAAAGAAACAATTATTAAGAGTATTCAATTTTTGTAATGACTGTATGTTGAATGCCTGGTGCTTAAAAGGAAGGCAAAGGGAGAAGATGAGGTTGAAAACCTGTGTTGGCCCCCCCCTTACTGAAAAGCTGCCGACGCCCTTGCCTCACAGACTATGTATCTGGTCGTAATTTTAATTAGCTGCCATAGGAGAGATTCGTTGAAAAGTGAATCAGGGTTCTGAAAGGGTGTGAAATCTTTGGGGTGCCAGAAAATAACAAAGGAGACTGAATCAATAGCCTAACCGATATAGCCATATCCGTCGGTTAGTCGGTCCGTCTGTGCGTCTGGTGCTCTGGTAATATTTGCAGGCAGATCAAGTTCATCTATTTTTTTTGGATGCCACGCCATGATGAATATTTTGAGGTCAATGTGTCCAGAAAATTTCATCACGATGCCACGCCCTCTTCACCCACAAATCGGAAAACCCCATAACGAGCAATTTTACAGCTAGACTCTTTAGATTTGGCACACATAATGAATGTTTTGGGGTCGATGTGACCAGAAAATTCCATTACTCCGGAATGCCAAAACTGATTTGAAAACTCTCCGCACTTCCTGAAAACATGTCATGCCTTAAATGAATATTAGTTCAAAGTCAAATTATAGATCTTAATGATTAATGTTTTAAACGGCGCTTAATTAATGTAACTGTGATTTTCCTTCTACTAAAACAAAATCTAAGAAAAAACACTTATTTTGTTGCTTAGTGTAATCAGTTGAGCAAGCAGTATGGCCACAAATTTTAAAGTCGAGCGCGCGCGACTTTTGGAAACCCTGTGCGGGTCTTCAAACGAAAGTATTTTCATTATAATGAGATTTAAATATATATAATATAGGGTCTCTCTCAATAACTTGTGAGTTCAATATCCGATCGTACTGAAATTTGTAGCACACATTGGGAGTAGGATACTTACTATGGTTGCCAAATCTCAAGTCTAGCTATAAAACTGCTCTTGTTATCAGCTTCTTCGAGTTATGGGCGAAGGGGCGTGGCATCACGATGAAATTTTTTGGACATATTAAGTCCAAGCTTCTTATTATGTGTGCCAAATCTCAAGTCTCTAGCCTTAACATTGCTTGTGTTATGGGGATTTTTCTAATTTTAAAACAAACGAGGCGTGATATGGAAAATTGAAAAAAAACTTGATCTGCGTAGGTATTTTGAAACCTACTATCCAAATTTGAAGTCTCTAGCTCTTATAATTGCTGAGATCCACGCGTTCATACAGACAGACGGACGGACAGACGCACGGACATACGGACAGACAGACAGACGGACAGGCGTCAATCGACTCGGCTATTGATACTGATCAAAAATATATATACTTTATAGGGTCGGAGATGCCTCCTTCTGCCGTTTACATACATTCACACAAATTCATTATACTCTTTTTTCCCCATTTTTAATGGGCACAGGGTCTAAAAATACGAATTCTACGAGTTACGTACAAAATCTTTTTTCTAGTTCTAAAAAGTTCTTAGTTCTATAGTTTTAGTTCTATATATTTAATATTTTCCGGAAGAAATCAAATATCAGACATCAAACTTATTTTTCAAGGATTTTATAACAGATTGAGGTGATGGGAGTGGGCAATGAATTCCATTGGTAAAGTCTACAAAATGTTGGGTTTTATGCAACGAATTTAGAATTTAATTTTCCGATTACAAAAAGAACGGACAATGTCGGACTATACCTAAAAAACTGTGCTATTATCATGACAAGCACTTTCGAATTACGAAATTAGACATTTTATGTGCTGGCATCGTGACGTGATTAATCCAGCACGTGGCCATCTCTTTTAGGATTTGACAAAAGACTAGATGATTTTTGAAGGTTTGCTTACGTCGTGGCGTCCGATGCCCGACAGTTCGTACTTATGGTTATGTACATACGACACTCAACATGTGCACATGTATATGTGTACACTATGTACAATGTATCTATACATACGAGTATATAATATTCACATTGTGGTCTGCGTTCAGCCAAGAAATTTGCTCTTGTTCTAGTCTACAGCAGAAATTTATCAAACGGTCATGATAATACCTAACGAACCCAACCCGTGCCTATGCCGTCTGTCGACGACATACTCGAATACGAGCATGCTAGCCAAGTCCACAAATAGACGGGGTATGTGCCTGCTGTGCTCCGTGTACAATTGTACTAGCTAATTAGCTTGCTTCTTGATGACGGTTGCTCTGCTCGCTTTTCATTTGCGAGTGGACATGTATTCAATTGTATTGTATTCATTCATATTCGTTTGTTCTCGTAGAGCAGACGCGTCGCCGGGTCTTGAACAAACGTATATAGTATATATAGAAAGGATCGGAGATGCATGCCAACCACAAAAAGAAATCTCGCGCACGTAATCGACCCAGAAACAAATGTAACCGATGCGATGACTTGAAGCCCGAGGAGAGCGTGCAGGAGAGTCCTGCGCCAATTTTAGATTCCGATGTGGTTAAACTGCCGGAACCACAAACGAAACCAGTTGAGCCGGACAACAGTGTCATCTACTTGATACAGAAGATTCTTCGTAAGAAATTGCTGGCCAAGAACAATGCATCGGCAACGTCCAGCTCCACACCGCCGAGGAAAGTCCTGGCGCAGCAGCCGACAGTGCCGAAGGACGATAAAAGTGAAGAAGTGAATGCGCTTCTTAAATGTATTGGAAGCAAATTGCAAAAAGGTTGATAAATTGTTAACATACAAATTGTGTGTATTAACTTATATAAGTGTAATCTAGGTGTTGGAGGCGAGTTGCCAACTGAGGCGCTTTTCAGCAAGCTGGGCCAAATGCTGAGCACGGCGCCCTTATGCGACACCGGACCCGGCTCCGGGTCAGATGACGAGGAGGCCGAATACATTGAGTACATATACAAGCCGCGCCAATATTTCATGGCATCGCTGTGCAACGTGAGTATTGCCCCGACATCATTCTCCGTCTGCGTCGATTTAAATAAAACCATCGGAATTTGCAGCACTGCAAAGCGGATCTGTGTGGCACGCAGCCTCTTCCCTGCAAGGGCTGTGGTCTGATCTTCTACTGCAGCGTTGGCCACATGCGAGACGACCAGGAGCATCGTCAGCTCTGCTACGGTCTGCGTCAGTTGGTGGAACACAATGGTAGGTCTTGTTTCTCATTGTTATTTATTTATTAATTATGGTAGACACTAACACTTTTATTTATGCTAACAATTTATACATTTGAATTCCAACGCAAACTTAATTTGGCAGTATTCAATAACTAAATTTCTTATTTAATTTATGTAATGTATTTTTTTATGAAATATCAGTTTACGGTATATTTTTAGGTCTTTACCAAAATGCGTTACGTTATTAGTATTTTTAAGCCTTTTGGTTAGTTGATTTCAACATCAGCTGCGTTTATTGATAAATGTCTCTCCGATATAAAGAGTTTAAAATAATATACTTATAAATAATGGCACTTGGCACAATGATTCATTAGATATTTGAGCACTACAGCCATCATTCTACAATTTTAAATAGTTATGGTATAAGTTATATTTTTAACGCTTCAGATATTTGAATGCTGCAGCTAAATTAATGCTGTCGTATTTATTGAATTATATTTATACGTAATTTATTTACTTTTTACCAAATATCAATCTATTATATTTTTATTATTTTTAATACCATTAGGCAGTTAGTTTCCACCTCAAGCTGTGATTGTTAGAAAATGTCTATACGAATTAATAGTTTAAATTAAAATAACTTTAAATTAAGTTACTGGAAACAATGTTTTGTAAATACTAACAAGCAGTTATATTTATACTAAACATTTAGATATTTGAATACTTCTTGTCGTAGTTTAGAATTATTATTTGTTTATGCTATATAGACAATTATTTCATATAATAAATAATATTAATAATTGTTTAATTATGTATTTATTTTATGTGTTAAATATCACTTTATTATCTATTATGACATAAGGTATACTTTGAACTCTCTACTATCTGGTTTTGTGATATTTATATTTCGGATGTACAGTTGATTCCAACCATGTGTATATTATATGTATTATATTCCATTATATATATTTCTATACCCTTTGGGGGCATAGTATTAAGGTTTTTAAAAGTATGTAACATGCAGAGGAAAGCGTGGTCGACTCCATAAAGTATACATATACTTAGTCAGCATCAATAGCCGAGTCGATATAGCCATGTCCGTCTGTCTTTATCTTCAATTTTGAATGCCATATCCCCTACTCCCACAAAAAAAGAAAAAGCTCATAACAAAAACCGTTTTGTAGGTAGAAACTTGAGTTTTGGTACACATGATGAATATTTTTGGAAAAACCAATAAACAAGGGAATTACATCGGGAGTGAATATGAGCGGGGCTCTGTACTGCCACAGAGTATATTACGGTCGGGGTCCCGACTGTTCTGCTTTTACTAGGCTACTTTAAGTATCGATATATTGATTTGTATAAACTTTCAGGCCACGACGTCTTCTATAAGAGCGGCGACTTTAGTGCCGAGCAGTTTCGTTCTTACCGCATTGTGTGCATACGGCAATTGGAACAGACCATAAATCGGACTCTGTCGGCAACTGAACAGGAAGTCCTCCTCTTCCCGTTCATCTGCAGCCAGGTGAAGTGCCGGGAGCACCGATTCAAGCGTTTGAAGGCGTGTGCCCAGTGTGGAGAGGTTGCCTCTTGCAAGGATAAACCGGATCATCTGAGTGCCTCCCATACCGCCTGGTGTGGCACTTATAGGCTCTTCAAGGCATTTGTTATGCGTCAGTCGAAGTTTGGACGCTTGGAGCCACAATTGCCCGATGAGGTACTTGTGGAAGCGCCCGTGTCCTGCTTCAATACCAGACAGATAATGAAGAGGCTAAAGTTTAGTGAGTACATCGTTATAGTTCTACTCAGTTTAAGATAGCATTAAATGTGCATTACTTTTATTTTTAACAGATGTGGGCGATGAATGCGAGTTTGCTGCACTTACTCAGATTTCCACAGGACCTTTGACGGCATTTTACGCATTAAAACTCTGCGATCGTTTGAATGCCGAGCAGATAACGATTCACTTGGTTGGCGCGGAAATGGAGTTTGAAGTCGATGTGTTTCAGAAGTGGGAGATATTCCTACTTCATATTCTGCCAGCAGTGAGAACACTGAATGTCGTCTTTGTCGGACCAGAGTTGAATTCTCAAAAAATATCATTTGACCAACTCGCAAAGATAAGGTGAAAAGTGCAATTGGTATTTTCTTTTCTTTGACGATCAACTGATTCATTTTCCCTTAGATGTTGTCGACTGTGTCGTAAAGCACAACGAACGGTGGAATATCACTTCGAGAATCGTCTTTATCATGATTATTGCTCTGCGCCAACTTTTAAAACCCCAGACTTAGGTATTATGCATTTGTATTCAACTAATCACAGTCTGTTGCTTATTAAGATATCTTTGATTAAAAAACAGTATGTTTCTTCAACTCGGGACTGTATCGAGCTACGGGATATGCCTTGGAGGATACCTGGCCGGATACAATACAAGCGACATTGAATCTTAAGTGTCCTATCGTAGTTACATCCTATACTAAATACGAGGCCCCTCTGGATATGAGTCAATTTCTTAATCAATCCAACCGTCGGTTGAACGTCGTGTTACCCCCCACCACAAACCCCTTTGGATCGGAGAAACCAGAGCGCAATTTCATATCGGACGATGATGCTCCTTTCATGTTTAAGAACTTTCAGTGTTTCATTGTTGAGTGAGTTTCATTGTAATTGATTATACGAATTGTTTATTTTCTAATCAAGTAAATGAGCAGTTATCCGTTAATGCTAAACCTTACCACGATGTAACGTCTTTAAATAACAACTTAAAAGCATAATAGTTATTTTCAACAGCAGCAAGTAAAGCCAATTGGATTTAAAGAAATTCACTTGTCTAGCGGATTAATACGTTGCGCGGTTTATTTATGTGTCTTACAACAGACAAGAGGTGGCGCCACTGTTGTAAGCATGTGGCAGCCTTGGTTTTCTGAAAAAAGTTCCATTTCAGTTCATGGCGTCGTTACACGTTGAATCGAATTTTTCTTCTTTGCAATTTGTCTAAATTAATGCTAGAGACTTGAAAGTTCTATAGAGTTTTGTCGGATTTATAAATTTTAAATTATAATTAATTACTACATTCATCGAATTAAAATTGTGCAATTAAAATAAAAATAATAATTTGTTTGCATAAATAAACAATTATTTAAATTTATTTTAAAATACGCGCCATGTTTGTTTTGAATGCTTAGTAACTAGGGAAATTTTACCAGGGATATTGTGGATGTTGTTGACTGATTCATCAAGTTCCTCACATTCATATTAGCCGACCTCCACAATATATTGATCGGATGATAAAAGTGGTCATTTTTGTGTCAAAATTATTTTAAAATATGAAAGCTATATTTTAAAGCCTTACGGGAGTTTACAGAAATTTCTGATAGCTAATAACATATTTCAAGAAATGTAATTATTCAACGGTCTGCCTATATTTGAATAATTCAAAAATAATCAATATATCGACCCACCGCCATTGTATATCATTCGATAACGTAATCTATCGAAAACAAACTAAAGTATTTTAAGAGCAAAACAACGCGCGGTTTGCGTCCCACAATTAAAAATTGCATCAAAATGAATATGAACGATTGGGACTTTAAGGATCTTCGATCAAAGCTCGATGTAATGGGCTTCACCCAGACATTGCCTGTTTTAGCAATTCCTTTGGTTGGTGCTATCTTTGGCGATTTAATAAAAACAACAGAATGCCTCCGTGACACAAAACGACAAGTTGCAGATCTCTTGGAAGTAAGTGTGTGCAATAGGTTTGTATAATTACAATACTCTAACTTAATCGTTCTTCTAGGAGAAAACCTGCTGGGAACTCGGCGTAGAGCCGTACAAATGCGACAACTCGCGTTTATTGGCCGAGTGTAATGAGCTGCACTTGCAGTTTCTAAAAGACAGAGAAGATTACGAGTTGCGACTTTGTGGTATGTATTGAATGTCGTTGCGTTTCTCAGCAATTCAATTGTATTCCTGCAGAGATGGAACGTCGAGTACGCTGTCTACAGACAGATAGGGAACACTTGCAGAGTCACAATGCCCAGCTGCAAGGCCAACTGGACGCATTTCTATCCAAACAAATAATGACAGCGGCAACTGCCAAACGGACGCATCCTGGATCCTTTCAGCAGAGTATGCTACCCGAAATATAGGCTATTAACTTATGCAGATTGAGAATACTGATATGTATACATATTTGCAGCTAAGAAACCGTTTATATCTACTGTACGCTCCGGAGAAGTATTGCCAGCCGTGATGGGCAGTGCAGCACCACACTCCGCCTTAAAGTGTACGAAGTGTAGTGCCGGAATTGTTCAAAAGACTTCGTCTACAACTAAGGACGGCATCACAGTGACGCATACGAACGGGTCGGATGAGATCGATAGGCTTCAAAATGATCTGACGAGTGCCGGCGAGCAGTTGGAGTTTTATAAGCGGAAGGTCGAGTCACGGAATCGAGAGATACGACGATTAAACGACATGCTCGCCGGTGGTCGTCCGCCGGCCGCCTTAGCTAAGGATTGCTGTTACAAGGACGTGGGTGCTCTTTCGCAGGATATTGACCTGCTGCAGCGAGAAAAGAGCGAGTTAATGGCTCAGGTTCGCGAGTATCAGGCTAAAATGCACGACGCCATGCAGCGTGCATTGCGGATAGAAGAAGACAAACAGAAATTGCAATCGAATCT
The DNA here is from genome assembly GCA_958299025.2 of Drosophila histrio. Lineage (NCBI taxonomy): Eukaryota > Metazoa > Arthropoda > Insecta > Diptera > Drosophilidae > Drosophila > Drosophila histrio. Next base: position 28,128,335 of record OY729166.1, read on the forward strand.
AGACGAACTGAAGGAGGCCGCTTTGCAGGTGGAGCAACAGGCTAATTGCGAATTAGATGCTCGCGAGCTTGAGCTGCGGCAAATGCAAAACGAGCTGAAACAATTGCAATCAACTATCGACCAAAAAACCAAGGGACAACGTCTCACCGGCGGATGCGAAACGTCTACAAATCAAAATGATAAACGCAAATTGAACGAGAGGCTCAATGTCCTGACGCGTCGTGAAGAAGAACTAGAGACGATTAACGAGAAGCTGAAGCGCAAAATTATCAAAATGCAAGACAAACTGCTGGAGCTGGAAAAGCTGCTGCATGAGCAGAATAACACTGCCACGTTGGACGAGGAGAAGATAAGATTAAAGTCTGAGCGGGATTTCTTCCAAAAGGAGTACCTGCGACTCATCAGCAAATCCGGCTCGGACAACGAGATTGCATTTCTTCATGCCCAAATTAAGTCAAAGGATGAAGACCTGCGTGCTTTGCGCTCCGAATTATGCATAATATCCGCTAGCAAGCTACACTTGTCACCCAGAAAGGGCGATCACTGCGATAGCTCGCCACCGCCCACTGCCAGCAGTGCCAAGAGCAGCAGTAATCGGAGCGACTGTGTCCAGGCTGCAATTGGGCGTGTGGAGCGCGAACGCGACTGTGCCCGTGCTGAACTTGAGCGTATGCGTTGCGAGCGAGATACTCTGCGCGAGAAGCAGTTGAGCAGCGTACAATTACACGCCGAGGAGTTGCAAACACTGCGGTTGCGCAACGAGGAGTTACAGAATCACATTCGCCGACTTGAGCAGGATAACCGAGAGTTGAACTCTGCACGTGTGCCCGCTGAAACCCACAATGTGTTCTTAAAAGAAGATGTGGCACAGCTCAAACAGCGTTTGGGATCACTACAGACAGAGATTGAAAATCTGCGACGGGAGAATGGACAAATTAGGTGAGTGCCTTACAGAACTATTCGAATTGCAATCAGTTTATTTTGCAATCAATTATTGATCTACTGATTTTATTGAAATAGAAAATGCTTACACTCATTATGATTATATAAATTTGAATCTGTAATAATTTTTTTTTATTATTTCATTCTTTAATTCAGGCAACATTTTTAATTGCAATATTAAAAATGCAATCATTGATAATATATATTTGAATTTTAATTGAAATATTCCGCCCATTTTCAGTAAAAGACTGCGATTTCCAATATCTATCAATTTCACTTTAATTAAAATTTGGCCCAATTGGTTTTCAGCCAACCTAATTTTCTGAAGCAAATAACAGCAAATTTGTATTTTATAATTTTCTCTCAAAGTGATTCAGAGTTACTTTTGGAGTTCTTCAGGGTAGTAATCTTTGTCCCATTATTAGCGTATTATGTATAAACTATTTATCAACTGTTTTAAGCCATTCGCGATTGCCGATGTAAGCTGAACTTGTTAAAATATTTAGCTTCAGTAAAATCTCGACTTCTTTCAGTCATGGTGCTGTGTGAATATATTAAATATAAACTCTTCAAATTGAAGCGTGTGGTCGTTTTATCATACTAACCCTTAAGTCCTACCCTATAGATAGGATTACTGCTCTTAATAAATGGCCTGTTTTTATAATGGTCAATAAAGTCTAAGCTTTATAAAGAGGTGGTAGACGAAGTTCGATGATCCCTATAATAACAAAGACTATGTACATACTTTTGTCTCCCGTTTGACTGTGGAATACGTTTCATGTGCTAATTAAAAGTTGATTGCAAACAGTTGCTTTACATTTATTGTGTATCGGAAATTATAAAGTTTTAATTACTCTTTTATTTCAATCATAAAAGATTTAAATTATTTTTCAACTGTCAGGGAACTAAACTAATGTTTCTTTTTCTTATGCTCGACAGTTTGATCAACGAGCAGAATGAACGGATTATAGCCGATTACCAGAGCAAGCTCCTCATTGCAGAGCGTCAGCGCCATAAGGCCGACGTGCTCGTCAGCACCTTGGACTCCAGTCGAGAATGCAATCGCAATGAGGTCACACAACTGCGCACAGAAATTGCATCTCTGCGCCAGACCTACGTTGCCCTTGAGCATGAAAAGGATACGCTTTTGGTAAGAGCGCGAAGTTTCTTAAGATCACATTATCCATATTCATTTCTTAAACTATCTGCAGAATCAATTGGACAACAAAACGGAGCGTCTTTATAAAATGGAATTTGAAATGAAAGACTGTAAGCAAAGGCGGAATGCACTGGAGCAAACGGTCAAAGACCTGGAGTCACAAGTTAAGTAAGTAGTTATTTTTTCTTTACACGTAACATCCTATAGGGCAAGAAACCTTTATACAAGGTAAAAGTCTAGTAATGAAAGCATATTCAAGACTGATATTCTGATATCAAATTATATTAAATACATTAAATGTAATATATCCTAAAATAAAAATAATATTGTATGACTTTGATATCAGATATTTTGTGGCTTTTATATGCTTTCATCACTAGACATTATCTCGTTTAGAGATTTTTGTGATGGGATATTACTCTATCCGATTGGACAATCGTAGCACATTTCCTCTATTTATATATTGCTTGTCGCTTTTTGCTTTCGCACCCTTCCTGATTCTTCGTCATTAGCGTCACAGTGATATCAATATGTTGGGGCACTGTAACGACCCATTATATATACACATATATAAGCCTTTATTCATATTATCTACAGTTCACTTAATAATTTATACATTAGCTGGTGTAATACATTCATGGCACAATCTCTCATTCATGGCGCCTCTTAGAGCCAAGCATTGGCTGCGAACGTTAGCCAAATATGTCTAAGAACCACCTAAAAGGAAATGAAACGATTAAATCGATCGATCTGATAAGATCTCAACATTTCGCATGCAGCATGCCATAGATTAGGAGAAACAACTAAATAGATTATAGATCAGAAGAAGAGAGTTCTTCTTGAGGATTCTATCGATCAGACAATAGGATGCACATTCAGTCGGTTTAAGAGGTTGGCAAAGGATAGATTAGAATAACACTAATTCAGGTGGCGAAAGAGGATTTTGGAGTTCACTGAAGAATTTCGAGTTGTGTCGCTCGATGGTTAAATACCTCGCCAGACTAACGCTGGGTGCACTGCAGTTGTGCGTGCCGCCGTGGTCTGACTCGGTCGGCGTGTAGCCCGGCCGACAGACACACTTGGCTCTGCTGGCAAGTCCCAGAAGCAGTGTCCCATTGTTTGGTTGCGTCTTGAGCGGCTCCAGCCACTGGCCGGCACCGCAAGGTCCACGCGTGTAGAGCTTATGGCATTGGCCATTCATCTCGACCATGCCCGGCGTCGCCTCGCAGATACTCTTGTCCTGTTCGTTACTCGCTGAGCACTGTTGGTCCAGATTGGTAATGACGCCCGAACAGCCGCACATGCCGTTGTACGAGATCCCGTCCAGCGACGGTCTTGCGGTGAAGTCAAACACGACAACCTGGTGCAGTGCACACGGTCCCTGTGATCCAATTCTGTAGCAGGAGTCTTCGGTAGGGAAGTAAAGGCGATTCTTGCCACAGAAGTTTCGTACGCACGAAGTGCCATTGACCAGAAACTCGTTGGCTGCACATGGTCCACGTGTGTAGAGGCGATAGCAAAGACCGTCACTCCAGGGCACGTATCCCTCCTTGCACAGACACCTGGCGTGGGGCAAGAGTTGCAACGTATTTGACTCATGACTCGACATTGCGTCGACATCGTCGGGTATCCGAAAGATGTGTCCAGGGGGACACGGACCGGGCGTATCTGCAACAGTTGATCAAGTTACACTTTGGAGTTACTCTCTGACAGAATCTTACCCAGCTCAAAGCACATTTGTTGTGGTGCGTGGTAGTGGGGCAGATGTCGCTGGCAATCGCAACGTCCTCCGGGCAGAAAAATATGACCCGGGGTCGAGCATGGTCCCTTTGTGTAGTGCTCGTAGCAGGAGTCCTCCTCTGTGTAGTAAAAGGGACCCAGTTCCCCCACAGAATCGCAACGGCATTCGGCCAGACCATCCTCGTTGCGCATTAGAAGTTTTCCCGGGATGCAGGGACCCTTAGAGTGATTCGGATAACACTTGCCGTCCTTTGGCCAAAATAGCATTCCATCGCCACACTGCAGAGGCCGCTTGCAGCTTCCCCAACGGTTGTCAGCCCTGAAATGGCATTATTTACGGATTTCATATAATTATATTTTATAATAATGTATACTTTTTCAGTGTAATATAAAAAGATAATTCGATTTTTGAAAATGGTTTATTTCGTAATTCTTTTAATTCTATCAAAAAGAAAGAGATTTCTTTATCTAATATTAATTTTATTCCCTGTGCCCATTTAAAATGTGCAAGAAACGGTATGATCGACTTGTGCAAATGTCCGTCCGTCTGTATGAACGCATCGATCTCAGCAACTATAAGAGTTAGCGACTTCAACCTTGGAATGTAGATTTCTAGATAATTTGAGCAATTTGAGACTTGAGATGCACACATAAAAACTATCGGTTTGATGTGTCCTAAACATTTCATAACAATCGGATAATAAACTCAGAAGATATCCAAGAAACAATTTAATTCAGGAAGATGGAAAACCCGGTTAAGCTTTCTGCGTGTTTGTTTGTGTGTGTATGTGCTTACATAAGTATGAATGTGCTTGTGTGCAAAAACGTATCAGCGTTTCTAAGAACCTGGAAATAAAAATACTTTCTTATGGAGACTGGCAAAGGGTATCCGCGGGCGCGTTCGGCTGACTGGCTTTTTATTTTAAAATTTATATACTACTACATAATATGTACTTATTAATAAGTCTTTATTTTCGACCGATTGTTCATATTAATTCTATATGATTTTAACCAAATTTGATCACGATGCTTAAAATATACCAAACAAAATAGATTGTCATACTTAATTATGATTTGCGTTCAATTGTTCATATGGCAGCAATATGATAAAGTGATTCGATCGACCGGATCGGATAAAAGGCGGATCTGTACCAAGTTTAAAGTTTCAACTGAGAGACTAGTTTGCATAGAAACAGAGGACAGACATGGCTATATCGACTTGGCTGTTGATGCTGATCAAGAATATATATACTTTATGGGGTCTGACACGCCTCCTTTAATGCGTTACATATTTTTGGTAATCGGAATGGGATATTTATTGGTGGTGTCTGCTTACCGCTTGGCCTGCTCCGGAATGGGCTGAAAGTACTCGCCGCTTTGACACGGTCCACGCTCGTAGAGGGTATGACATGCGTCGGTCAAGGCGCTGAGAGCTGTGCCTGGTGGACAACGGCACTCGGCTGCGGGAGCATCCCGGCGCTTGGCGCTTATTGGCGTCGGACTCAACTCCATGGTGTCGGGGCATGGATAGCCAAGTGTGAAGATCTTAAAGCATTTCTTGAGTGGCGTCCAATAAAGTAGTTGCCACCCGCCGGCCATGCTGGCGCAAGGATTCTTTGAAGGATCACTCCACGGCGGCGGCACAATTCCCGCGGATGCCTCGTGCTGAGTCAGCAGCAGCAATAGGCAAGTCAACATGCTGCTGCCCGCCTGGAGGGCCGCCCAACAGACCAACAGCTTCCGGCGTTTCATGTGGATTGCGGATTGCTGATTGCCGATCGCAACAGCAACAACAATGACAACCTGCGAATAATACAAGTAATTGTGGAGGGAAATACATTTACTTCTGTTGCTTTTACGCTTATTACGCTGGCGCCTATTTAAATTTGCTTGAAGGCGTTCATTCATTAAAACGCATGATTGATGGATTTTCAATTGTGTTTGTTCGGTCCATGTCGATGGCGTTGGCGATATCATTTGGCAGAATAAAGGCGGGCTCCCCCTCGCAAAGTAATTTGTATTGGTTTGAATTGGAGTTTAAAGCGAGTCCAATTTAAATTAGCCAACCTGCAGGCCATCGTTTGGCGATTCGGCTTACAGAAACCACAACAAAGCAAAGGCAAGGCAAAGGCAACAACCAAAAGTAAAAACCAGTATGCGGTCGTGCGCTGTTAACCATGACCTAAATACACATTTATCTTGACTTATTTTGCGGCTGATAGCAGCTTGATAGCTGGCTACTACTTGGCAGAAATCTTCTGCTGCCCATCTCAGATCTGACTAAGATCTCATAATCGAAGGCGCCAACCTTTACGTAATTCCCCACAATAGCTGACTTGCATGCGGCTTGTGATGAAACTAGCGGCAACTAGAGGAGGTAACCAGCCAACCGAGCTGTGCTGAAAAGGCATGCAACACTTTGCACTAGTTCCCCACTTTTCCAACAGTTGTCTGGGCTCTGCAACCAACAGTGGACAGACAACAACAAGCAACACAAGCAACAACGAACAGACAACAGCTGCTGCCTCGGCTATAAATAATGCATTAGGCTAACCGCAGTTAGCGCTGCTTTGACTTGTTTGGGGTTTCTTGTCGACTGTCGTAACAGCAACAGGTTTCCTAATGCAGCACAGCAGCATCCTCTGCAACATTTCTTTAATTTGGCCCAAAGAACATAGCCATCAACTCCAGCGGCTTGGCAAGTCGGCAAAGATTTCTTTTCGTTGTTTTTGTGATGAGTTCATAACCTTCTTAGGTATAGTGAATATCAGTTTACCCATGATGATATACAGTTAGTCATGTAATTCTTTTGTCAAAATTAATAATTCACATATTTGTTTTTTATTTTTAAAAATAGTTAAACACGTTAGATCGCATTATTTATAATTTTTGACTTGTTCCCACAATCATAAGACACTTTTGCACCAAGAAACTGTATTTGCTTTTATTATATTTCAAATAACACATGTGAATAATTTATTTGGGCAAAACATTTACTTGACTAACTGTGTGTGAACTTATAAATATAATTGACGCACAAACACCTTTTGCTAATTTCTTATTAAAGGCTACACACTCGTCTCGTATTTCCAAATTCGCGCTAAAACTTTGCCCGGGGCAATGATTTGGTATGAGTTTGATTGTGAATTCGTGTCCGCCCGCAATCAAACGATATCACATTCGAGACGCAATCAGCGGTGGCAATGTCCGATTCCGAATCTGAATCTAAATCCCAATGCCAATTCACAGCTGAAGCACAAGACACGACGCGACGCGATCGACCATTCGACTGTGTAGGTAACAAACGTCTGAGCTCTGCTCTGTACTCTGGCCAGCATTAAGGTCGGGCCAGGTAAGCGGACCACGTTTTACTCTCCATCTCTTTGGCTCGCTTAGAGCGCTCTCTCTTAGCGGCAATTCTCTTGGCTCTGTTGTGTGCTCAATGTGTTTCTTTCAATTGGGCGTCGTGTGAGTTTCAGCCTTTAAAGTTCTTCGCCAGCATTTGAGATTTAGTCAGTGTCCAAATGACTGACACACGTCGTCTAGCCACTATGATGGACGTCGATGGTCGTTAGCTTTATTCAACTGGCTGAGTCAGACCATGTTTGTAGAGTGTGCGTATAGAGTATGTTTTGCAGGGCCGCGCTTTGTTCTTGAGCTTCAGTCCGAATTGCGGATATGTGTGGACGTGCTTAGCATGTGAAATCGTGGCCTGCTCTTTGAATGGTTAGCAAAAGAGCAAACATAATCAAGTTCTCTACAAGTTTGTTGCTTAAGTCTATTGTTATGACCCCGCAACGGCGACGAATGGCCGTGAACGCAACAAGCAGACGGGCATATAAGGAATCTTGCAGTTATTCTCCACTTTTGAGAACTTATTTCAAATTCAACATTTTCTGCTTTCAGCAAACTGGCCACAAGAACTCGTCAACGCGACTCGGAATTGAATGAGACGTCAGCGGAAAGTAAAACTCTTCGGCAGCAGATTGTGGCACTTAAAGCGAGTCGCGATGAGGCAATTGCGGAAAATGGGTAAATGGCTTTAAAAAAATAAAAATGACATTAGCCAATGCGAGCACAACATTGTATAAGATACAGGCGGCTGTCTGTCTGATCATTTGCTGGCTTCTGTTTTTCTGATCGTTTTAAGCATTAACACATCTGACCAATGATTTTTTTGTGACTTAAACAGACGCCTTACGGACATATTAAGCGATGCGCAAGGGGAAGCCAAGACACTGCATAAGAAGCTCAAGGACTGTGAGCAGCAGGTGGCCAACATGAAACAGCAATTGCACAAATACGTCGCAGAGGTGAAAAAGGCCGAAGATTTGCTTATGACAAAGGTAAACTCTCCGCATATATTCCAATTAGTTTGTAAGGCATGCGTATTTGAACTGTTGAGTTAATGCCGACAGGTATACTTTGTTTTAAAGGAAAAGGAGCGTGAGGAATTGCTGAATCACTATCACAGTCTGACGCATGATCAAGTCGTCTTGGAGGGAAATAATCAGAGCCTAGAGTTCGAGGCGACGGAGTTCAAGTGAGTAGTTGATAACACTTAACTGATACCATAATAATCAGATATCAAATAATTTTAATAGGCGTCAAATTTGTGAGCTGGAATGTGAAGTGCACTCACTGAAGGATCAATTGCATTGCCGGCAGTGCACAATTGACGAACTGGACATGCAGTTGACAGCCGCTCGTGCCTCTATACGATGCTTGGAGAGGGAGCTCGAGAATGCACGTGAGCAGAAGATTGAACTTGAAGTGCACAAAGAACTCTGTGACAAACTGGATGTGGAAAAAGATAAACTTAATGCAGAGCTAAATGAACTAAATGAAATACACAAGAAGGTTAGCTTTAGTGCTCCATATCGATACTAATGCAATGCAGTTTGCATCCCACACTAAACTGACTACATTGACTTCATAACCATTTTTGCTTAGTATACTAACACTAGAAATTAGTGTTTTGCATTTCCATGTACCTTAGCCAGTTGATTAGACTATTTTCGCTTGACATTCGTTTATAAAAAACTAATTGCAGCTGGAAAAAGATTGCGAGAAACTGCGCAACGAACTGCAGCAGAAGTCTGTGCTAAATCAGGTTACCACAGCAACAACGGGTCAAATGTTGGAGCGTATTCGCGGCGAGCAACTGAGACAAGATGACGCCGATGTTCAGGCCAAAAACGAAATGGAACGATTACGTCAGCTGCACGAGACAACTCTGGTAACTATTCTATGCCAAACCCCAACCTAAAACGATTTAATTTCTCTCGACTATCCCACTCAGAGAGAACTGCAGGAGGAGAGGATTCGTTGTGTTCAACAGGAACGTCTCGCCACTCAATTTGAGAAACAGGCACGGGAATTGCGCCAGAACTTGACGGAGGATCGTTTTTGCCAGGCGCGATCACGGGAAATCAGTCCCAAAATCCCGCCAAAAACGCTGTGATCTAGACCATGGCTGAAGACTGTTTTTATACTGATATATTGTCATTAATTTTGTACTGTGTACATTGTGTTACCCAAGTTTATTTTACATTTATCGAATTTTATATTCTACACATACCAATTGTAGTTTGATACTTAATTATATATTTTATGTTTTGACCTGAACTATTTAATCAATTTTGTACTGAGTGTATACAACCAATATAACATATGTGTAAAGTCAAATTAAAGTTGAATTACCATTGCTTTTGGCCAGCTTGTTATAATGATCGCGTTTATATATTGTCATTAATTTTGTACTGTTTACAACAATGTTTGAGCTGCATTTATCGAAATTTATATTCTGCATCTACCAATTGTATTTTTATACTCTAAATATATATTAAATAAATAAATGTATTCGAATCCCTTTATCGATTTTGTACTATATATAACCAATAGAATGTATATGTAAAGTCAAATAAAGTTGGATAATTTGTGTCAGATAATAATCGTATTTACACATTCTCATTAATTTTTTATAAACGTTGTGTTGCCTAAGTTTATTTTGTTTTTATAGAATCTTATGTTCTACACATTCCAATTGTATTTTTATACTCAAATTTACATTTTATGTAAATGTATTCAAATCTTCTTCAGCTTTGGCTTTCATCATAAATTTTGTATTTAATATATGTATATATAGTCAAATTAAAGTTGAATAATTGTTGACCATTGATATTGGCCAGTTTGTTATAATGATCGCGTTAATTTAGTCATTAATTTCGTACTGTATTACATTTATATTCTTCATTTACCAATTGTATTTATATACTCTAAATATATATTTATTGATTTTCCCCCAAGATGTGTGATCGAGTCGTCGTCAGCTTTTATTTTCGTCAATAATTTTGAACTGTATACAATTAATATAAAATAGATATTTAAGTTAAATTCATGATAACCCTTACTGACCATATCTATTTATTGGTTGAGTCAAAGCGGCCAGCGTTAGATAATGATTCCGCATGCAAGGACACGCATTAAAGGGGGGCATGTGCTCCGTTTTAGATTCCGTGCAGGATATATAATTCTCCTCATAGTTGGACTCGTTGCATGTAAACTCTGCTGTGCTGCTGGATCCTGCATAACAAGAAGATTTGACGATAGATTTACTACTACTTAGTACCATCATGCGAATACTTACTGCAAGAGTCATTCAGAAAAGTACTATCGTCTTGATACTCCTCACACAAATTGCCCAATGAACTCATAAACTCCACGTCTCCATCCGTGCTGAGGGACCGTTCCCAGTCAATGACACTGCGACAACTCCTGGTTGTATTGATCCGCTTACCAATTCCGCTTTCATCTTCAAATGTCACCGAACGAGTGCGCTTCTCACAGACAATCGATTTGGTCGGCATAAGTTGTATTCTTGAGTCAAAATCCCTGTCTTGTTCATATCCTTTGGCACATCCGGGCTCACTGTATCGATATAACTGCTGCTGATTGTTTCTCATGGATTGATCCGATGGGTTGAAAGTCCTGTTGGGTGCAGACGTAGAGCTGCAGACTTGCCTCTTACGGGAATCCAATTGTAAAGTAAAGTGAGGGGAACTCTCTTCCGATAGATTTAAGGTCCTGTTGGATGCGTTCGGAGAGTTGCCGACATGGCTGGAAACTGCTCCCTTGCTACGGCCTTCCACATAGACATTATTACGTGGTGATTCGCTCATGAGACTCAATTGAGTATGTTCCGGAAAACTAACAAGTTCTTCGCTCTCTGAATTCATTGGGGAACTGAAGTAGTTGCTCCTGGTAGAAGGTTCTTCATGGGTCATAGTAGATTCTTGATGGAGTGAAGGATTTTCTCCTTGGCACACAGAAGCAGAGGTAAATGCATCGTGGTGTCCAAAGACTGTAGAATTCGACCGAAAGTTGGGTTCGGATTGATGTTTCCTTCCCATCGGGGGATGGTGTGATAAGAAAGTAATTTCAATATTCTCAATTTTATCGGTAACACACACAGACTTTGCTTCACTTGATACTTCTTGGGCAACTGGCGACATTTTCTGCATGATCGCAGTAGCCGGATCATCACACCATGTGGAGGCGTTCCGAAGATCTTTCTGTGGATTATGAGTTAGTAGATCTGTTTGGGTCGGAATTTCCATGCGACTTATTTCATATTGGCACTGTTGGCAAAAATCTGTCATGGACTTGCAGGGTGAGGTTTGACATGACTGGTGACTCATGGAGAATTTCTCCTGGGTGCAGGGCCTGAGACTGAGGCAGCAATTTAGTCCAACGTCCATGACTTCAGGACGTTGACTTGAAGGTTCTTGAAGGTTGACTCTACGGCTATCAGGTTGGCTACTGAGTAGATTCATCGGTTGTTGTTCTTTAATTTTAAGTAAATCCTGAAGGGATTGACTTTGTTTCACACTGAGCTCCAAGTTCTTCTGATCCTTATAGTCTTCAGATATAGTTAGATGTTCTTCTTTTGGTTCTGCATCTTTTGGTTTCAGTATTGTGTATGTGGGATGGTTATCAAGCTCAGAACTGGCTGGACTTGAATCCTTCTTGGCCGTTTTCTCATGCTCCTGCTTATACATCTCCATATATTGACGGTGTAAACGCTTCTTCTCCTGATCGGTGAAGTCGCTATCGGGAGTGGGCTTCTCTGCCTTTACATTTTCTTTCGTTAACACTTTTTCCTCGGCTGGCTTGGGCGGATGCTTCTCTGTTTTCCTCGGTTTGGGTGTTTTTAGGGATACCTTCATAACTTTCTTCTCAATTCGTGGTGTTTTTGCTGTGGGATACTGCATTGTGTGTTTTTTGTTTCGTTTGGATGCAGGCGACGCAGATCTCGACTTTGATTTTGTTGGACGTTCATTTTCCCTCGGACTCGCCGACAGACTGCGGCAATATTCCTCGGTATTGAGGTCAGTAGTGCGCCTGGAGCACGTGGAGCGGGGACAGGCGTAATAGGACATGTCGTAGGAGGGCACTTGTTGATTGTAAACCGCGCCCATTGGATACTGATAGCACGGATTGGGCGAGCAGGGAACGGGCACAGCTGTGGGGTATTCATAGAACCGACTATTGCCCGGATAACAGTGGTAAGTCGGACTCTGATCGTAATCACATTGGTAGACGGAGCTCGGCATGGACATGTGTGGATATTCGTTATATCCAAAGGAACAGCCACCACCTATCCGTGCATTCTCTAGTGTTGGTGCTTCGGAAGGAATCGGCTTGGAAATCGGTCTTTTGGGATCGTGCTGCTCGACAGTACCTGCAATCGGGGATGCAATGCGCATAGTGCGAAAATATGGCATGGAACTGACAGAATTTGTCGGGGAAAACTTATTACCTTCGGTATCTTGCTCAGTCTGTTTATAGGAAATGCGTGGATAATTTTCCGATTGGCCTCGAAGTTTTTTTGTCGGGGCAAGCTTCATGTCTCTAGTTTCCTTGTCCTGAAGGAAGCAGTCGCGAAAGTTTTTCAGTTTGTCTATTTCATCCTCAATTTTCTTGCTTAGGTTTGTCACCTGCCGACAGGTCTCCAATATCTGGGTATCTTCTTGGGAAGATGATCGTCCTTCGGGTTCAATGGCTTCGTGACGCCTATAAAGCTCTCGGACCTGTGTCTGCGTATTCTTTATATACACATTCCCACGTCCCTCAATCGATATATGTTCCTTGCGCTCCAAGAAATAGCTATGACCTGCAGATATCGAGGTATTATTATGCACATTGATTGCCTTACCATTGTGTCGCTCCTCTTACCAGATTCTCGCCCTTGTCGTTTACTTTTGTGATCCATTGAAATTCTTCTTAAGTCCTTCCCTTATAAAATATATATTTTTGAGAGATGTTTCTCTTGGTTCTGATATGTTTAGCAGTTCGTTCCCTTCTACTCAAATTGTCAGAAGATACTCGATTATTGCTTAGCATTTATGGATATTCTTGTCATTTCTTGGGAACCAACGAAGTTTGTAGAACTGTGTCACAGACACACACAAAATATATTAGGTATGTATGTGTGTGTATGTCGTAATCCTGGGTACAGGGTATCTTGTGGTCGAGCAATCTCCACTATACATTTCTACTTCCGATTATTGTTAAAAATACATTAAAGCATATAACAACATAATGTTTTAAAATTTAAAAAAAAAATAATTTTACAATCAAACCTTTCATCTGTCAATAATAAATGAGTGTCTCCTCAATATAGAAACACATTTGGTTTGTGTTTAAGTAGTTAACAAAAATATAACAAGTTTTATACAAAATATTAAGTCTGCTTAAAGCGCCATCTCTGAATAGAATAATTATTGTCAAACTTTCTTGAACGAGCGATGATTCTGCTTAAAACGCCATCTCTGAATAAATAATAATTGTAAATTTCTCACACAACTGTTATACTCTTATACAGAATATTTATCGCAAACACCAACCATTGCACTGCTTCCACATCCTATCTAACCTATCAACAGATGGCGCTTTACACTGTATGTTTTGTGTTTGATATTAAAAATACAAGATAACTGCTAGATACTATTTGTAATAGCAATGACAATTAGTAATGTTTATATGTACAACTTTTACACTTACTTCAAAAGGATATTATGATTTAGTGCAGGAAACTACACAATCAATATTGATTTCAGTTGATTGGTTATCGCTTACCCTGTACTGGAAATCTCAACGGATACCGGGTTGATGTTTTGATTTCCAAATACGAAAAAATACTTTATTTTAATAAGGGATTTTTTATGAGCATTTATATTTACTTTATTAATTAAGCGGTTCTGTTCAAATAACAAATAAAATGACTTTAAAAATGTTTTGAAAGTAAATAACTCTTATTAAACCGAAAGTACATGCATCGGATATTCAACCGTAATTTCTGATTGAAGAATTTTAGCATTTCGGAATAATGGTGTTGCTTCGGTTTCGGTTTGAACTACTGTTACCAATTATGATTTATGAGTTATGATTTTGTAAAATTTCTAAGGAGGTATCTGCGACCATAAAAAGTATTTCTATTATTTATCAGTATCAGTAGCCGAGTCGACAAAGCCCTGTACGTGTCAGTCTGTCTGCATGCAGTGTCGATTTTAGAGCCTATAAGAAGTAGAGATCTAAATTTTCTCCTTCACCCATAACTCAACAAACCAATAATATGAATCTTAGTCCTGAAACAGTTGTACTCCGGTTGAAGAAGATAAAACTGATGCATAAGCGAACAAAGTTTACGGCGTATTTGTCCGTGTGTGTATGAACTTTAATGTGTTTATATATGTAATGCATCTGGGCTCATGGTATCTGTAGTCATGCACTGTCGACTACAGCTTCTTTACTTGTTGTGATTTGGGTATTAAGACGAGTCTGGTCGTAATGTTTCAAATATGTGTTGTTCTCTTAACTATTTGTAGACAAGACGTATTATGCCGACTTTATTTACTTAATTAATTTATCAACATATATGAAGGATATAATTAATAAACAAATAAAAAAGAATTAACTATATTCTAAGCCAATAAATAAACACTCTAAAAGTAAATAAATTAATATTCAAATAAAATTAACTAATTAACAATTAGCACCTGAAACTTTGAAGAAGACTTGCTTTAGTAACGCCAATTACTCTATACAAGAAATTCAAAAATATTATAGATAAAGCTCTATAATTAAACCAAGTCATAACTACATTTATATTTGTAGGATATTGATGCGATTAAATAGGATAATTGATAACAATAAAAAAGAGGGTTAAGAAAGTTTTTATAAACTCTGTGATGTATGTGGGAATATTATATGCCTGTCCACCAAATTCTCAGTTCTAATATATTTGAAAATACATTTATTTTACTTTATCTAAAAACTAATATTTCGGTTATTTTAGCTCTTAAAGTCTCCGACATCTAGATATTCATACAGACGGACAGACAGACGTACGGACAGACGAACACGGCTATATCGACTCGGGTGTTGATGTGATAATCAAGAATATACATATTTTTATAGGAAGATGCCTCCTTCTCCATTTTACATATACGATATTGCAACTATTTACTCATTTACTCTGCCAGTAACGAGTCTAAACATTGAGTGTTGCTTTACACTCTGGTTCATTACTTGTTTGCCAGAGCTCGCACCACTGTGCAGAGACTATTCATTCAGTTCTCGCCTTGGCGTGCACACGAAGATGAAGCGCCAGTTCATTCAGTCGGCGACTGTCAGCCAATGCGCTCGCGAGTGTTGTGTGCTCTCCGCTCTCTGCTCTTCGATGTTTAAAAATGAAAATAAAAATGAAGATTAACGGATAAACGGCTAAATACAACAATAATAAAATATCACCAGAGTGATGTGGATTTTTAATATCTGACTAAATAAACTAAGTAAATATAAAATAAATGTATTGAATAAATGCAATGGTGCTATAAAGAAATCTGTATTAGATCAGTGTTCGTCAGATCAAGAAGTGAACACAACTTGTTTTGTTTCAATTTGACTCGATTCGTTTGAAGTGAAGTGCCGCCTTTTGCTGTATTTGGTGCATCCTCGTGTGAGCTTTTGGAAAATGGTTCCATTCGCAGTGGCAGCTCCTTTGTGAGCTTTGTTATTAAGATAACAAGAGAGCCGCAGTCGGTGCCAGGCAGTGACAATGATTGCCAGCCATCACCCCACCCCTTAGATTCCCACACCTCTTGCATTCCATGACATTTCCTGAATGCTGGCATATGAGTTAATATTTGTCTAGTTTTCGAGCGCTTCCCTTTTGTCTTCTGACTTTGGCGCTCTCAGCTGTGCCACAAACTCAACTCATCGTCATCTCGTCGCCTTTGTGTGCGAGCTTACAACAAATAGCTCCACTTACACACTCACTGACAGTTGGACCCTTTTGCTGGATAAAATGCACGTGCATCTGACGTGTGAGTGTGTGTGTGAGTGCAAGTGTATGTGTGTGTGTGCTTGTGTGCTAGTAAGTGGGCGGCTCCATTGCGCCGTAAAATATGCAATTAGAAGGACATCAAAGCGTAAGGCCGCCAGCTCTTTCCTTGCGCTTAGATATGCGCTTTGACACACACACACACTATTACACACTCTTACAGACAGAAGTACTAGTCTCTCATCATTAGTGTGAGGCGGTGTATGCAGACATATGTACATAAGTATGTATGTCAGTTTGTCAGTTTGCCAGCTTGTCAGTCGCTTTAATAGCGGGAAACATGTCGTATTATTTATTTATATTTTTACTTTTGGTTAAAATATGGTTGCCGACACAGTCGCCACATTGTGCTCCGATTTTATTCTCCAACACTTGGAAACGACCGCGCGAGGTCAATTGGCTTAATTAGTGTGTGACAGGCGGGGGATAAAAGGGGGCGCGGGGGAGGGGAGTGGAGTTGCTGGTGATCTCGAAAGGAATGTCCACTGGTTGGCGTTGATAGAGTTCTTTTGAATTGCAAGCAAAGTTAATTTTAATTGCCGCATTTTCCACTATCTAAATAGCCACCGCAAATCGGAATACATATGTACATACATACATATGTTCTAACATTAAAACTACTACGCATGCCATATAGATTTACGTAAGCAGTCGTATGGTAATTAATGCCATCGAACGGACGATAAGCTGGTGATTTTTCAGTGACTTCCTTTTCCCTTAACGCGATAATTTAATGCTCGCAATATGCACTTAATGTAGGGAGGCAAACTGTTATCAGTGAGTGAAAAGCACAAGTGAATAATAATAATGCGGGTCTCTTGGCTGCTAATCGGCATTGCACTCAGTGCCAGTGTCAGCGCCGTGAAACTGGAGCAGCAACAGGAGAAGGAGACAGGCAACAAAGGCCACGCCCACAACGAACAACATCTTCGACGACGCAGCAAAAGCAATGGCGCCCCAACAGAACTGCGACGGGGCAAGGAGAGTCGGCGGGAGCATCAACCAGTCGCCAACAGCGAGGAGGAGGACTACGACTGGATCGATGGCGATACCAGTGAGGCAGTCGATCACCCAATAAACCCCTTTGAGTTGGTGACAGCGAATAATCCACCACCCCGTGGTAAGTCGACAACGACAAATCCTTATCAGCAGCCGTTGTGTCTGAGTCGTTGCCCAGTGACCTTTTAGCCGGAACTTCAAAAGCGGCGTCATATCAGCAACTGTTGCTGCACTGACTCATGACCAGAGGCACTTGTTGCTTCCCCACATGTTTACAATCTGACGGGCGCCAATTGTACCAATCTGTTTATAAACAATACTCGGCCTCTATAGACAAATACATACATTCGTAATGTTGTTAAGATTGATTAGAAACTTGCTTTGGTGTCGCGTAATTAAACCATTTTTGGCAATTGATTAAGGAATTTCATATGTATTTATACCTAAAGGACGAGGCAAAAATAATCACCCTATTGGAGAACGCTATAACTTTTGCATGGGGCCAAATGTCAATTCGGTTTTGACATTTGTGAAGTAAACAAACGCAGAATACAAAATTGACAAACCATGAATCAGTTTACACGGCAAGAACGCTGAATAATTGTTTCCAATTTTTTGCACAACATTTGCAAAAGTTATGGCGTTTTTCAATAGGGTGATTACTTTTGCCCCACCCTGTACAATTGAGTAACCAAGCCTAGTATAAATACATACAGACCATTTTTGATTTAAATAGAAAATGTACGGTATAAACCACTTTGATTGAATCAAAATATTAGTTGAAATATAGTAAAACAGAAGCAGAAAATACTTGGACCCCTTTCTTCCATGTGTTACTTTGGTTTTACTATATCTCTGACAATTAACTGAATGATATTTGGACGTAAAATGTATCGAAATTAATGTCAAATTCAAAAATATCTCTGTGTTCAAATAAATTCGTAATGCTGTTGAGCTTTATTAGAAACTTGCAGTGTCGTGTAATTAAACCATTTGGGCAATTGAATGATTAAATACATGTGTATTTATACGTACACTTAGAGAAAACACGCATAGTATAAGTTGAAATCGTTTGAAAAATAAATAAAAACCACTAAGATTTAAACAAAACCACGTCGAAGCTATTTTGAATAAAGTAAAACTAGACAAAAGAAATACGTATACTTAGGCCCAATTACAATATCTAGTTGAGGGGTCTGATAGCTAATTGATGAAATGTATTGAAATCAATGACAAATTCCAAAAATCAAAAACATCTCTCAGTTCACATAAAGCTATATTATTATAAAATTAAGGTTTAATCACATTTGTTTTAAGGATTCTTAAAACTTTATTAAATTGTATTTAAATTAAATATGTTTCATAATATTTTTAATTATTATATTCAACTTGAAATGGAATAGTTTTATAGTTTATTTAAATATTCGGTTAAAATATTTAAGTCAAATATTTTTCCCAATTAATATTAATTTAAATTTAGGTTTTCCAATTCCATATTTGATGCTAAATCATAGGGCCAAATAAGTAAATGAATGTGCAAATATACAAACTTTAGTGAATTTTCTCTGGGTGTATGGCTATGTGCATGTGAAGAGTTCCCATCCGCTTTCTCACTTAATCAAAGGCAATATTCGAGAGGGAATGAAATGTTTTAATTGAAAGTGTCTGATGATGAGCAACTGGATGATACATACGAGTCAACATATGTATCTGTATCTGCTGTGCGAGTATGAATCTAAATTGAAACTGTGTTCAAAATTTATTTAAATTGCCAAAGCAGCAACTGTTTGCCGTTTGCGTCTGCTGGCGCCAGCATACTCTGAATACATTCTCCCTGGCCGGCTTAAGCAGGCTACGGCTCTTGGGTCTGACCAACACCAACAGCAGCATTAACACCAACACCAACACCAATACACCAACAGTGACACCAACGCCAACGCTTAATTTACGCGCGCGAGTGAATTATGGCGAGTGTGTGATAAATGTGTTAGATTTCCAATGAAATGAAATTTTATGGGATGCACATTTTTGTCACAGCTTATGGGCTGCTTAACTGATTGTCGTCGTAGTTGTTGCAGTTGCAAAAGGGAATGCAAAAAACGCGCCTTGGATGTGTGATGCCTCTTGCATGCCAACGAACTTGTCGGCATTTCAATTGATGGACAAACATTTGAAATGCTTTGCATACTAATAACTCTGTCCACTTTTATAGCTATTTCTAAGCTACTGGTATAATAAAAAAATAATAACTTATGTTGGATACCCCATCAAATAGCCTCCCTTTGGTGGTAATGCGTCACAAAGTGCACTTGGCATTCAGAACACCTGCTTTGAATTCACAGTCCATCTGTGGTCAATGGCCCTCTGAACATTGTAGTAATCGTATTCCCTATAAAATAAATGGGCAATTGACAACATGGAATTGATTTGCACACCGGTTGCATGGATAGACTTGCCACGTCAATTCGGAGACTTGGCCAAATTAGTTGTTATTGAGACATTTCCTTTATTTATAGGCGGCATCTGCGTCGGTGTTCCGTCTCCATCTCCGGGTGCTGCTTCGGTCCCTATGTTGTTGACAGCCATTGAGATCATTGGCCACGCCAAGTCGCAGAGCGAAGAACGAAGAGCGAAGACTGCGCAACTTTGCAACAATCTATAAAAATAGCACTAGAGGCAGCCACATAAAAGAATAACATGATTGTTTTAAAAATAAATAGAAATCATAGCATGCCCATTAAATCAAAGTATCTTCAACCCAATTTGTCACATTGGCCACAATGGCAATAACCAAGTTTTGCTATACGTTATATTCAAAATATATTCATAATAATTCGATTATTTGAGTGGCAATCAAATGGTCGCAAATGTAACATATGAAATTCATGCATATATCATTTGATGAAATCAGACTTCAAAGTAAATGATCTAAAATTAGTCATAACTAAAAATTGTCGTACTCGGACGTCGAAAATATGTATGATTGTTGTTGGCATGCCAAAAATACAAGAGGTAGATGCGTGAAAATGTGGAAATGCTCGAGTCGCAGCACCGCAGAGCCACAGCAATTGCACACTTAATTAATGAGTAGTGCTTTTGATGTTTTGGGAAGTTGGGCAGCTGGCCCCATCTTTACCGAGCACAGAGACCGAGAGTTCCCATTGCCTTCGCCCCGTCAAAGCATGTGACAGAACGACATTTTTCACGCACTCAACGAAACTCTTTGAACCCACCCCAGCTAAACACAACACAACACAGCACAGCACAGCAACTGTCCCTGTCGACTGTCAGTTATAGGGTGAGACATGTGTCGCACATGTCGCACAGTTAGCTGCGTCGTCGGCTGCGTGCAACGCCAAAGTTCAACACCCAATGAGAAATCTGTAAATGATGCGAGACAAGACATCTAAACGGCAAGTGCTTAATAAGTAATCAGTCACAGATACAAATACATATCATTACATAGCATAGAGCAATATAGAGCACATTTGCATAGAAGATTGGCTTGGAACCCAACTAATTGTGCCTAGAGATCAGTAATGTCATTCAGCCAGACGACAACAACTGTTGTTCCTGCCACTCTCTTTGAAACCTCTCAGGAAGTGCCAGGGACTCTTTTCGACTCAGACAGATTCACATGGCGAAAATGTGGCGAATGTTGATGCACGTAATCCGTATACACACAGAGAGAAAAGTATTTAAAATACTAGAATTACTCGAAATGAGTACGTATATTATAGACATAAGTTTACAACTCGGATTCGAAATGATTTTTTTACTGCAAATAGTCATATAACTAGTTTGTAAATCTTCAATATGATTTGCATGATTGGCATAGTTTGGATAGTGTGAGTGTGAGGTGCTGCCTGATGTTTGTAATACTTTCTATATTGTATTATACTTACAAATTAAGTTTACATGATTTTGATTTACATTTAAATATATCAAGTATCATGCTTTATTTCAATATGTTTTTGTACTTCAAAGCACTTGTTTCAAGTTTGATGTGTTCTTGTTTGAAAGTGTGTTTTTAGCTCAGTTTTAAGTTTGAAAATACTTAAAATTTGTACATAATCTTATTAGAAATTAGATCAAGATTCTTAATTTAAGTAATTTCAATCTTAGTGAACAATCAAGTTTGAAGTGTGGGCTTTAAGTACGAAATACTTGACTTTTTCGCTCTGTGGACGGACACTCTTTTCCACTCTTTGGCAGACTTTTTAATGATCTTGGGACTGTGAGTGCATTTAATGTCAAAACTGTTGTCAAAATGCGTGAGTCAGGTCGATTAATATTAACTTAAGCTGACTGATTTTTATAACGTTTTTTTACATTTATCTTTGCAGATATCTTCACATGTTGCAATCAAGTCTTTGGCTCCTGTCGCACAGCATGTGAGAACGTAAGTAGCAAAAGATTGAGACGAAAATTGAATAAGTTATGACACAAACACACACACACGCCAGTGCAGGCACATGAATAGTTTGATCGAGTGATAAGATAAAACATTACTACGACGAACACTTCCTGGTATTTAATGCCAATCGCTACGAGCTGCATACTAAATCAAGCGCCAGGTCGTAACAACAATTGTAAGATTGTAATGCAACGTGGCACATTCAGAAATGAAATAAAAATAAATGGTTATGACAGTTGACAGGTATCAGGTATTTCATGTTTCAGGAGAACCTTTGAACGCAACTTCCGTTGCCTTGTCCCCAAAATGAATTACGAGTAACGAGTAAGTCAAATCCACAGATAGCTGAAATCCGACCAATTACCAATTGTTAATTAGCATAAACTGCAAACAGGTTTTCCGCTCAAAGTCATTCATAAGCCTGAGCATTTGAGTAAAAATCAATTGGCTGTATGTGTGTGTGTTAGTTTGTTGTGTTGCCAGTTGCACCAGCCAGGCTGGCTTGTTGTCTAGTCGGTCTAGAGCCGCAATCAAATCACTGACATCATTTAACTTTGTAATCATAACAATTTCTAAAACCAATTAGTTTCTGCAACAGTTTCTCGTTTGAGACAGAGCAGAAAGTGGGCTGAGTTTTTCATTTATGAATGCAAATGAAGGCATTAAATCTTGGCTCAAATTGAAACTGACAAAATGACAGCTACAGGATAATACCAGTTCTCGGACCGGTTTATTGTACTTACTACGAGTAATGTGTTATCTCCTATCTATCGAGTCTTGGGTGCAGCATCGAATTGACTGGAAACCAGAGATTGAGACAGACACAGAGAACCAATTGAAACTAAAGACAGCTCTCAAATCCTCCCCAAACGTGTGAAAAGTCGAGCCTGATTACAACTAGCTGATAAGCCGAGTTTCCGCACATTTCATTATTTTTATTGACAAAATGCTCTCGATCGGTTGGCCCGGAATCTGAATTCGAATCTCAGCTGCCGCAGGCGTTGCCCGGCAATAATTGCTCAGAGTGTGCCTATCTTGATTGCAGACAACTTTAAGAGATGCAACACAAGTGTGCAACAGATCTCCGATCTCAGCTCTGCCTGCTGGTGGGCAGTGTGTCTTTTCATCGCTTGTGTGTATTGTGTGTGGGTGAGCGTGTGTACGTATGTGAGCGTGTGTGACAGGCCATGACACTTCATTACCAAAAGCAAAATTCTACAGGAAGTTTGCCAGTGGATGTGGATGTGTATGTAAATTGTAAATTGTGTTTAGTGCGAGACCGAAACCAAAAAAAACGAAAAGAACAAAGATCAGAATCTTTAATAGACATCGCTATACTCAGATTACTGTGGCAGATAAACGACCCGAACAATTTGTTGCTTCGTTATTGAAGTATTCTTGCTTTATTTATGATCATCCAGCGGGTTGCTATCACCATATCACCTCTCACCTCTCCTCCTGCCCCCAGAACTGAGCAACATCTCGAATGTAACATAATACCAGTGCCTGGGACAAACAATGGAGCCACATTGGCTGCAGAGTATCTCAGGTCTACAACTTGCAACTTGTGGCACAGTATGGAGCTACTCAATGGGATATTGCGATTAAACACTTGTGTATTATTTTGTATCGCGTTATAGACGAAGTATAACGAAGGGTGTAAAGCAATTTATAAAGGAAGAATGGAAAATATGCTATTATTGTCCAGATCTAGTTATGTATCGATCGAAAAGTTTTGGCCTAGCTATGAAAATTGCATACCATAACCTTAGGTAACTCGCCTGGATTATGAGATATGGGGGTGTAACCAGGTGATTAAATATTTAAGGATGGCAGCAAATAAGGTCTTTGAGGTCTTTAGTAAAAAGCACAATAATTCTAATCCAAATAACGCAACGATTGATACCTCAATCATTCCAATCCAACTACTCGATCAAAGGATATAGGCATTATATATTTTTAGTCGTCAATCAAAACTGATATAAAAAGTCGGTTTGTTTGCTTATGTCGACGCGTTGAGATTGCTTTTTAAAATTTTGTGAGCTAATTTCATATCGTAATCCTAGAAACATTTGTCCTACGACTTTTTGAAAGAAATAAGCAGAGCAGTCGGGACCTCGACCATAATATACCCTGTGGTTCCCTACAATTTGTGGGTGAACGTCATATGGCATCGTGATGAAAATTCTAGACACAACGACCTCAAAATATTCATCATGTGTGTCAAATCTGAAGTCTCTAGCTACAAAACTGCTTTTGTTATGTGATTTTTCTTGATTTGTGGGCGAATATTACCAGTGCTGGGAGATCAAGTTCAAGTGTCTAGCTCTTACCATCTCTGCGATCATTTCGTTGATACGGAGGGGCGAACGAACACACGGACATGGCTATATCGACGCAGCTCTTAATGCTAATCAGGAATATATATACTTTATTGGATCGACCACGCTTTCTCTTGTACGTTACATACCTTTAATAAACCTAATATACCCCCACAGGGTATAAAAACTGCTTAAAACTCTAAAAGTCGCTGAAATATTTCAATTAAATTAAACTTATAATGGCCCTTGTCGCAAATGGGTAGAACAAACTCTACAGAAATATCGCTAAAGTGTTTCTGACTTGGTGTCCGGTGGCATTCAAGAAGGATTAAGGGTCAATAATATTTAATCTGGTTTTATAATAGCCAAGTATTATGGGAATTCCTATTCAATACTGTGCATCTGACAAAGAAACACCGAAAAAAGTTTCTGATATTCCATAAAAAGACACATACATGAGGTAAAAGTCTAGTGACGGAAAACCGAACTAATTTTTTTGTTTTATAAAAATCAGAAACTTGAAGGCTTGAATATGCTTTCGTCACTGCTTTCGTTTCGACTTTTACACGTATTTTCACTCACTTACATATATATAATACATACACGAACAATCACGTTTCCAGTTTCTAGCTTTAAAATTGCTCTTGTAATTCATTGATCCTGGAGAATATATATGCATACTTTATGGAGTCTGCCATGTCAGCTTCTGCCTGCTATATTACCAACTTAATAAGCCCTCTTATAAGTATGTGTATGCACCTATTTGCAGTTATCCTTGGTACAATTGGATGGGAGCAGTGGGCGCGAGGAGCCACGCACAGAGTTGAGAAAGTTTTGCCAAGTACATCAACTGGAGTTTTGGGAGTGCGTCAATAGCACACTCGAAGGTAAGTCTAAAACTTGTGTGCCGCAATATGCATTCTATAATTTGTATGCTGTTTGTAGCGGTCAACAAGGGTAAATCTTGGTCAGGCCGCCGTTGCTGCCAAATGGCCGTTTTACCAAAATGCAGAAATGTCTGCGCAACTGCATCCGCTGGCCACGAGGTGAATGCTGTCTGCCGGAGAAGCGATGAGCAGGTGCTCTACGACTGCTTTGAGCACCAGAATGCCGCAGACAGTTGCTGTGGACAGGCCCGCACCTCAGAATGTCTACAGGTAAATATCACTTCACAGTTAAAATTAAAGATCAATCGAATTGATAAATTCAGAATTAGAACAGTCTGTGACATGTTAAGGAAACCAAACGGAATCAATCTATCTGCAACCGGCATCCGGTCCTAGTAGCTACTACATCATTAATTTTAATTACAACTGATTACTGAAAATCAATTGAATTGATACTTTGTACTTAATGTCACACAATATTTGTGATTTAAATGATTTTTAATCGATATTATATTATATTATTGTATTTATTGTATCGACAGAAAAAAAATATTTTTAATTTAAAATAAAAATAAATTAAAGATCTAAGAATGCACACATACTAAGTTTTAGCTTTTAGTTTGGGCAAAGTAAATTTTAAGAATAGAACACGAGAAGGAAAATCTTTGAATTTTACATGCAACAAGTTTAAATGCAGATGCGTTTTTCGTAATGCCAAATAGTTCCACTTGAGGAAATTCAATCAAATTGTATTTTGAAATCATCCATTTGTTGATTTTGATATTGATGCGATTCTTTTTTTTACTTGAAGGCCTGTCGTGAAGTGTTTGAGCCGCCAAATGAGACTGGAAAAGGCAGCGACGGTGGCAACTTGGTGGACGTGGTTTGCGGGGAGCGCAATGCCGACGTGGTGCAGTGCATACACAACCACACGGACATGACGGTACCGCTAGATGCTGAGAAATGTGAGTATACCTGTAAAGTGGTGCCCACAAGCACACTGTCAAACATGTTTTTGTGCTAGACAGCGATACACGAAGTCAATGTGCATTAGAGATGGGCATGGACCGGGGTTTTTATCGGGGCCCATCCGTTTACTGCGGGCGCCCACGGTTGCAGTTTGCAAAATATAATTTTGTTTTAACATATTCCAAGAACTTTAAGTTTTTAATGAATAACTGAATCTGTCATATAGTAGTTCGTTTGTTCGATCAAGTTAATTTCTAATTCGTTCGATTAATTTGTTTAGTCAATCAATCGAATCAAGTCTTAAAATGCCAAGGTGAAATAAAAATGGAAATTATAAAAGAAATTCGCCAAAATGATGCAAAATTTAAGAAAATACAAAACAATAAAAACCCTGGTTGGAAAGCAATCGCACATAGAGTACAATGGTAAATTACCTGCTTCGAAAGCGGGCGGGTCCGACCCATGCCCATCTCTAATGTCAATAATCAGCGTGTGTCTTAGGGCACGCGTGCTAGGGAATTCGAATTTTGGGCACCACTGCTACAAACAGATGCATGTGAGTCTGAATGGGATTGTTCTGTTTGCCGACAGATTTGCCGTGCTGTGAGTACAGCCAGGAGGAGACCTGCCACCGCACGTGCAAGGATGTGTTGCAGACATCAAAGTTGCATCAGAAGGATGAGCGCAGCGACATTATCTTCGGACGTCTTGAGGCAGGATGTGGAACGCCGCTGCCGCATCTACCCTTTTGGCAGTGCTTCCTCACGGTTACGGGCAAGTTGTACGTGCCCGCGGGAGGTCAGTCGCAACGCCGCTTTGAACTGTCGTCCAACGGAGTCGAACACAATAAACTCGGTATTGATGCCGCCAAGCGACAGTGCTGCGAGCATGCCGGCAGCCACAAGTGTCGTCGCCTGTGCACCCAGATCTTCACCAACGACTGGTGGGAGTCGCGTTTAAGCTTCGATACCGAGTGCTTGGAGCAGCCGACGGAGCTGGATCTCAAGCGTTGCATTGAGAGTGTTGATGCGCCCTGTGAGCTTGGCTGCAAGGGTCTCGACTTCTGCACCAACTTCAACAATCGTCCAACACAGCTCTTTCGCAGTTGCTCGTCTGCCCACGATGCGGCGGCTCGCGAAGATTTTCTGATGTTGCAGCAACGTGGCTATGTGCGCGTGCTGGGTCAGGAGCTCTACATAAAGAACACCTCTCGCTGTGCCCCCGACAAGTGGCAGGCCCTTGTCTGTGCCCTGCAGATCCAACCGTGCACCCGCGTGGGACTCTACAACGGGATCTGCAGAGAGGATTGCACCGAGCTGCTGAACGAGTGCCTCGACTGGGCGCGACAGCCACTGCGGCCACAGGCGATCTGCGAGCGACTGCAGCCGCCATCGAAGGCGGAAGACGACGCGCCCACGCCCTGCATCTCATTGGGTGCCTTCTTGAGAGGCGGCGACTTATCCAATGAGGTATTGAACCCTACGGAATCGGGACTGACATCTCCTTGCGCTGCTAAGCCCTGCAACGGCAGTGAGGTTTGTGTGCTCCAACGCAACGGCAGCCAAGGATACGCCTGCATTCCCGGCTGTAGCCTGGGACAGGCCTCCACGCTGGTCGTTCCCTTCGGAGCATTTGTGCGTGTGGGCAAGACGAGTATCAGCAGTGGCCTAATCCTCGCTGGTGACCAACTGGTGACCGCGGAGCACGAGGTGTGTCGCTGCGGACTGCGTGGCAGCATCGAGCAGTGCCAGCCCCTTCCCAGCTACGAGCATGAACACTGCGTCCTTTCGCGCACACGCATCTTTCGGCACGGCTCCTCGTTTCACCTGGAATGCAATCTGTGCAGCTGCTTTGCCGGCGAGGTCACCTGCACCAAGCAGCAGTGCCGACTGCCAGACTTCGAGGATGCTGGCTACACGAGTCTGCCGTGCAACTGTGCCGCACACTATGTGCCCGTCTGTGGCGCCAATGGCAACACATACCCCTCAGCCTGCATCGCCAAGTGCCTGGGTTTGCCGGAGTCCGGCTATGTCTACGGAGCTTGCAACGCGCGTAGTGCCTGTCAGACGAGTCTTTGTCCACTTGGCACACAGTGTCTGGAGAAACGACAGATTTGTCTCTCCAGCATGCAAAGGCCGTGTCCTCAGTACGTTTGTGGTAAGTGATCTGATTCCCCATACGACTTTGACAAACATATACCAAGACTAGCAAAAATAGAAACAGAAATCCTGGAAACTTGTAGTTAGAATGCCAAATTACGAAAAATATAATCAGGAAATTAGCATTGAATAAATTCGGCTTTTGCACTTTTACAAACTACGCAATTTTGTTTTACGTTTTATTGATTTAGTATCTCCTAGAGTCCATTAACACCGTACAAAAATAACAAATTATGACCGGAACTATTGAAAAGGATTCAAATAGGAATTGAGAAAAATCAAAGCGACTTTTTCCTAATTTTATAATCTGGTTTTGTTTCTTATTTGAATTTCCTGGTTAGTGATTTAATTCCACATAAGAATTTTGACTAACAAATATTAAGAATGCCAAGACTGGATACACATAATCATAAAACTTGTAATTAGACAGTAAAAATTAAGATAAATAAGCAGAATATTAATAAATGAAGACACCACCATTTGAAGTTTTTCATAAGACCGTTTAATATATTGGTTAACCTTCATAAATTCTTTTAATATAAACCATACAATTTACATATTTATTTAGAATCTTAGAGTCCCTTAATGATGAACGCAATCAACAAATTATGCCCCTTAGTATTGATAAGTATTCACATATTTTCCAAATGTGTATACGTTATTTTTCTAATTTTGGTAGTCTAGAGGTTTTTTCGTATATGAAGCGCCGAATCACTATCCGAATCACAATAAAAATGTTATCAAATTAATATTAAGAATGTAATCAGAAAATTAAAATTAGAAACAGCTGGCATTTTGACTTTTTCCTTCTACTGTTAATACTTTGATTAAGATTCATAAATATTCAAAAACTGAAGCATTTTCGTCGTGTCATTTATTTAGAATCATCTAAATTCTAGAATCGATTAAGTAGGTATTGTACTTAATCTTTAATAAATCAACAAAATATGACGTTACTTTTCAAAAGGATTCGCACAATGTAGTCATAAATATTAAAGCGATTTTCTCCTTACATTTAATAACTCTGAATGTTTTTATCTTTTTGAATGTCTTAGTGTTTGTTTAATTTTGTTCATCTTTATTTATGACTCTTTAAATTGTATTCTTTGTTGTTTTGTCTTTGTTCTTGTTACTTTAAAAAAATATTCGGTTTTGCGTGAAGTACCAGTGTTTCGATGTCAATCTTGATTAATAAACATAACATTATCTTCTTCTCTACATTGCAGTGAATGTGTCGTCCTCCAGTTGCGGTTCACACCACTCGGAGGAACTGTGCGATACGCATAGCAAGAGTCACCAGAATCCCTGCTCTCTATTGCGGACCAACTCTCAGTTGGCCTATTGGGGCGCTTGTCGACCGGATCACGAGGGTGGCAATGAGCTAACGCCAGTATGTGGCATCAACGTGGTAACTTATCGGAGTCGCAGCGCTGCAAGGGCCGACTTTGTACATGTGGATTATGTCGGACGATGTCGCGAGGTCGGGCTGCTGGCCAGTGACATGGGGAGTCGCTGCAGGACGGTCAAGTGTCCAGCTCCTGCCTCGAAACACTGCCTCCGAATTGTGCCTCCAGGTGCATGTTGTCCCGTCTGCGGGGGCGGTGCATTCCGGATCATCTATTCCCGCAAGCAGCTCGACAGGGCATTCTATGCGCTTCGCGGCGAGCACAACTCAGTGCTAACGCTGCACAGCATCCTGCAGGAGCTAGATCGCCTGGTTCAGGTGAGCGAGTGCCAGTTGACAGGATTTCTCACCATGGAGGTGGGCATCTTTGTGGCACTTGTACCCCGCGGTCGACCCACTATTCTGCAGGTGAAGGCGTGTGAGGCAGAAGCGGAAAAAATCTCCACCTTGATTAGCTCGCAATCACCGCGAATTACAACTAACCTCGCACTCTCCAGCTTAACAGTATCCCATATGCTGGAACCCACTCCAAATGTCGCTGCGACACTGTTGACTCATGGACTCATGATTACGCTGCTCGTCGGGTTACTGTCGCTGGGCGGGGACAATATAAATATTTATTAGATTGTACATTAAGCCGGGTGAGCCGAAGGAAGAGGACGGCTTTAGAAATCAAGTGAATTCTTGGTGCCAAATATTTAGTGGTTTAATGGACGCAACCCCATGGTGCCTTCAACAGGTCGGGATTGACCCTTAGTATGATGTGATATTAGCTAAGATACTCTAAGTTCAAATATATGGTTAACATGGCAACACATTAAAGACATGGTAACGGTTAGATAGTAATTATTAATACTGATAAGTTTGAACTGTACCAACCAAAGCAGCGTTGACTTCTGGCGCCTTTCTCCACATGTTTACAGCTAGTCTAATGTAATCTATAAATACTAAAGTTAACTTGTTTTATGTATTACTTCTGGTTTCCTTTCATTTCCACAAGTACGAGGGTGAAACAAATTTATTTCTTTTATTGTTTATTGAACCTCAGCAAAATCTATGACGATGCAAAAATGCCCATATTGATTATTATTAAAACTAACCAGCACAGCTTAAGAGACCTCCATGGGTACAACCTGTACGCGCTCGGTGATCTTCAAATCCTTGATGGTTGTGTGCAGTAGTGGGGTGCTGCCCTTCTTGAAGCTGTAGTTAAGCTGACGCTCGCCCTTTTTGTTGGCCAGCTCGTAGTTGCGCAGATACTCGGTGCTGTCCTTGCGTATTACGCACAAATCAACGTTCGATCCAGATCCCAGATCATTGAAAATTCCAGAGGCGATAGCATCACGCACGAGCAATTTGCCCTCCTCCTCGGTTAGATCGGGCTTCCAGCGACTTTCAAAGACGGCCATGGCAGCCAAAGAGCCCGAGCCCATTGTAGCATATGGCAATTTGTCGGCGCTACCGTGAGGATGAATGGAGTAGATGTGTGGCCCATACTTGTCAACGCCTCCCAGCACAAGGGCAGCGCTTATATGTCCCTGGTAGCGGAACAACATCTGCTTCAGTATATTGTTCGCACACACGACGGGCACCTGTCGCTCCGTGTTGAGGCGATGCAACTCCAGCTGGGATGATATTAAGTCCGTGGTCATTTCGGTGTCAGCTGCAGTGCCAGCACCACAACAGCTAAAAGATAACTCTTGATTAATGGATCTCTCTAGGAATATATTGCGACTACATTTTGCGAAATGATCGTAGGTTACAAGTCGGAGAGTCTAGTGCGCGCGACAGTGATACCCCGACTACTTGAGACCCTGTACTTATTCTGTAAGACTTATAAGTTAAATAACTTTTGAGTTTGTTATCCGATGGATGCCATGGTGCCAACATTTAAGGCTCTAGCTTTAAAATATATCGACAACAGGAGAACGTTTCAGCTATTCGGCCAATTAATTTGGTATGCTCATAGCGACAAACTATAGTGATTATGGCTGTATTATACTATAAGTTAGTGGCTTCAGTAGAAATTTACCACAAAGTGGATTTCGACTAAATTTAACATACGATAATTTCGCGCAGATTCAATATAAATGATATTTTCTCTACTCACTAAATGTTGTCGGCCAGATAATGGATCTTTGCGCAGTTCTTGTCCGACACAATTGGCCCCTCAGTGGCACGCGTATCTGCGCCTAGTACAACACCATCCTTGTAAATAATACCAACGATAGTTGTACCAGTTTTTGTGGTTGTCGGTGGCTTGAAGCCGCCCTGCAAAAGGGATGCATTTCTGAAATAATCAAAGTACACGTGAATATGTGAAAGCAAACACTACAAAAATGCATTCTCACCGACGACAGTTGTCGAAATTGAAGCCAGCGGCGGGCAAATCACGAGCGGTGTCCAAATACATTTTGAATTAATACAATTCTTTATAAAAACCTCAGCGGAATGACAATGCGAATGACGAGCAAAAATTGTTGATTCCTTATCGATAACTAATGTCGATGACTTTTTGTAATTGACTTTCGATTAATGTATGCCGGCTGACTGTGTTCTTGCAGCCCTCAAATTTGATTTTTATGCGATGTGTGATTCTGAGCAACTGTAAAGTATTGACTGCTACTTTTTCAAATATTGTCAACGGAGATATTTTGTGTCATAATTATTACTATAAATGTATATATGAAGTTATCTCATATATGTATTCTTAGAAAGTTGGTCACTGTGACTTGCAACTGTGACCATAATTGAAACCCGCTACTTTAAATAACGATATACTGTATAAAAATATTATTAGTGATTGCTATAGCTGGAAAACATAGGTGGTGGCCCCACTCGATATTTTCGATAGTTTAAGAGAAAAAATTCGGTGTTATTCTTTATTAGAATAGGTACATGTACATACACATAAAATTATCCCTAGGCATCAATAAATGTTCAATTAAAACGATTTTTTGATGCAATTTCAAATTATTGTGCCAATAAAAGTGATGTGCAACTTATGAAAATTGTCGTAACTATCGTAAGTGAACAAACTATTGATAGTGACTCAGAAAAAGTAAATTATCGATAGCTTAATAGTTACATCGATAGATTGCCAGCTCTAGTGATTGCTCCCATTCCTGTACAAAACAGCTGTAATTTTTAGGCTGGTTTAAAAGGAACAAAATAAATTGTAATAAAATTAAGATGGCTGCGGCAACAAAAATATATACAAAATCTTGGGTCGCGCTGAGGCAACTACAGCAATACCGAGGAATTGGTAAGTGACTAGTAACAGATTCATGTTTCATTCTCCATGCGGCGGTCACTTTTATGTAATGCCGGTGAATTTTACTGCCTATCGTAGCGCCGATATATAATTGATATTATTATTAACAGCAAACAGTATCGCCAGTACTTCGACGCAAGCACGGAATGAACTATTTAATCAAGAGCAAAGACGTCAACGCGATGCTGTTGGCCGCGTTGAGAAGATCGAAGTGCGTTATTTAGGTTTGCCCGAAGATGTCACGTTGGTGATGAACAACCACATTTCAACGCCATACAATTGCGCACAGCACTTGAGCGAGGGCCATTGCAAGAGTTCTGCACTGGCGCTGATCGATGGCAGCGTTCCCTGGGATATGCACAGGCCACTGCAAGAGTCGTGCACATTGCAGCTGCTTAACTTTAATGTTACGGAGCCGCACGTTGTTAATAAGTGAGTTGATTCAAATAGAACTGATCATTTCATTTTCATATTTTCTAATTTTATATACCAGGGCTTTTTGGCGTACCTGCAGTTTTATGCTAGGCGCTGCCTTACAACGTTCCTTTAAGGATGAGGCGAACCTACAGTTACATAGCTTTCCGGGTCCAAACAGTGAGTTATTGTCTACGAGGGTTGCCTTATATATTTCTATCTAAATAGTTAGATAATACTAATGCAAAATGGCAACTGGCTTTATTGATTTTCAAAATATTCTCCATGATGCTGAATACCTGTGAATACAATGTGATTGCGGTGCTGAAGGACAATCCGTCTTCGTTGATTGATTTTCCTCAATTCTTTAAAAGCTTGTGTAGCATTCCGAATTTACCGGCCTACGTTGCTCCAACGGAATAGTTACCTAATGCCCACTTTTTCCAAAGAAACGTAATCAGTTGCTTTAAAGTGCTGAGTTCGCGAGCAACTTTTGTTGGGTTTGGCTCGTTTTTAAACACCCATAATGTTAATTGCTGCTAGTGTCAGCGATCATTTGAATAGATCCTGAATTTGTCACCTACAGCGGTTGTATTTCAAATTTAAAAGTTTCTAACACGAACAAATTGTTTTAAACGAGCAAATGTTCATGCAATGTTTCATGTACGCTATTGGATCTAATGCCCAAGTATGCTTCAATCTCACGGTATGTCATATGACAATCTTACTGTATCAATTCATGCACAGCATAAAATGTTTCTCACCCAATAAATGTGTTTGGACATCACGGATTTCGACCAGTAGCGAACGACGGACACGAGAGCAATCGTTGTACTATTGGTTCTTCATCGGCAAGGTTCGAAGTAATTTGGTCGAAGCCTTAAAACCATGATAATCTACGTCAAAAAACGTAGTAAATCATTCAATCTAATTTTATGTTGGGATATTTTCAAGCCAATGCAAAAAACAAACAATGACCGTCCAGAAAATTCAATACTTTTAAAGGGAAATGTCATTTGGGACCCAATAGGGCTAAAAGTGACATAGTCTAGAAATATAAAAGCTGGCCCTCGCATAGTCTAGGCTCTGGTTGGGAAATCATTAACCTGTAATTCTTTTTAGTAAAATCTGGAAGCTTTGTACACGACATCGTTCTTGGCGCACAAAACTGGGTACCGACTAAAGCAGAAATGCGGGCCATTTCTGCAGAAATGGTCAAATTGGCGGCACAAGATTTACGCATTGAGCGTTTGGAAGTGGATCAAGAGCTGGCGAAAGAGATGTTCAAGGATTCACGCTATAAGAGCGAGCAATTGCCCAGCATTGCTCAACAGAATCAGAGCCGTGTGACGCTTTATCGCTTGGGCGAACACATTGACATCTCTCGTGGTCCAATGGTGGCATCCACCCGATTCCTAGGAAAGTGCACCATATCTGCGGCACACAAGATTGCGAACGATGGGCCATCAGACGCCTATTATCGATTGCAAGGCGTTGCATTGCCAAGCGGCTTTTCCCTTAATCACTTTGCCTATGGCCTGTTAGAACAACGATCACAGAAATTGGTGAGTAAAGTTAAAGTTTTGATATTTCATATACTGCACAATTTGTTGGAATGCTGATCCAAAGTAATTAAGTGAATATTTGTATACTCATACATTTTATTTCCTATTACAGAATTCTGCCCGTTTGCCCAACGAACCATTTGAGGAACAACAAATGCAATTATCTTAAATCTAAAAGAGACTTTAGTATTTTCAATAAAACGAGGTTCTTTAATATTTAAAGCTAGTATCTAGTATCTTGTTACAACACACATAAATCATTAAAGATCGAGTTCTTACACTAATAAGGGCTTAACAGTTAACATACAATTTTATTTTGAATAATTGTGACTTTAAAGAAATGCATTTTATTTCGATTCTTATTTACATATCTTCTGTACATATTTAGCTTATGCACACAAATTTCCACTTCGTTATTTCTGCAATAAAATCGTACCTCTCATACATACATGCTATATATTTATCAACTAGTTTTGTTCCAACCATGTGTTTTTGTTTTTTTGTTCTTTTTGACTGCTTATACAGTTAAGATAAGCTAAACTAATTAAAATAGTATAATTATGTTTATTTCTCATAGCTTTTAGATTTGACTGTTCAGTGAGATTCCTTACACTTTGCACATATTTGATGTAACTAAAAACTCTTAAATAGTCCCTCTAAATCATGCTCATTGAGAGCAATCACTAACATTATTGCACCGCCCAAGAAAATACCTAAGATCTGAATAAATATGCCCTTCCGGTCGCGCACCAGTTCCGGATTGTGGGCCACGCTCATTGTGGGCACCAAATCGGCGAAGGCAATGTATAAAAAGGATCCTGCGGTCGCTGCATAGATCCATTGCGTCGCGCCGTCTCCGATGCCGACCAGTAGCAAACCAATGGACATTCCCACAAAGCTCAGCACCGAGCTGACTATGTTCATGTAAACTGCACGACGCATGGAGACTCCGGTCTGCAGGAGCAACGCGAAGTCGCCGAGTTCATGTGGCAGTTCATGGCATAAAACGGCAAAGGCAGTGGCTAGACCCGTAACGGGATCGCTGGCAAAGGCGGCTCCTATCGCAAGTCCATCGGTGAGATTATGTAATCCATCCCCGATGATGACCATGAATGCGACCGGTGTCAGTGGAACATCTGGCGACTTCTTGTCAATTTTCGCTTCGTTCAGCATGACGTTCAACTCACGAGGTGGCGGCGCCTCCTGGGCTGGTTGTGGCTTTGCTGAGTGGCTGTGACTGTGGCCATGAGTGTGACTATGGCCATGACCATGTCCTTGCTTCTCGCCCTTCAGCAGGGGAATAATGTTTTCCAGCATGAACATGAAGAGCGCTGCCAAAAACGCACATCCGCACAACAACGCGGCCTCACTACTGTGTTTGTGGTTCTGTCCCTGTGTCGTCAGTCTTATAGTCTCCATGGCATGCTCGTGTTTTTCCTCCTTAAAGAGTGCGTGTGGCAGTAAGTGCATCAGTGCATCTCCAGCCAGAGTGCCCACCGCAATGGCGACAAGGAACTTCAGAATGGACTGATAGGCGACCGTCTTCATTAGGGGTACAAGCAGGATTCCAAGTAGTCCGCAGGCTTTAAAGAAAATGTTTACCCCTTGTCAGGACTTAACTTTAAAAGAGCCTTACCTGAGAGCACAAACATTGTGATGGTGGCGTAAATCCAGGCTGTGGGGTAAGCAAAACTTTTTATTTGATGCCGATTGCCTACTTTATGAACTTACCATTCCAAATCTTGTCTTTTATATCTAGATTCTTAAGCGTTTGCGATACCGGCTGCATGCAAACTCCATTGTCGATCTGTGAGAGAAGGGCGGGACAGAGCTTCAGAAATGCGCTGGGCGTGATTCGCACGCTGTTGACAAACTCATTGTACTCCTCTTCTGAATTGTGCTGGTCTGTCTTGACTATCCGATTGTACAGTGAATTCCTGTGCAAGTCGTCGTGGTCTACGATCAGCGCGAGCAACGACTTTGGGGACAGACATGATGCTGCTGGCAACCGTTGACCGTCCAGGGAAACTGCGAGAAAGAAGTGTGTCTATATTTGAATTGACTTTAGATACCCGGGCTGTTGATCTCTGCCTTATTCTCAAGGAGGAGACCTACAACACTGCAGTTACAGTCAACTCGTCAACACATCAACTCACTACATATTCATCACGGATCAACAAGTTTTAACTGTCTCTCTATCTCTCTATCTTTATGGCTCTTTATATGCCTGTGTATTATGGAATTAACGGTAAGCCCAGAATGTGGCTAACAACAAGTTGACTATTTTAGTCAGATTTGCAATTCCGCATCCATATTGTATGTCATTATAAATAATGATCGCCTTATATTTCCCGTGGCAATTTCCGTGTTTGCATATTCGTAGCCCTAATTCCTTTGTTTAGATACAGAAATATGTGTGTAAATAAGAGTGTTTTATATTGTGTATATTTACTGCTCCAATTCGCATATAATTTATGTACACACTTAGCTAAAGCCTTCCTAGAAGTGGGAATTGTGTTGGTTTGGTATTAGGAAATGATTTGTCAATGGATAAAACCTATTTAATAATCCCCATTTGGCTGTCATATTGCAGTATTATATAATGTGAATGACAACAAAATTGAATTGATAAGCTGCTTGTCGCATTTGCCTTGCACTTGAAGTAGCCAATTGAGGGCAATATCGTCATCAGACTTAAATAAACGTTGTCCGGTGTCCCCAGTCTCCGTTTATGCATGTGCGAGTAGAATTTCCAAGGAGGAGCAACATACTTAATTGGTTTATGTGGAAATTTCCCTGAGGCATTGCAAAAAAAAAAAGAAAGGTGACCAGCATGACAACACAATAGTACAATAAGTACAAGTTC
Organism: Drosophila histrio; assembly: GCA_958299025.2. Classification (NCBI taxonomy): domain Eukaryota; kingdom Metazoa; phylum Arthropoda; class Insecta; order Diptera; family Drosophilidae; genus Drosophila; species Drosophila histrio. The sequence continues at coordinate 28,165,858 of OY729166.1, forward strand.
ATAATACATAAGAAGGCTGTAAACTAGAGTCCAATTTATAATTGTCGTTTTAGCATAAATTTTTTCGCATTGGTCCCTCATTCAATCATCCCTCCTTCGTGTGATTTTGGATATGAGAACGTAGTACATTTCCTAACTCGAAATCAACAATAATTTGACTTATCTCTACAATTGCTTGGGCAAAACACTGTTGTTATCACTATTTAAATAGGACTTAAGTATGTTTTAATTTTAAGTTAGACAAATACACTAGCCTATCTACTATTTAGATAGTATTCTTGGATTATATCTGTTGTTTCGTTGAAGTTCAGGGTTTTGTTTTTGCCTAAGCACTCATAATTATAGTCTTTCCACTTACCACGATTTTCTCGCGGATGTCGATGCTTGGGATCGTGCATTTCGCGGAACTCAACATTTCCAGGCTGAGTTCGATTAAGTGGATTCTTTTCCAAGTCCTGATTGGACAGTTGAACATCAATATTGCTAGAATGAATGTCGACTGCGTTGTCTTTGGTGTAATTGTAGCCCTGGGGTCGGTGCTCCTCAATTGTGTGCGAAGCCTCGAATTCGATCTGACCGAGGCCTAAACTGTACATCAAATGTTCAAGACCCTAATTTAAATAAAATTAAAATAATAATTATTATTATTATGCATTATTGGAAGCACTTTATTATATATGAATGTCATTTAGTACTTCCCAAGATTGGCCCATTTTGAATAGGCTTCGATGCTCTAAGTCCTATGGCAAACAATTTAATTTGCACCTGCCAATATTTGGCACATTTATTCAAGTGGAAATCGACGGCGCTTGTGCCTGGTCACGTGTTAAACGTAGACGAGCGAAAATCCCACAGATAATTACTTGATTTACTTGTCACCGAACAAAACAATTATATTTACATATGTACATCGGGATGAGTTTGCATGCCTCCACGTACATATTAATGATGACAATTGGATTAGGGTTGGGAACAAATCTAATTGTCTTGACAGCGGCTGTCTATTGAAGAGGGCGTGTGCTCCGTCTGTCAATAGATGACGGCCCCCGATTGGAAGCCTAGTGTGAAGTCACGGGAGAAGTTTGATGGTCTGCCAATTACTAACTCACTCACTACTTCATTTAATTTTAAAATAAACACCTAAACGTGAGGAATCATTTCGGCAAATGAAACAAACACGCGCTCAACCCATAAAAACAACAAAGAAAACAAAACTGAAAGGTAATCACAAAGCTAACAACGATACGGTCTATAATTGACCACATGAGACTGATTCCACTGAACCCGCCAAGGTTTTACTTTCATTCAGCACAGTCTATGCCAAGAAGTCGCGATGTGCCATTGAAACCGGGTATTTATCATCGTATTTCCAGTTACCGGGACACGCGTCGGTCTATCAATTGGGATTGGAGCTTGGGCATACTTAGTGCTTCGTTAACATGCCGCATGCGTTCCGAGCTCAAAATTTTTCAGTAGCTAGGCACTTAGATGTACGGACGTATTGCGTAGTGTCGCCGGAGACGTTTACGCACGAGCAATGCAAATTGGAATGGTCTGCATAGTTTATATGGCGGGTGTTTGCATTCCCATAAAGCATTCAAGCACATATCAATCCAAACACATAGTATAATATAGCATGTATTATTATGGGATATGGTCAACGACTGTTGCCTCACTTGTTTATACAAACAAATACATACATACTAACTGTACGTACACACAAACTTGTGCGGTAATACATACAGTAAGCACAATTATGAAATGTGACAATGAATGCACAAAAGGCGCGCATAAAATTCAAATTTTAAATTAAACTCAACAAATGCAAATGATTTCTCTTATTTAGTTTAAGTTGGTCGAATAATTGCAATCTGTTTACTTGTCGTAATTAGCTTATTTAATAGTTTAATAGCAGTGACAACAATAAAATGGTTTATTCGAGAATACTTTAAGATACAGACTGAGATTAACAGAACCAAAGGTTTCATTTTAACCAGAGAAGTTCAGTTTAAGTTCATTTTAATTGGTTGATTCATAAGTTATTGTTACTAAATAATACTTCCATTAAAAATTTCTTAATAATTTCTTTACTAACGATATAATTTACCGAATGTTAGTTTACAATCTTATCTGGTTACTCAAAAGTTTAGGAAGTGTCGAGTCAACTCCTTCGGATTATGAGATTTTAAATCTAATCCATGAGACGAGTCAAACCAAAATGACTCCGAAATGATTAATGGCATTAAATATACAGAAAAGGGTAAAATAAAGTATTGTAGATTTGAAGGTGTACAACTATCAATAGCTATCAAAAAAAAGGAACAACAAGAACGTACAACATATCAATAATCAACTGGATCTTTATATGACTTGCAATGTTTGCATTAGTGGATTCAAAAGTGGTATATACTACAATTCAACCAATGGAGGCTTACAGGGTATCTGTGAGTAGGTGAGAGTATCTGATCAAAGCTTAATCCCATTTAAATAGCTCTTTTCTTGATTATTTCACCTATTTTATGTCGCAATCTTTTCATCAAACCTCATATCTCACAGAGTGCTCTGACTGGATTCTACGTGTACATATATCTGCACCTCTAAATCCAGATCAGACCTCTTTAACCAGCGCCTTCTTCCACCATCCATCGCAATCCCCATTCATATTTGAATACAGATGTACGGAGACACTAAGTGTATTGCAATGTGTGTGCTATACGCGAGATAAAAGCACGTCAAGATTTTGATTAAATTTATGACGAAGTTAACGCTAAGACGACTTCAACTGCCTCTGACTAAATAATGGTGCGACGTCCGCCGCCAATAATAAAATGTTCTGCGTATCTCAGTATGAACATAAAGATTACTAAATATTTACAACGACTGTTAACTGTGTGCATTGTGGACACTATTCTTAAGTTAATTGTGTCGATAAAGAATGTTGGATATTTGCTTTTGCAGAATCAGGCCTTAGCTTGTCTGTGTCTTTCACAATAAACGTATCCCTTAACTGTGTTCTAAATATTAAGAAAATCTAAACTTTCCAAAATATTTGACATATTGCGAATCATTAGTCTGTTCTATAGTTAGGAAATTAAAAAAAAAAACATTTTGCAAATGCAAAAAAAGTTTTCAAAAGTTGGAACCAGCGAAGCGCGAGTTTGCACTGATGGTTGATTAAACTCTACTATACTAAGTGCTAGCCTTCAGTTTTTACCTCAAAGCTAATGGTATCTCCGCTGCCGTACTTTTGGAATATCTGCGTCACATAACGATTATACTCCGTGGATGCGAAAGCCGTTGTCCACCAAACTGAACCGACGAGCAGGTAGATTGCGACTTCTTTGAGCGCCATTTCAAATGGTTATCCAAATGAGTTTGATAAACTAAATTAAACTTTCTTCACTCTCAACTAGATACACAAGTTTCTGGCAGTTTTTCGTAAGTAATTCACGCCTCTATGATCATTCCCGCTAATTTTTAACCGACTAATACCGATGCCAATTCCGTGTGACGGACTTTTAAACGACCGTTTCGCGTAGACGCCGTTTTTATACTGATCCCATTGGGTCGTTAGTCGAGTCGTCTTCTCGCTACACGGATCACTCGTCAATTTTTAAATGTTTGTTACACGCTGAAGCTTGAATAAGCTTTTGAAAGCTCTCGACGCTTTTATGGTGGCTGTGCATTCGCCAGTTTACTATGGGCTTAAATAGAGATAAGATAAGAGCTTTGTTTTTTTTTCATTATTGTTTATTTATTTTTTTTATAGAAAATATTTCGATTTACACGAGTATAAAAATTATATCTTGTACTTATTGTATAATAATTAATATCTGAAAAATTATTTTTTTTTTTAACGTATATCTATTTAAATATATGTAAATATATTACGTGTAAAAAGATGTCTCTTGTATGCTTTTGGGTATTTTGCTTAAACGCTGAGGAACTGATATTTTAATATACAAAAATATTACATTACACAAGTTATTGTTATTGATTCGTGTAAATCTATTGGAGTTACTTGTTTGTAAATATTTACACTAAAGTGCATCTGATTGGAAAATCCCCTTGTGCGTTCTACTTAGACTGCGTAATCCTAGTTGCTTGACTTAATTAGATATCAAAATAATTGAGGCTTAGACTAGTTACAATATGTTTATTCGTACATCGAACATGAAGGCACACTTGAGTTAATCAAACTTACTCGAACTTGTCCTGGTTGGGCATACATATGAAAAACTTGGAGCACCACATGTTGATTGTTTGTGATGTATCGGCCAGCCACTGAACCGGATTGTGTATCGTTAGATAGTAGATGGGAATGCCGGAAAGTATAATGACGGTGCCTACGCCCACTTCGGTGGGAGACTGCGAGATGGACGCGATCACCAGGAAGAGGCAAACGATGAGATAGATTATGGGTAATGCCAGACTGACCCGAATGGGCCTCTCGGTCTTGGGCTGTTTGTAGCGCAACCACAGAAGACCAGCTACGGAAATAAGAGTGAAGAGAGCTTCCACGAAACTGACATAGTTGATGAGCACGTATGTGTCCTTGATAAAGAGCAGCAGTAGCGTAATTATACACTGTGAAAGGAGGTAGGGAAGAAAGCGAATATATTAGTTTAGTTAACAGAATTAAGGCGGATTGCAGTGACATCCTTACCAGGAATATCAATGACGGCACCGGGGTCAGACAGTTGATGTTTATCAGGGAGATGGCTGCCGGCAGGTGACCATTGCGTGCTCCAACGAAGAACAGTCGAGACGAGGCAAAGATGGCGCCATTGAGGGAGCCAAAAGTCGAGCAGGCTACTGCAATGGGCATTATCCAGGACATGTAGCCGAGCATCTTGTCACCGAAGGTCACAGCTACCGCCTCCGACGAAAGAATCTCATCAGTGGAGAGCACCGAAAAGTATGCTACATTCGTCACCATGTAAATAATCGTGACTACCGGCATCGATATACAAATTGCTTTCGGCAAATTGCGGTATGGATCTTTCAGCTCCTCGGTAACGAAATTCAAGTAATTCCAGCCCGAGTACGAAAACAGGCCACTGTAGAATGCCAATGCAATGAAGCCGGTTCCCTTGAGGCCCCCGCTAAAAGGTTGTTCCCAGTGCTCGGTGTGCCCATCCGCCAGGTACCAGATGCCAGCCCCAACAATAACCATCAATGCGACCACCTTGGTCCCTGTGAAGATGTCCGTCACTCGAGTCACCCACTTGACGTTGTAGCAGTTGATCACAGTCAGCACGCCTGAGGAAGAGATAAAGTTTGAGGATGCTGTCATTCTCTATTTCTTTCTGGCATACTTACATATCATTGCAGCCGCCAAGAGCTGAACAGCCTCAACGGGAGCATCGCAGGAGGGCCAAAACGGCTTGAGGAGATACTGTGCGAAAGTAAGGGCCGTAATCGCGTTTCCCGTTGGCACTAAAATCAGCAACGCCACCCAAAGATAAAGAAAGGCGGGCAGCGGCCCAAAAGCGGCTCCTATGTAGGCATAATCTCCGCCTGATTTTGGTATCATTGTGCCTGAAAAACAAAGAATTTATGCAGAGATATTGGGTGAAATTCTCTTTATTGGACTTACATAGATATAGGAAAGCGAGACGGGTAGGTTTTACTAATTAGATTATTGTATATATAGGTAGCCACAGTTGGCCAATCGTCAGACTGATCTGAAACCCTTATCTCTTCTGCTCAGGCATTTGTTTAAATAGGTATATAGTTTTCTTATCTTCTACTGGAAGTGCTCGTGCCGGTAAATTCCTTTAAGGCCATTGCTCTGTACGTTTTAATTGCGTTCTGATTGAGAGCGCCTTTGCCCACAAGATTTGTAAGTTGCATATTTATTTTATTTAAAAACAAGAAGGCTACAATAGATCAAACTCGAGAGAACCTGTACGTGTTATTTTAAAAAGAGTTAATCAAAGAGGGGTATATGGCTTCAGTTTTCATACATATTTAAGCACCAGAAATAAAGTTAGTTTTGGCACCCCAAAAATTTTCGACTGATCGTTCCTATGGCAACTATATGAACTATATGAAATATCGAATCACCTATAAACCAATTTGCTTACAATGTATAAGGCAAACCAAATGCATAACCAGTAAGTTTGTTTGAGATATTTCGAAAAACATAATAGTTAGATTTTCGACCAATTGTTCCAACGACATCTAAATAATATAGTGATCCGGTCTGACCGGTTCCGACATAAGTTTCAACAAATAGACAGACATGGCTATACCGGCTCGGCTGTTGATGCTGATAAAGAATATACACACTGTATGGGATCTGACATGACTCCTTTAATGCGTCACACATTTCGAGACTAAATTATAATAACCTCTGCAAGGGTATACAAAATGACAAATACGAATATTTCTCGGACTGGATAAAATTCTAGGTCCACGAGAGACCCATTCGGGCTTCGTGTCCCACGAGCCATTTCAAAAACCCCGGGCAACGTGCATGAAAAGCGGAAACGGGTTTTTATGTGCTGATAATAAAAATACTTTTATAATAAGTCACTACTAATATTATTTACACATCTCTTTTAGCGATATGAAACTTATCGATATGTCTATCAAGCTTAATTTTAAATGCTTATTAAAAGCGTAAAAATTCGGTCGGGATCGGGCCGGGCCGGGCCGGTCATTTTAAAAATTTTACTGGACTCAAAAATTTATTTCGGACCCGGACCCGACCGGGACTTAAAAAGGAGGCCCATTTGTTTCTCTCAGTTTTAAATAAAAAATATTATAATTATAATTTTAATAATTTGTTTAAAATAAAATTTCTAATGGTATTTTAAAATGTTTCAATATTTCTTGTAGAATGCTTCTAGTCGATGTTAAATAAATAAATAAAAATAGGGAAAATGTCAAAGTTAGTAAGCTTTGTAAATGCCGAATTTGAATTCTGTATCTTTAAATTATATTTGGAGTTCGTTTTGTTTTACTTGCATGAGAGGCCGGCGAATTCATCTGCGATAGGGGGTGTCGTTTTAACACGCCATTTGCGGATATCAACGGGGTAGATATGCCGATTCAAAACGACATAACTCTGCCAGAAGAAAAGCGATATAACTCTGCCTGTTTAGTGTATTATGGGGTCGGAGATGGTTTTTTGGGCCTGTAAGTGATATTTCTCATATAGAAAAGCTAATAGCCCCTTGGTACTTAGTAAACTTAGTAACACTAACTCTAAATCTGCTTCATTTTACAAAAAATTCTTTGATGAAGGGGCAGTCTAAGTTCCTCATGAACAGAATATGTACCGTAGCTGCGTTAGTATAATATAAGTTTTTAAAATTTGTCAACCTATGTCAACATATTTATTTCAAATATTTGCAATTGCAAAATGAAGAAGCCAAGAATTCCTAGCATAAACATAGAAACAACTGGTCAAAGAAATTTATTTTTCAATGTTATCTTATAAAGTGGAGTCTGTTCGACTAGTATATACCCTAAACGGTTATATAATAAAGCTGCGATAATGCAGTTTCCCCTGACCTTCACTACTGATAAGTAATTGATGCCTTTTTGACTATGTGCACTCTGAATGTTTTAGTGAAAAGTGACATAATCTTAGAATGTAATTTCCCTTGTTGATCAGCAATTCGGAAATAGCAAAAGTTGGACAACATTAGAGCAAATGTACATACACTTTTCATCAAAGCATAAATTATTCAGTTCACTGAAAACTTAAGAGACTTTCTTAAAGAGCGTTCAAACTGCACAGGAAAAGATTAAGCGGTGCTCCGAGATACATTAAAAGTCGGGGATGAAAGCAGCTGCACAGGGTTCAAGGCAAAACATGTTGAAGATGTTTCACCAAAGACAAAAATGTGCTGTACTCGGGAACTTGGAACGGCCTCAATAATTGCAGTCTTACACCCTTTGCTGGCACTGCTAAGTATGCAAAAAATATACGAGGTCGTGAACTATTTACACAGATGTTAAACATGTGCGTCTGCATTTTATAATATACTCGTAATATAAATATAAAAAAAAATATATATATATATATATAAATTAATTGTAAATGTTATAGTCGAGTATGCTCAATTGTTATATGCCCATTACTCGTATTTTCGTACCCGTTCGGTTCAACTTCAACCTCAAATGTCTGTTTATTAACCAATTGTAATAAATGTTAAAAAATAGTCCGCTGTGGTGCACGAATCATTTGTGGGAAATATCATTTTAAAACAAACTTGATCTGTCTAGCTTTTATAGTCTAGTAGCTCTAATAGTCAAGTAGCTCTAATAATCTAGTAGCTCTTATTGTGTAGTAGCTCTTATTGTCTAGTAGCTCTTAAAGTCTAGTAGCTCTTATAGTTTCTGAGATCCAGGTGTTCATACGGACGGACAGCCGGACAGTCGGCAGTTGTTTCTGATCAAGAATACACGTATAAATTTCTAAGGTGGGAGATGCCTCCTTCTGCCTTCTGTTACATACATTGCTACAAACTTATAATCCTTAGCATTTTCTGGGTACTGGGTGTAATACTATGTGAATGTGAAAGCGCTGTCGTCAGCAGCAGAGCCGCAACTGTTGATAAAACTCACCCAATTCCGCGTAGCACAGGGCTCCCACCATGCTCAGCACTCCACATAGCACCCACACGATCAACGACTGGCCAATAGAGCCAGAATACCTGAGCACGCCCTTGGGACTCACGAAAATGCCGGAGCCGACGATGACACCAACGATAATGGCAACACCATCAAGCAGACCGATTTGTTTCTTTAACTTCACGCCCGAGCCTTGGCTGGAGGTGTCTGCGGAGTCGCTGCGCGCACGTGCTTTTCCACCTTCGACCGATTCGCCCGGCACGTCGAACACCTGGCGAGGTATGAGCGTGTCGCTCGCCTGAATTCGCGTCATTTTGTCGCTCTGGTAATCGAAGTCGCAATGAATCCGAAATTAGAAATTGAAGTTCCTTTGGTTAATAGGTTTTATGAGGGCTCATATGCATATGTGATGTATTACTAATTATGCCTTATCATTGGTTTTATCGGTTTCTTCAGTTCTACAGGTTTTATCAGTTCGCGCTCGTTCTCACTGCCAGCGTGGATTGTGGATCTTATTCAAAAGTTTCAAACACAATTTTGTTTTTGCTTTGCGACCACATGTTTTTTCATTAAACTCTGCTTATGGAATGTAAATCCATATGTAAATATGTGTTTCTTTCTGTCTGCTCACACGTATTTACTGCTCATTTAACAATCACAAGCACACGTGGTAGCTGATTCACGTGTGATAAAGAGTTCGCTGGGTTAAGGGGGGCATCTTCACGACATCTTTTAGAAAATGTGAAAATATAATCGCGCTGGCGCTTTCCCGATCGACCACACTTTATACGCTGCGAATCCGAACTAAGTCGAATATATAAATCGACTTCCCTTTATGGTTTGTGTTGCGCTGCTTTTGCCTGCTGAACGTTTGCGTTTAACTTTGGCTTTGCTTGTGCTGCTTTCCGACGCGCTGGCCGCGGCAGTGTTTCGCTCTTTTTTTCTCTCTCTCTCTCTCTCTCTCTGTCGTTTTCTGCGTCTGTTAGTGCACTACGCATTCGCTCTTTTCTCTTTGCTTCTGCTTTCGTGTGCTTGCAAACTCCAATAGACTTGTCGCCCTAGGTTAAACGATATCTGAAAACCTGCAATAGAAATAGTTTGTTAGACATTAGAGTATATTCGCATGCGTCACTCAGAGCTCTCTCCTCTCTCTCTGCTTAACTCAAAAAAACACCCGCGAACTTTGTCTGATGCAAGAAATGGCCACATTTCTTCAGTATATCATTAGTTTCAGCAAAGTACATGTGTATGTGTGTTTATCTGCCGCAACTTGAATCAAGCACACAGACGCATGCATCCATACTCTAACAACATCATCTGGCAAAACGAAGCACGTGCGCAATTCTTATTTTGTTCTTTGTTTTCGGACTAAGAGAACGCGGAGCTGGAGCGCTCTGACAATGCTGAGCATAGTTGTAGTAATACTTTTGGATTGCCGAAAATAGAGTTGCCAGAATTTCAGGGGCTAAAGTAGCTACTTTGATCCAAACTAGTTGGAAAGGCATACTCACGCGAGCAAACACACTGCATGCTCTGTACGTTGTAGCTTTAAAATATATTTTAAAATAACTTTAGATTATATTATCCAATCATGATAAAAGTGTGAACTGAGGTTTTTTAATTATATGTTTAATAAATAACCGTATCGTATTTAAATTAACTAAATTTCTTAACGAGCTGCACTTGGCTGAAAACTCATTTAACTTCTTAATTCGACCAACACATGTCTAATATTATTTTACGATAACTTCGGAAAAGGGGGCGAATATGTTTATATCTCCGTCATTATATTTTTCAGTATTTCAACAAATACTAAAAGCACACTTTTTGGGAAATAATCAGTAAGTATCATTGAGCTGAAATAGTAAACATTAACATTCAAATTAACATTGAATAAAAATTAAACCTTAAATTAATATTATATTATATTATAATATAAAAATAGCCAATTTCAAATGAGCTCTTAAAACTCAAGTTCGAATTATTAAATTTAAATTTTAATTCGAAAATTATTCTAAGCTTCTGTAATAGTGAGTAAGCTTCTAGGACTAGAAATCTCAATAAATAGTTAATACAAATAATAATTGTAACAATTTCTCAGTTGATAATATCAGAACAATCTTATTTCCTTCATTCAAATATTTCAAAATCTCACTTAAGCTCGTTTGTATTTTCTAAATCTAAAAATGTAGTCAAATCATTTTTTAAAATCTCCAGTGCTTAGTTAATAGCATACCTAAAAATTGTCTAGCTTTTGCAGTGTTCACATTGCCAAGTCTAGCTATAAAATAGTTAAAGTGCCAACACTTGCCGTATGCTCTTCTGTCAACAAACTAGCGTAAAATAATATGTTGTGTACAAACATAAACATATGTATGAATGTTTCTCCTTTGTAGTCATTGACCTATCGAAAGGCTTATGTGGTTTTTGGTTGACTTACTTAATATCTGTAATTGTAAGCTAGTTTATTAATTTATACTTATAAATCAATGTGTGCAATTGTTAGAGTGTCAACTTGAATTAGATAGATTAAACATGTCTTTGCATTTGATAGATGTTAACATCGCACAAATAACACACGCCAGGTAAATTGTCAACTTTCCATTTCATTCAGAAACTATTATCATTGAATTGACAAAAGTGACACCTGTTTTAAATGCTATTTTCCAGAGAGCAGTGCCTAATCTAATTTGTAGTGCGTATTAATCACTCGACAAGATGTTTATCGCTTATTATCAATTCTTACTCAATTTAATTTTCACTTCAATTTGAGTGGCCAATAAATTAATAAAGTGTCAATTACCGATTTTATTGCACTGCGATTTATAAAACTGGCGTGAACTGGTTTTGTTGATCAACCCAAGGTTAATATGAAATAAGTATATTAAGGCTTTTACGTTTATACAAATAGTAATTTAGCTACGTAGCTGATAGTTTAGTCAATTAGGGAATTCTTTTGAAAGCGAAAAACGTAGAAATGTTCAGATTTCTTGAAAAAACATATTTATTACTGAAAGATAAAATAGCTGTTCAACTTTTGACTCAATTGATTAGACTATATGTATTGAGTAACGAAGTGACGGAGTTCCTGATTATTGATATGGGTTTAAAGTACTGAAATAAGATACCATATAGGACAGTTCATCCGACTAGCAAATAAATCTTCCTTATCGAGGTAGTCGTTATTAGATTCATTTGTATTTTCGTGTAGGTCTTTACTCATTATTTTAATTATTATACCAGGGAATCAGTCCGAAATTAATGTATCGGTTTCGGTAATTATCGCCTTTTGGTTTTCAGTTACCGTTTACGCCAAATCTTTTAATATCTCTTTTATAGCGGTTAACGGTTTAATGAGTTCCAAATAAGTTTTTATCAAATCAAAACTAACTGTTAAATATTAATAAATTGAATCTAAAGAGTTTCCCTTTTGGTATAATGAAAAGATTTTGTTTTGGTTACGATATCAATTCCTTTTTCCAATATTAATCGGTTAATACCATTTACCGATTTCAGCTACGCTTTGGAACTGTGTTTTGTACTTTCTTATAAATAGCATATATTTTAATTCAAAGCCGTAATATTTTGCTCCTCATACATAAATAAAAGAATACAAATTTTCAAAGATTTATCTGATCTCTTTAAATATTTCATTCAGATTTGACACTGCATTGTTGACTGTCGCATTATAAATCATTATATCTAATCAGTTAAATCAAACACATACTAAGTTTTTACTTTAATGTTATAAATATATCATTATACTTATTTTAATAATCTTGCGTATATATTTATTATCTCGTACATACCACATGTACTATATTTAAATTCATTTTCACATATATGTATTTTTGTTTGTAAGTGAAATGTGTGACGCTTTTGTGAAACACTTGAGCGGATTATTATCAACTAAAACACATTTATTTCGTATATTATTCACAAAGTAAGTATGTATGCCCAGCTATAGTGGAACATACAGTTAGTCAAGTAATTGTTTTGACAAAATAAAAAGTACACATAATTGTTAATTCTAATGGATCTCATTATTTATTTTGTTTAACTTTTTTTTAAGAACAATAAGCAAACATTTTTGTTTTGCTAAATAAAATATGTGTATTTTGTATATTGTCAAAACAATTACTTGACTAACTGTACATATAACTAAATCACGGTTGTCGTGGGGATCGCTGGGCGCGTGTATGTGACATTTCAAACTGTGATAATTCAATTGTACGATGATCGTAATCCCAATGAACTTTTAGAGCTGTAGTATGTCTGTGCTTACGTTCATATGTGTGTGTGTGTGTGTGTGTGTTCAGACAAACATCTAAATTGTACTGCAGAGAGTGTTCGGTAGCGCCTAGATTTTGATTGTGAACTATAATGTTGACTTTTGTTGTTGTAGTTGTTGGACTGATAATCTAATTGTAAAAGTCGCCAAAGAGACACACGCATGTCACACAGTCACGACGTAAGCCACACACACACACATATGTACATAGGACCTACTAAACATACACATATATCTGCATAGATACATATGTATCTGTACTTTGCTGTGGGTTGTTTTTTCGTCGTCGTTGATTAACTGTGGTTTTGACTTTTATTGTTATTCGTGTTTGTGCTTTTGGTTTTTAGGTTTTGCGCCCTACTCATACTCAAAATATGATGGATCACTTCCATGTGCAATTTTCATTAATATTTCTATGTCGTTTGTTTAATGTCACGAGTTATTTAGTAAACTATTAATTTGATAGTATATTATCGCATACATATGCAAATACCAGTGTTGCCAACTTTTCAGGGCCTAAGGAAGCTATTTCAACCACTAAAGAAATATATACAAAGTTATTCGAGTTTTTTACGATTGTTTCTATACTCTGCGACCATTGAACATAGTTATAATGGCTCTGGGAAGCACTTATGCATATACCGATTCGGTATTCTGCCTGATATATTAAATTGTTTTAATATATTTATATTTATTTAACTTTCCATTAGGAGACAACACTCACGTTTTCTCTTTTTGATAAAACTGTCGACTGCAATTACTTTGGGAAAACAGAACCGATACTTTTCTTATACATTTTAGAAATTGAGGCAGTTTGTATTTTCATTCAACTTTCTATTGTCTTAATTCAGCTGAAATAGCCAGAAAATAGCATAATTGGCAACACTAGTTAATATGAATACAAACTTATGGTATATGCAAACATTGTATGCCTTCTATCTATTTATTATAGCCTTCTATTGCAGCACGACCGTTTAGACCATGTCTAGTCTTGTCAACTGGCAAAACGTTTTATAGTCACACTCGTCGTATATGCTTAAACATACTCATACATATATATATATATAGCGAAACACGCTTAACAGTCTCATAAACTCGACGAAATTCTGGTTTGTAGCCGTAAGAGAACCGTAACGCACAGTTAGAAATCCCGAATGGAACTGATTTTGATTTTTGTGTGATGCACAGATACTGCACCGGGAACCGGGAGAATAAAATACGAAGAGCTTTAATAAAATGATAAAAATCCAACAGAATTTCATATAATTGTCTAACACTGTGTGGGTAGGTTTGAGCTTACAGTCTCTACATACTAGCACTCATACATATATGTATGTGTCCACCGCATCCTAAGTATAACCACTGTATAACATTAAAATTAGCTCGTGGCATTACTAACTGAGCGAGGAATATCGTAAACTGTCTCTCAATACCTTTGCACGCATGTCCAACCCCAGAGAGGGAAATGCACCCCAAGAGTGCAGTTTGCACTTTCGTACTTGTGCTCAAATTCAAGAATTTGAATTAACCACGTTTTGTACAGTATATCAAGCTCATTTACTTGGACTTGCCAAACAGCTGAATGCATATTTCTTCATTGACAGAGCCAACAATTGAAGAAGCCTGTGTAACGCGAATTGAGAAGCTCAAGTAAAATAATTTAAGGCATCTATATTGTTAACATAAATGCATACATATATCATATATATATATGTATTTACAATAACCATTTAATTATTGAATATCGTACAGATACATATCGTATTATTATCCTAAGCTAACATCTATTCGCCCAGAGGTGGGACATTAAATATCTTTGCTGTGTTATCCTCTGAAACGGTCAACAGTAAATTTTCCAGTGGCTTGTAAACAAATTCATATATATGATAATGGTGTCCGGTGAGTGTAAATTTAAGGGCGCCGGAACGTGCATCGAATGCATTCAGATTTCCTTGTGCGGTGGCAGCCAGCAAAGTATAATCGTTAAGCCATTTAAGACTGTAATAAAGTAAACCATATTAAGACAAGTTTATTATTTATCGAAATGATGAGTTACGTACCGAAGTATCCCATCATTTGGCACCGGGCTCTCGCAGACTGTGCGTAGAGCGTACTTGGCATAATCCCATATGGAGATCTGCCCGTCCAGCGAGCCGCATGCCACCAGTTTTAGTTCCGCTGACGAGGGAGTAAACGCAATGCATTCGATGCCGTGCTCAGACTGTACGACATTCACCGGCCCGTTGTTAGTGCAGAAGAGTAGCTTGCCTGTCAATTGAATAGTGGGTTAGATTACAGACCCTAACTTTCTACAATTGGATGAATTCCTTGACTACTTACCACTGCCTTCGGCGCACAGATAAAACGGCGAATCGGGCTCACAGGCGCCCACCGCATGTGTAATTTCACCCAAGCCCAGCGGGTGCTCCTCATTCACCTCCATCAGTACTTGCGATGTCTTTAGGTCCCACAACTTCACAACTCCATTCATGTACACTGTGAACAGCTTTTTGCCATCAGAGCTGAGATCGCCCGCTTCGCAACGCGACGACTGTCCGGGTAATATTTTGCATTCCCCGCTGGGTATACGCCAGACGTAGACCTCGCCACTGTCCCCGCCAGCCAGCAAGACATTCGCAGCACGGTGCCAGAACATCCAGGCCATGTCGAACATTGAATACTCCCAGACCTTGGTCAGGATGGGGCGCTCGTCGTGTTGCTCGGTCACCTTAAACACCAGCAGCTCGCCGGATATGTCGCCGGTGGCCAAGTAGCTACCGTCGTGGCTGAAGTGCGTTTCGGTGACTGTGTCCTTGTGGTCGGTTATCTCAAAGAGAACCTCGCCACTCTTGATGTCCCACACGTAAGCGTTGTCATCCTCGCTTCCCGTCACAGCCCAGTCAAACTTCGGATGCAGGTTGCATCCGAACACGGGCGCCGTGTGCTTGCGGAATGTGAACACTGCATCGTCTCGGATAGCGGCGATGCGCTCGCGATCTCTGATCTCTTCTTCGCCCTCACCCTCGTCTTCGGCGTCCATGTCATCGCCTGCGTCGTGCAAGCCTAAGCGAGCCTCCAGTTCGGCCAAAGTCACTTCTTCCATTTCCAACTCGTCATCGTCCAGTGGTGGATCGCCGTCCAGATCAAATTCCTCTATAATATCGTCATCTTCGTCTTCGAAATCGGGACGACGTGGAGGAGTATTATCACGCATTATGTGTTTCGTAAATTGATTTGTTTGCCACCAATAATTTTATAACAAATGAAGCACACCGCCTTGCATACACATATGCACGTGTTGGGCTGCACAGCTGATAGCTTCGACGGGACTGCCAACTTGCTCGAATTCAGAAACGCCAAAGCGACTCTGAGCGCGCGATTTTCAAATATAACAAATGAATATTTTTATTAAGTCAGAGCGCGAAAAATATGACACGATGAAATTACACTCGTTGACAAAACTTTTTGTTGACAACTTATTGTTGGTCAACTGGTGCGTTGACTGAGAAACGTGAGTTGACATTGTTAGTGTAAGCATGGTATGAATGCTAAGTGTCAACAGTTACTTATAACAAGTTAAATTTGACTACAATACAATGGAAGGCGTGGCCGACCCAATAAAGTACATAGATGTATTAATACTTGAGCCAAGTCGATATAGCCATGTCCGTTTGTCTGTCTCACCGTATGACCGAAACGATCTCAGAGATAGTAAGAGCTAGAAGCTCAAAATTTGGCACATATTCTTCGCCTTTGCTCAGAAATCGAAAAGAGCTTATTATAAGAGAAGCTATACCCTTGCGATGATAATGGTCTTGGAATCGATCAGCCTAGAAAATTTCATCACGATACGGGGGATATTTCGATCGGCTGTCCAGCTGCCCGGATTGTTTTTGTATTATTTCCTGCTGTGCATCTTACTAAACCAAAAACTGACATTTTAATTTTTAATTTATAAGACTTCTCCCTATAGATTTAATAAAGAGTTCTTGATCCACATCGTTTAATTTAAAATTTGTTTCTCATCTTCGTCCTCAAGTATTAAATTTCCTTTTGTGAAATGATGCCATAGTAGTAAAATTGTTTATATATATTATATATATTTATATATAATACATATACAGATAGTCAAGTTATTCTTTTGAAACAATAAATATTATAAATTCTAATATAAATTTTATATATAATAAATGTTTTAACTTAAAAACCGTATACAAACTATCTTTTAAGCGAAATGTAATTTTATGTATACATGTAGCAAGAACACCACCACACCCAAAGCTTATAAAATAGTGCGCCAATTTCGGGAGTTAACATTAACTTTTATCATTATCATTCATCCTACGTAATGGCATCTAGTTTGAATAACGTTGTGGACAGATACGCTGCTCTAAAAATATGCAGTGTTTTTGTTGGATCTTCAAATTTAAGTAGATTTCATCTGAGTACATGACACACTCATGTCTACCTACGCTGATGACACGGCAGTGTTTACCTAAAGTAACTGCATCCTTCTGGATACGACTGCCTTACAACAGTATTTGGACTCATTTAAGGAATGGAAAATTTGCGTCAATGCAAACAAATGCGAAAATGTGACATTCACCAACAAAGTCCGCTACTGCCCTGGTGTAGCACTCAACGGATGCGCTTATAAGTATCTTCAGCTCATAAGTATATGGGTGTCATCCTGGACAGGAGCGTAGGTTTTAGTAGACACATTTCTGCTCGGCAGCATTCATACAAAATCAAAGTTTCCAGGATGTCGTGGTTGCTTTCGTATAAAAATAAGCTGTCACTCGAACACAAGACCAAAATATACAAGGCATACAGCTCCAAGTCATTTCTACGCTATACAGGTGTTTGGCATTGCAGCCAAGAAAATCATGAACAACCTCCATGTATTTCAAGCCATATGATAATCCCATGGAGTCCTTGATATATGAGAACCAGGGATATTGAACGAGACCTTAATGCTCTATTAATTGGAGACGGAATCCAAAGCTGGAAAACATACGATGAGATTAGCATCCCAACCAAACCGCCATGCTAGACGACTGCGCAATTTCGGGCTAAGAGTCAAGAGAAGTCTTAAACGTCATAACCGTCAAGATCTTTCGCACCGGGTCTTGACCTAATAAACAAATTTTTATTAATTTAATTAATTAATTAATGCTTTGAATTAAGTTTATATAACTCCTTAACTCTTAATTATAACTCCAAAATCTTTTGCATATTGTAAATAGGAAATAAGATAATATACTTAGTTCTTCTAGACATTAATTAATTTTTTTATATTAATTTCACACTAGCTAAGTTGTCATGGTAAGGTAATAGTTCTCTATTCTAGTTTAAATTTCAATTATTAAATAAATAAAAACAAAAAAGAAATAAAATATGAGTACCAGAGACTCAACTTTATCGTTCTTTATTTGTTAATACTTTTGCAAATTATATAAAATGCTCACAAAGTTAAAATAGTTAATTTTAAACATCAATTAATCTGAATCCAGAACATAACTGGAATTATAATTACACAATCTTTAAACTTATTTGCTATACTTTTATTTAATGATATACATACTTTACTTTGAATATACTGAGAACATCGAACATGCAAGTAATAAGATATTATTGCTTTCTGCAAATGTCTGTGACAGACAAAAGATATTCGATTTTAAAATGTACACTTACAGGCGCGGTAAATTTCGTTGTCGTGTTTTCTTGACTGGATTCTTTTTACTTCGTATCTTTAAATTCGTCTCCAAAGCTCGTAATCTACCTCCTAACTCTTCTATTGATGGCAATTCTCCCCAGTCGCAGTCAGCAGAGCACTTTTTAGCATTTTGATGGGATTTATTTATTTGATCATTGACCGTCTTTAAGCGAGTCTTTAATTCGTCAATGGTCCCCAACAAACGTTTTTGTGAAATTTTATTTTGGTTTGTCATGCTATTTAATCTAGCTTCCAGATAGTCCAACTTGTTGGACGTATGGGGATTATCGATTGAGCTTTCCATTCTGCCCAAATTTGTTGCATTTAGCTTACGTTCCAGCTCATTAATGCGCATTTCAATGATTTTGTTGGTTTCTGAATCCATAGATTTGGTTTCTTCAATCGCTCGCTTTTCCTCAGTAAAATTGTTATCTAGTTTATATTTAATTTCGTCGATCCGTTGGGATTGATCATATATAGCTTGACGCTTTCCTTCTAAGATCACTGATATTTCTTGCATTCGTTTTTCAATACGCAACATGGGATCAATTGATTCCCTTTTATTTGATTGATTTGATTTAATTATCATTGCCCGTGTCTCACTGAAGTCGGCAAGTTTCTTCAAAACTTTATTGATATTATCGTAGAGGTTTTGAATTGCAGTGCCTTTATTTACTATAGTGCTTTTGTGGGATTCCATATTTGCATTATACATAATCAATAGCTTTTGCAAATCGTTTGGCAGTCGTTCTACGGTTTTCAAGCAATGTTTGAGGTTATCGTCCTGATCTATGTCAAAGGATATTTTGGGTTTAAGGATAATTTTGTTCTCCTGTGAAATAGATTGATTTTCCTGCAATCTCTCTTTCAACATTCTGTCTAACTTTTCATCGATTATTGTAAGTTTATTGCGTCCATCATTTATGGTTTCATTAAGATGAAACAAATTTACTTTCCCGAGAGTAGAGTTATTGGACTGCATAGTGGATGTAATTAGCTGCACTTGTTCTTTTAAATGGTCTATCTTGGACTTGAGTTTGTTCCTATTTGCTGGTATGCTTACACATATTTTAGAACACGTTGTAATCAAGCGGTTTACTTTATTTTGATCCGTGTCAAATAGCATTTGTGAATTTTTAATGTTATCATTTGTGCCTTTAACGTCTTCATATAAATCTTTAGATGAATGACGTCTAAATTCAGGAAATTTAATGTCGTTTATAAGCATTTCTATGCTGTTTAGCAGGGGATGGGAGCTGCAGCACTTATTTGTAGTACCCTCGGTTATAGGTTCATTATAATGCTTTTCTGTAGTTAGAAGACGATTCTGTAGATTTTCAAAATTCTGTTTGAAACTATTTAGAAATTCAGTTCTTTGTTTACCCATTGAACTTGCTGAATTATCGCTCTGTAGAAGACTCTTCTCTGTCTGAAATCTATACTTAACCGCATTCACACTTTCTTTCCAATTGTTGCAGCAGTTGTCCGTTTGTTCACCCTTAACTATTTTTTTATTTAAGAATTTCAGTCTCTCCAATAAGTTATGCACATCTAGCAATGCATAACCAGTTGATTCTGCTCGTTCGTATTGATTTAATGCCTTTAGTTGCATAATTGTATCGATATTATCATTGATAACTTCAATTCTGTCTCTTAGAATGGTATAGGGACAACAATTCTTGTTTACTTGCATCTCTAGTTTGTTCAGAGTGTTTAAAAATTTGTCAGTTAAATCTTCTATAATTATTTCTCCTTTTATTTGTTCATTTATCCATAAACCGATTTCCTGATGCGCATCACAATGTATTTGATCCTCCTTTAATTCAAATGTGTTTTTGCTGCTTGGAATAATAGCACTTGTAACGGACTCGACAGCAGAATCATCAAGAGCCTTAGTTCTATTGCATATGACGGTCAGACGTATTTTAAAAATATTCCAGAGATTTATTTTGATGGCCCTGCCATCGTCAAGTTCTTCCTTTACTATGAATATGTGCGCACTTAAAAACTGTTTCTCCACTTCTCGTTGCCAGCGTCGAACATCTATCCAGTAGTTTTTCAACTCGTTGGTAGTTAAATCATGTGGAATGCACCTTGCTTTTCTAATGTCATCGTCAATAAGATTGGAGTCATATTTATTGTGGATGCTCATTGTAGAAATGTCAGTTTCCTCTTCGTCTTCATAGTCGGGAGGGGTATCCCATAGTAAATAGCAAACCATTATTATTTTAACGCAGTATTCATACTTCAATTGTTGTAAAATCAATTTCCCATTCGTTTTGTTTCTTTCAATTTTTATTTTATTAGTCACACTATGTTGAATACTTTCATTTGCCATTGCTAGGAAAACAATGATAGCCACCTCCGTTATTCTGGCCTATGCACAATAAATGGTTAATGGGTAATGGGATTCATAATTAGGCAATTTTAGTTACCATCTTTCACTTAAAATGCTGACTGAACTCATCAGAGTTTGCGTTCTGTTTTTTATTGCAGGCCAGACTGCCTGTAATATAATCGATTACAACCATATTAAATGAATTCATTTCGTTATTAAACACCCACCATGAATTATTAATTTACTATATTAATTACACTGTGATAGATTCTTTTACACTACAAATACATGTCAAAATTCAGCGGTTTTACTCTATTTATTTATTTTTTTTAATATTTGATTCAGATTCCTAGCAGTACAAGACAAAACGTATAAATTAGAGCGCTAGTAAATATATATAAATTATCCTTACATTATTTAAAAATAATATAACATTCTAAGAGAAAATAGACTGAGCCGCAGTGCAAAGTATAGTATAAGTAGAAGAGTAAATACTTAATTAATATTTTTAAATTTTACTTATGTATTTCTTCTTATCATTTAAATATATTAATACAATACAGTTCCTTTAAAACATGTGGCAACTAATTCCATAGGTTAGCAATATGGATATAGAAATGTCTATCTGAGCTGGCCAGTTTATGTTTTAAACAAACAATATTATTTGTCCTTATTGAGTTGTTAAAACGAATCTTTTAAAACAGGTAAAGCGGTTCTTTTTTATTAATTATCTTATGTAGTAATTGTAGTGCCGTCAAGTTTGTCCAAATAATTAGGATAAGATCAAATAATTTTTTTGAATAGCTCGTTGAGTTTTCTCTCCCTCTCAAGTAAACTATATATATATATATATATATAGTTACGTTGTTAAAACCCACATTTAATTTCTGCTTACACCTGGAATTACAGTTTGCCAAAATGTCAACCCCTTAAAATAGAGTTGGCAATAGATATGACTTAGCAATAAAGAGTCGAAGTCTTTCAGGTACAAATTTTTGAGTCAATTAAAGTATTCTAACTAGTTCATATGTCCTGCCTACAGTTTTAGTTATGTGATCATTCCAAGTAAGATTCTTACTAAAGATAAAACCTAGATTGTTTGCATGGTCTTCATACTTTATTGTATTGTTATTAAACAAAATTTTGTTAAGTCTATCAGTGACAATTAGTTTTTTTCTAAATTACAAGGCAATTTGATTTGGAGGGGTTAAGAGATCGGGTGCTAGAAAATTTGTTGTTGAAGTTGATAATCAAGTTGTTACTTTCAATGGATTAATACATTTTATACTGTCCCTAAAACTGTACGGTGTTGATTTTTGGTCAACTTTCTTAAGTACAGATTGGTGTTTTGGGCATTTTCTTTATTTTTAGCACATATTTCTCCAGTAATCTAAGTTGCGTATTCGGAACTCATACCAAAATGTAGATCAGGTTATTCCAAATAGATTTTATAAAGACGTTATTACGATATAGTCAACCATTGAAATATTTACAAGTCTGCAGTTAAGTATATTATGTATTTATCTATGTTATATTTGAAGAAAGTTTACCAAAAGTCATCACAGTACAAGTAAGAGACCGCACAAAAACGTATTAATCGTATTAAAAATGACAAAGTTGATAAAAACCTTCATCAAAAAAGTGTTGTATGAATTCATCGTGATAACTCGAAAAGTAATGATGCAGCCGGGTTCCTAGGACTCGGAATATAGGGATACCCGTTGAGTTTGGTCACTTTTTTTTCTTGACTTGAACAGTGTTATTAAAGTCTATATGAAAATATTCCAATGAGTAAATAAACCCAACTCCTCAGCTGACAGATTACAATGATCGACGTAGATGCTGCGGGTCTCTTTTACCCCTCATTTCTGTGAGTGTAATTACATGTACATGTGTGTGTTTTTACACAGACACAACTTTGTATACACAAGTGTGGATGTACATATGTATTTGTACATGTGTCGTTGTGTGAGATTAAATAACAACAAATCACGGCGGTCGCAGACGAAAGAGTTTGACTTTGACCTTAGAAGTTGGTCCCCAATGTTAGATTTAAAGAATGCCTGCAGTAAACAATAGAAAGGAAAAAGTGATAAACACAAACGTGGGTCAAAGGTCTTCAGATAAGAACACTATACACACACACACACACACATGTGTACGGCATGACTGACACAGCATGAACTTGTCCGTTTTCTACACACACACACACACACACACACGCATATCTTGTATATACAATGGAAGGGCATTGGTGTTATGTGATAACAATTCTCGTATATACATATGTACAAATGCATGTGTGCTTATCTCTATTTATAGTGGCCAGTTTACGCGTCGACGTCGCGACCTGTACTATAAAATAGTGTGCACTTCCAAGAAGGCAGTCAGTTCTCAGTGAAAACCGCTAACGGCAACATGGCTCAATCGGGCTGGATCTTTCCAAAAGTTGCAGATATAGAAATATTACTGAGGAACTGAGGAACTGAAGCGAAGCTGAAGCATTCCAAATGCATTTCGGCCACACTCTACAACTGTGAAGGACATCCCCAGAGCGTGGCATGGGGATGGAGCTTTAAGGCGCTTTAAGCGCAACCCTTTTCGTTTTGGTTGGTGTAAAGCTTTAATCAAGTTAGTTGTCATTAAGCTGGATATCTAACAGATACTTAGCCGATGACACCAAGCGACAGAACCGGGCCTGATAATAGTGCAATCTCTTTGCTAAGAACACTGCGATGGACAGAGTTACGGCAAGGACTTTACATGTGCAATATACCTTGTAATGTTTTACTTTTAAGTACTTGTAAATTGTTGAAATTGTTTGTAACTATGAATTAGCTAATTTAATTTGAGTTAACGAAATACATAAAATATGTTTAAGAACATTAACAGTTCTCATACTACTATTATGCATTCAAATAACAACAAAATTATTAACGTCTTCCATTCAATGTTATGATTATAATATTATTATTTGACATAAGAATATGAATGTAAATAAAAGTATTATAAGAAAGTTTGTTTTCTCATTTTGGTCTTTTTTTATTTACAGAATTGTATTAATAAATTACATAGAATATGTTGAAGAACTTCAACAGTTCTTATATAATGCATTCAAATAACTACGTCTTCGATTTAAAATTATTATTAAAAGATTCTAATTTGGATGTGAAATATATACATTCACATTGTATATAGAAATATCATTCGAAAGTTCATTTTCATTTCTATCTCAAACTCCTTTACACAATTGTGTTAATATGAATTACATAAAATATGATTAGCAACTTTACCAGTTATCATATTATGTATTCAAATAACATTAAAATTATCCACCTCTTCATTTAATGCTATATTTATAACAATCTTATTTTGATATGGGAATGTTAATGTAAATAAATTTATCAAAAGAAAGTTTTTTTCTCTTTTCTGTCTCATTCTCTTTTAAAGAAAGTATCTGTGCTCTCACATATCGTAAACACATATCGTAATTACATATCTTAACTACTTAGTCATGTACAGACTACTCGATAAAGTTCAGCTGACTCCATTGAGTAAAGTTCGATTTGAGTACCTGATATTCCCCTTGACTAATTGGGACGGATCCAATAGAAAAACGATTGCTATACTATGAAAAACGTATATTTAAGGTGTGTCAAAAGAACAATATATTACCCGAAATTGTTTTTCATGATTATTAATGTACATATTCTCGCAAAAGGATTTTATTGCGAAACACAATCATTGAGTATAAAATGAAACAAAAGATAATTCGATTTAAGATCATATTATTTCTTGCGGTACATTCACATGTATTGCATACAAATCACGTTTGAAACTAAAGACAGAAAGTTATTGTAATTTTTCTCTTTCTCTCTAACTCGACATTACGTGGCAAGTTTAGAATTGTCTTCGTACAGCATTTACTGAAAAGAGCGCCTAACATTGTGGTGAAATAAAAAGAGTACAAAATGTTTATATTGTTATGTTGTTTTATTTATTTTCACAATAATTGGCATCATTGGCCACCCCTTTCACAATTATGTTTCTTTTACAAGAGTAAAAGTACAAATTGTTTCTACTGATTGTCCCGCTTTTGACTTAAGCATTTTAAATATTGATTTAAAATGCAAAGCCACATCTTGAGTGTACAGTCTACCCGGCTGATGAGATCAAAGTCGAAGTACCCAAACTTTGATTTGAAGACCACAGGCCTACAGTCCCATCATGCTGAACCCGTAACGCGATTTGAAGAAGTTAAAACCCAGTTATGATCAGATGTATTCCTCACGCCTGTGCCCAGCGATCATGGAAGTTCCATTCGATGGCATACGGCTCGGACACCTTTGGTTGCAAGGATGTCCAGAAGAATGTGCCAGCATTCGTGCGTGCAAAGTGGACGGGCACGTAGAAATCCTCTGGGTCCATGTTCTGCAATTCTCCGGATCCGTTCTCGTTGTAGACAATAATTGCCTCGTCTTTGGCACACTGACGTATCTCCTCAATGAGCTGGTTCTCGAGATGCTCGTTGGCCATATTATCCATGTCGTTGTTAAGCCAGTCAAACTCAGCTTCTTTCTCCTCGGACGCAATGTAGGAGCTGCGTTTCGGCTGCTTTGCTTTCAGCTTGAAAACGTGGCCCAGAAGCGGCTTCAGCATGTTTGTAAGTCGTCGTGTTGGCGACACCTTCGATTTGTACGATGGCATCGATAATTTCTTGGCGTTGCACTTGTTGAAGTTGAATTGTTTATTTAAAGTCGACATCTTCACGTTCCTGCGCGTTTTTTGGATGCTGTGTAAATACTGTATGTTGTCGCTGTAACAGTCGAGCTGTATCTGATGCTCTCTCGAAAATGCTTGCCCTATTTATACACTCACCCTTAAGACGCTGTCTCTGCCACAGAGCGAAGTCTGTGTCTCTGAGAGATGCAGCAGCATCTCGACCAATCAGAGTTGCCGATACACAGCAGGTGCTGTACCCGAAATTTCTCACGTTTTAGACCCCGCAAGGAATACCCAAGGATGACAGGTAGGTGTCCTGACGACTTGCCCCGAATCAAATAACATTTGAAGCGTGGGAAACTCATGTCTATGTGCATCTAGACAATTATCCTAGCAGCTCCTTTGCCATTGTCGTGGGAACCAAATATTTCGTTATTTCGAAAATTCGCATTTTCCTTTTTCCACTTAATGCCGAGCCTACACAATGATTGCTTGAGATACTTCTGTTCTTATCTTGACCAATGCCCGTTGTACCGAGTTATGAATACATTCATAATTATATGATCACGTACATGTTTTTCCCACGTATTTCAATAACTTTAATTCTTTTTACACTCGTTACTCTTAAGGTTAATCAGTGTATTGTATTCGCTGCAATGTGTATGAAAGGGAGAGGAGGCATCTTAGACCCTATAAAGTATTTATATATATTCTTATTCAGCATCAACATTGATGTAGACTTGTTCGTCTATTGGTCTGTCCGTCTGTCTGCCTGTCCGCCTGTTCGTCTGTATAAACGTCTAGATCTCAGGGACTATACGAGTTAGAAGCAAGAAATTTGTATGAGCGTAAAGCAGATTAAGTTTGTTTATCATTTTGGTCACTCCCCTTTTCGCCCCGCAATTCAATAAAAACATCTACACTACAAGAGTTAATACAAATATTAAATTTGATGGACAGACGCGTAATATCTCTATGGACATCGCAAAGTTTTAGTCAATTTGCCACGTCTTCTTTCGCCCCCGTAAAAAAATCACAACCGTTTTTAAGCTAGAGCACTCTTTTTTTGGTGATGCACGCCCTTATTACCAATATTTCTACTCATTCCCATCAATGTCGAATAAATATTATAATAATATTAAATTATTATTAATTATTATATTAAATTTGCAGTAATCTTTATTCCGTTGAAGTTTAAAATATATAAAATGTTAATCAATTGAGTAACGGGTATTTCAAAGTCGGTGACTCGAATGTAGCGTTATTGTTGGTACCCATTGAGAATTGGGGAAAGGGTTTCAAAAGAGAACATTTCCTACATCATAAAGTATTTTTATTATTGTTGATATTAGCATAGACCATTTTGTCACACCCTCCTGTCCATCTTCGATCTTTGGTGGATAACAATGTATTTCAATTCCAAATGTCAGTTGAGTTTACTTTAAAAATTTGATGACATCCCCGTATCATTTGAATAAAGATTCGTACTAAGCTTTCATTAAATATTTACTTTACTTTGTTATCTTTCTTTATGACGATCGGATTTAATGCACAGAAGTTATTCAAGATTGTAATACCAGTAGGGAGGGTCAGGATCACACACATACACATACACTGTTTGTAGATCTGGACACAGTGTGACTCTTTGCAGAAATTCTCGATTTAAAACTAAAAATAAGAGCTTATGCACATATAAAAGACATACTGTTTCAGAATATGAATACATTTGGGAAAACACAAATGAAATGGGAACTGTACACTGAGTTGAACCACATCAATAGTCAAGTCGACCCTTACATTCAAGACTACGTAGGGTTATTGTCTTCTGTATAGTCCCTACCTGTTTCAATGCAATATGAGATTTATTTTTGAACAGCCTAAGAACGAGTAAAGAAAACAAACCCAAAGAAGCCCTAAGGCAACAGGTTTTGGTTTTTTTTGAGACAACAGGTTTTAAAGTCTGTGCACAGGAACAGGTAGTCAAGGAAGGGTTCGGTTCTATTTGTTATTCTGAAATGGAATGTTTGGATTATTTTATACACACACACACAATGGATCATTAAACTATACATTTGAGAGAATTTGAAAAATGTAATTTGTAAATGAAATAATAGATTTTTAGTTTTATTTAAATAATGAAATATTACCTTCGAAATCAGAACTTCGAGGTGTTTAGTCTCAAATGTCATTACAATGTCAACGACCTCATTCTTTTTAATTTTATGCAGATTAAGTATCTGATACTCAAAATGTTTAATAAGTAATTTTTCTATTTTATTGGTTGGAAGACATTTATTAAAACTTTTCAAAATGATTGTGCTGTTTTTAACTACATGAATGCATTTGCATTTCTGATAATTTTTAGAAAACTAAACGACAATCCGCATTGAGGTGTTTGATTTATTTGGTAATGATTTGCAAGCCATTGTGAAATCAACTGAACTTGTCTGCCCTTGGATTTGATTTGATATTCACTTTACGAACTTAATTTTATTTATATGTTAGCCTCTACAATCATCCCCTGTTTCTGTTGGTTTTTTCAACCAATCACAACGCCGCTTTCTGCAGGTGTTTTTGAATCTTGAATATGTTTACGTTGAGATTGCGACTCACGCATTCCTATCCTCTGAGTCCTAAGTGGAGAGCAGGTAGCTCAGAGTCCTTACTTGTGCTGCACGTGTGTCGGGCTCATGCATTTACACTTTTGAGGAAAACAGAGAAATTTGGCTTCTTTGGTTGCCTCGGCTACTTCGTGGGAGATAATTATTTGAGTCGAATATGTATTGTTTATGTTTTGGTGCGGCAATGGTAGTGGAATTTTCTTATCCCTTTTCACTTGTAAGTGGTGCCTACACTCACTGATATATTTTCGCTGAGGAGTTTATTTTACGGAATTTGTGCCTCGATTAGTCTTTTCATGGTTAATGGATTGACGGCAGAGCATAAAACCTTAAACCCTCGTTAAACATATGTTGCCCGAAAACTATTTGCTGTAGATGATATTAATTACTTTTGATGCGGACAGGTAGACCGGATTTTAGCGGGTCTTTATTTAAACGTTGCTTTATTGAACTAGACACATTATTATATAAAAGGCTAGCTTGTCTTCCACAAGATGCCCAAATACTTAAAAATGATTTTGAAGTTCCTTAGATTTTATCATGAGAAAAAATAGTAAGCTCTGAATAAATCATTCGATTTGAATAAATCAGTTTGATTGGAATATTGTTATGCTATCATCCATAATTATCATTAAGAATCGTCATCGATTAGATATGTATATATTATATGATTTCATTGATACTTTAATCGAAAAGGGTGTAAATTCAGTTCCATTTATTTTTCACTCAGTTTTCTATTGCATACTTTTACGATCCTTAATAAAATAAAATACAAGAGTAAAAAAATATCAAACAGGTAATTTATACACATCGCCAAAGTATGCCATACGATTTTTAAATAAACTATAAAAATGTTGATTTACTTACAAATTAAAATTATGTCATGAAGTACGCTTAAGCGTTATTAAAGTTAAAATTTGAAAAGGAATTAAATTAAAGAAGATGATCGAAAGTTGTAATATTTATTGCCAATTTTTTATTCGCACTTCACTTGTGCAACTACCAGAAAGAATAAAAGTAACACGGAACCAACCGCAATTTAGATAATCATTAATAACATTTAACATTTGAATAAAAAAAGTTATAAAAAATTCAGAAACAGTGATAACTGAATAAATGAAAATTGTAAAAATAAATATATATATATATAATATAATAATTTAACTTGGAAAAAAATGTATCTGATTCAACTGTATTTAATAGTTTATGTAGTTTAATAATTTAAGCAAAATTTACTTAGTTTTTGTGACAACTGCATTAATATATAAGATAGATTATATAAGATAGTTATAATAATAAGGAACATAAGGGAACAGCATAATATCGCATCAAGGACTTGAAGAGAATGAGAAGGAATGTACTTAGTTTTGCATGGAGGCAACTGAAACCTTATACAATAAAGTAGACTTTGCTTGTATATTTTTATACCCTGTGGGGGTATATTAAGTTTGTTAAAAGTATGTAACAGGCAAAAGGAAGCGTGGCCGACCCTATAAAGTATAAATATTCCTGATCAGCATCAATAGCCGAGTCAATATAGCCATGTCCGTCTGTCCGTCCTAATGAACGAAAGGATCTCAGAGATGGTAAGAGCTAGAAGCTTGAACTTGGTCTCCCAGCACTGGTAATATTTGCAGGCAGATTAAGTTTATATTTTTCGACGACTTCGCCCACAAATCAAGAAAAAGCTCTCAACAAAAGTACTTTTGACGATAAGTATCTTGCCGTCGATGTGTCCACAAATTGAAAGGAAAACG
Source organism: Drosophila histrio (assembly GCA_958299025.2). Lineage (NCBI taxonomy): Eukaryota > Metazoa > Arthropoda > Insecta > Diptera > Drosophilidae > Drosophila > Drosophila histrio. The sequence goes on from OY729166.1 coordinate 28,195,892, forward strand.
AATTTCAAGAGAATTAAATTATGAGTGAATTTGAGCGGGTTCCTGTAGAGCCACAGGGTATATTACGGTCGGGGTCCCGACTGTTCGGCTGGTCACTTTGATTGAATGTGTCGAATGTGTCATTTGTCCGCAGGTATGTGATAAGTTTCTGTTAGCATACCATGATGAAATTCCTTCCCAAACAATCCTTGGGCATACACATATTTTATAAGCTATGCGTTGTTCTTTATGTATCCTAATTTCATGTGAATCATTTAATTTGACTATTTACAATAAAAATTGTATGTATAATGTATTTGAATGTAATCAGCCCATACTATTTGATTGATTGTTCTATTGAATTCCTTGGATATATAAATTCACTCAACTTTTTTTTGTATATTAGCGTCGATTTGATTAAACTGATTCATTTTGAGCAGTTATCTATCAATTTTACTGTAGGAAAACAAAAGGTTTCTTTCTGTATCGCGATTCTTGTGGATTGTTTTGTACGATTATGCGGTTACCAGCATAGAAATAATTTAACTACGAGTAGCATACAATGTTATCAGATGACTGACCTATAAGACATATGAAGGTGCTAGGGGAAGAAATATGGAAACACACAGTTGTTTTCTTAGTAGTAAATATTTATTTATCTTAAGACTATTTTACATGGAAGACAATGATTCTTAGCATATAATTAACCTAACAAACAAACATGGAAGACAATGATTTTCGTAATTCTAAACTTAGAAAAGCTATTAGAAAATCACAATAATTTACAAGAATATTATTAGATGTGCTAAATTGTAGTTGGTTGCCGGTGTTGAACCGGAGAATCAACTATACCCTAATATCACCCTGAGATTGCGTTCGTGCCAATTGCATCACCTTCTCCGCTAATAGGCCGGAGTTGGTGACACTTGGTATTAAAGCTGACATCAATGTTGGCCCCCTTGACGAGTTGATTAGGCCTGAACCCAGCGATCGAATCTCTCTCGCATCTGGAGTTCTTGCTGCTGCTGTTGTTGTTGTTGCTGTTGTTGCTGGCAAGTTCCGTCGGCCGAGGTCCAAAAGAACGTGCCACTGCTCGTACGTGCAAAGTGAACCGGTATGAAGGTCTGATCACGTTGCACGGGAACAATGCGATTATGTTCGCCCTGCTGCACGATCATGGCCACATTGTTGGGGCACTGACGGAGATCATTGAAGAGACGCTGCTCCAGTTGCTCGTTTGCCATATTGTCACAGCTGGCAACTGAGTCTTTGCGCATGTCCTCTAGTGATGAGTTGATTTCGTTTTGCGATTGAACTTCAGCCAGAGTTTTGCGTATGAGCTGCTTCTTCTTGATCAGGCGCAGCAGTGGTTTGACGAGTTTCTTCAGGCTGAGCATGGCCATTGTATGTTGATCTGATTTTCGCTGCATCATATTGCTGCTGGTTTCGAACTTGTATTCCCGTGTGATGAAAGACATTGTTAACGTATCAAAGTGTTGTATTCAAATTAAAACTGTTGCAACAGGCGGACAACTTGACACGTTGCTGGTCGGTACTGTTCTGCTCTTCAGTCTGCAGAGGCTCGGCTTTTATACGCTCAGGCGACGAGTCGGGACTCTGACTGTGCTCACGCTGCTCTTCGGCTCTCGCTGTGCTGTCAGCCAATAAAAATGCGCCATTCCGGCAGGTGGTTGCACAGCAACAGAGAGCGGCAGAGATAGTGAGTGAGAGCGAGAATGGGAATGAGAGCCTTGCATTTCACAGATTTTTTTAAAGTGGATTTTTAGTTGGCATTTTTGGCTTCACCGAGACTGCTTTCTTGTTCCCCTGTCTCTGTTACTCGCTACCTGCTAGGCACGAATTACCAAAAAAAAACCCTTGTTCAATTTTCATGTCTGACCCGAACGGACAAGTCGTTACTTGTCTGTAAAACCCAACCCTAAGTGCAGAGGATTTTAAAATTCGACACACTATTCCGAAATCCCAAAATTCCAGGGGACAAGAAAAACAATGGTTTGCGTATCGTATCTCAAAGGCAATCTATCTGTTTGGGAAAAATCTACTTGTTCGTCATTTCATTGAGACAGCCCCGCTCGTAAATCGCAAATACCCTTCGGAACCAACCTGTAGGTAGTCAAAAGTAACGTATTTTCCGTCTACCGGATTGTTTTTGGGTTTTGAAGGTTAGTCAAAACGAATTAACGCACTATTTGGGATAGGCCGCGTTGTCAAATTGGCAGGTATTGGGAACACAATCCTGTGTACATACGCACTTTGTTTGTCATTGTTGTTTTTTCGGATTTTCCGTTGGTGCATGAAGAATTTTCGACGCGGGAGATGCATCCTCAAACTCGACATTTTCAGGAATTTTGTCGGCACATTAATTGTGAGCCTTCTTAATTGTTATTTCTACATATACATATCCCTTTGAGTGTTGGGTTCATATTTTTAACGGTTTAATACTTCCACGTTATTTTAATGAGTATATATTTTTATTTAAATTAAAATCACTGAAAGAAATACACATAACCGGATTGTTGTGCAAATATATGTATTTACTTTTTATACCCCTATACCCTTGCAGAGGGTATTATAATTTTGTCCCTAAATGTGTAGCGCATGAACTGAGGCATGTCCGACCATAGTATAAAGTAAGAATATTCTTGATCAGCATCTACAACCGAGTCGATATTAGCCACCTCTGTTTGTCCGTCTGTCTGTCTGTTTCTATGCAAACTAGTCTGTCAGTTTTAGAGCTATCTGGATGAAATTTGGTATAGGTTCATCTGTTTGTTACAGCTTAAACATACTATGTCGGAACCGACCGGATCGGAACATTATATAATATAGCTCTCATAGGAACAATCGCTTGAAAATCAAACTTTAGTACAACAAACTATTTTATTTTTCAACATATCTCAACCAATTCTACAGATTATGCAATTGGTAATGTCGTATACGTCCTGATAAAATTTGATATAAATCGGACCTCTATATTAAATAGCCGCCAATCTAGTGTTTGATATGAAATTCGATGTTATTTCTAAACGTTTCTTAACCAAACTGACTGAATTTCAAGTAAACTTTATTCACACATCGACAATTTGTGAGAAACGATTGAAACTATTCTGCATTAAATAGAGACTTTAATTTTCCATCAAAGAACAGTAGATAGATAACTCATATTTTCTGTGCCGGTTGAAGTACATATATCTGACAAAAAGTTTACGCAAGTAAACTCAGAAATTAAAATTTTTTAGTTGCAAAACTTTTCTTAAATGTGTGCGATTTATTGTGCATTGTGGTTCTTTGTTGATATATTAGATTTTTCCCAAAAAAATATATGGAACTAGCAGAAGATCTCGTAGCAGAGTCCATAAAGTATATATAGTCTTGATCAGCATCATTAACAGCTGCATGAACTTGAATCTCAGAGACTGTAAGAGCTACAACAACCTAATATCTTGACAACAGTACTACGATAATCAACATATTAAGTGTGTTTTTTTTTTCAGCGCCTCCATCCGCCCCCAAAAATAATTATTACAAAAATTTGTATTACAATGCAACGCCCCTTCGCCCACAAATCGATAAAAAGGTATAATACGAGATTTGACACAAACCATAATTATCTTGTGTTCGGTATAGAAAATTCACAGCGACCAAATTATAAACATGTAAGTTATTCAAGAAATCATTCTATGCAACGTCGCATAGTGGTTCGTTTTCTCATTCTACTTTGCAAAAATCATTTTGATCCAAACAAGATATCGCCAAAATTTAAAAATCATTTAATATGTAATTTCGGTAGCTTTAAAATGAGTGCAAATTCTAAAATCGGTCAAAAGACTTTTTGTCAACATGGAGTCGCAATATTCATCGTATGTTTTTCTTGGAGTTATTATGTATATTTGTATGTCTATATACATAAATATAAATATATTACTTAATGTAATAAATACATATATACACTTAGAGAGCATATTTAATAAATTTTATGTTCGCAATTCATAAATATCGTAGAAATTCCTGTAAGAACGAAACGTAACAACAGTTAAGATTTTAAATTATATATTTTGTTTATTTGATTTGTTATTTATAGACCTTTAGGAGTGTTTAATTAATGTTCTTGTTTATATAATTTTCCTCAGCTATGCCTTCAAGTTTGTAACCTATATACATCAAATCTATTACTAATTATTTTGTATAAATATATCTCGAGTTTTCATGACATTTAGCGGTTTAAATCTGTGATTTGTATAAGATAATCGGGTTTGAAGTTGAGAATGAAAATGGTTATGATCTTCATAATATCGACCCTTTTGACGTGGGTTACATTAACATATTTCGATATACAATGAAATGGCAATATTATATTTAGGAACAGTGTTCCATAAAGGGCCTATTTTTACGGAAACGCATTCAAATGAGGCCTACAATGACCATGTAGCGGATTCCGCACTGCAGGTAGTGCAAAAATACGCAATTTTTAAGGTAGCGCAACGCAATTTTCATATTTTTAAAGGCAGAGTGCGTTAATTGTTTATTAAATAAAAAGTCAATTGGCTCTTCCTGGTACATGATCTTTCTTGAAGTTCTTGCAGAATTATTCACCGCATATCGTGTATATAATAGATTACCTGGACTCGCCTGGACTTTATATAAAAAGAATATGTAAAGTTCAAAAACTATGACAAAAAAGGGCTTTGGTAAATATTTTTTTAAAATACTGAATAATAATAAAATAACAATATTTTTATATAATTTTTTTTTTGAATTGTCACACCTATTAGCTTAAATTTAAAATCTTAAACTCAATTTATCAATTACTATAAATTTCAATCGCATAAATGAAAAATTTTTCATAAAAAACCACCTTAATATTAAAACGGAAAAAATGTTCAGGTTTGATGGGTTCTATCGCCCAAACCTATTGCACAAATTGGAAAAAATAAACGCGCTTTTAAACTATGGACAGCTCTCTGTCAAACTGTGTTGAGGGGTTTTCCAGATCATATTTACTATGCCCATTTTGGTTTATGCCACGTGAGTCTCGCGAACGATCCACTGTGCGTCGATAAATAGGAAGAAGAGAAGTAAGCTGACACTAAAACGAACAAATCTTGCAGCGTGTTTATTAGCGAGTGTATAAGTTTTTGTACAATAAATACAGGGTCTCTCTCTGTCGTGTTTCACGACTGTAGACTTTTTTAATGGTTTTTGTATAAGATAAAATTTGAATTTTCTTTATTATTTTCAAATTTCGATTGATTGTTAAATTGGGAAAGCTGAACCAATTTTCATTCTACCCACAAATTTACTTATTTGTGTGTGATAATTAAGTCTTTAATTATTTTGAAATGATTTACTTTATATAACTTTAAGAAAACTTTAGTATGTTGAATGTATCCCATTATACAACTTAAGGCAACTTTATACAGGGTGGGGCTGTCGACATTCAAAAAATTCCAGAACTGGCATTAAAATAGCTGAATTGGCAACACTGCCTCTCTGCCCACAAGTCGACTTGAGGCGTGTATGTTCGTGTGTGTATGCGTCTTCATTTGCTTTTATATGTACATAGTATGCAGGGTACCTAAGGTACTGATCCAGTGTATCTCGTAGTCGAACCTAATCGACTAAAGCATTCCTACTTATTTTACTTGCTTTGCCTTAATATTTTTGAGTTCTCGATCTCCTGATAGTTTTAAATTGATTTTCTTAGCGGATTTCCATTGTATACGATATCCAAAATATGGTTTAAATATACCATACAAGCATAACATGCATACATATGTACATATATACATATATGTAAATATATGCATTTGTATTCATATGCTTGCTTGAATAGAACTGTAGTTTGTATGGGATTAAACCGGAATGCCTTTTCCAAACTCTAAAGAAATGACATGCACAATCATGTTCGATGTTTCGTTTGCTTCCTCGGGAGTCGCCCACACTCTTAATTTTCTAAAAAGAAAACGTTATTCTTTGTATGTAGTATATGTTTGTGTGTGTGCACGTATTGGCTGTTGATTTCCATTGCCCCTTATCTTGCAACATCATCAAGGAATCTTTGTGGCGATTGCTCTCAAGGCATTCAAGTGATGGCAGTTATCCCTTCTTTACCGAAGTGCATTCGTTTTGGGTCATTTTAGGGTTCGTTTCATTAATTCCTCTTTTATCTTTTTTATGCGTTTGGTGTTTTTACCTGCCGACTTTGAGTCCGACCCTTGCACGTGTGTGACCTATTGCCACCACATCTAAAAATATACAATCGGGAACAAAATACTTTCGAAAGGGCACGGCGATCACAATGCAGCTCAAGGAATCATGTCCAATACGGCGTAATTGTAGCCTTCCGGAAAGGGATTAAAATGCCATTGCCGATATTTATGAAACATTTTTGGCCGTATGAATGTGTACATTTGCGGGACAGGTAATACTTTATTCCAGCTCAATAAATATGGTACAGTTGTTATTGTCATCGACAAGTTGTCAACTCGAGACTCCGCATATTAACGTATATGTATCGGGGAATATGTGCATACATATGTATAAGTATACTCTGCTATTCATTGATCATCAAATTTAATTAATGTCCCTTTTTGCAATGGAAATTTCAACTAATAATAATATGTTTATATCTATTTATTTCTTTGCACATAGTTAACGTCTTTAATATAAATATTTGGTATGAGTATTCCATCAAATGTATAAGTAATCAATAATTTTTAAAGGTTTATTTGATTGCATGTATGTATGTATTTAATATGTTTAAATTTTAAGAAATTTTATACCTATTAAGTTTGTTAAAAGTATGTAACTGGCAGAAGAAAGCGTGGCCGACCCATAAAGTATATATATATATATATATCAGCATCAATAGCCAAGTCGATATAGCCATGTCCGTCCGTAATGATCTCAGAGATGGCATGAGCTAAAAGCTTGAGCTTGGTATCAAAGCACTGCAAATTTTTGCAGGAAGATCAAGCTTATCATTGCTGCCACGCCGCCACAAATCAAGAAAAAGCTAATAAAAAAGCACTGTTGAAATAACAAGCAAATTTCTAGCGATCTCTAGCATCGAAGAATACGTCCAGCATACGTCATATTCCTTACATTTAGCGCAATGTGATTTCTGGTTATTTCCAAATATTAAAAAAAATTTGAGGGGAAAGTCATTTTACAGCAAAGAGGAGTTAATGCTGTACCTGAAAAACTTCAAAAGTAAGATTTTGAAGAATATCCTGACAAGTGGATTTATATAAGTCCATTGAAATCAATGACGATTATGTAGAGAAGATAAATATAAATATTTTTGGTATTACCCATATACCACCATCTATATTCAGATAATTCAGACATTGAAATTGGATTTGGCTCAGTAATATATGCGTACATTACGATATAAATCCGTAGGGTAACTGCTTCATAAATATTTAAATTGTTAATATTGTAATAACGATAACTAGAACATACAAATCAGTATACGTTTCTAAAAATAAATAATCCAAATATGTTTACTTAATTTAAAGCCTTTGATTATATGCCAGGTATAAGGATAGTTTAGTTAAAATAAATTGATTTAGCTGGAATGAAATTGGAATTTAACCATAGGGCGTCACAGTTCGCACTACAATTTATTTGACACTTTGTAACTTTTCTTAGAAAAACCTAGCTGGATCAGCGATACACAAAATTGCGTACTATTTATGAGACAATACAACAGGTTGATATATGTACTGAGGGTGACATGTACCTGTGTCGATCAAGTGTGAAAAATCGCGCTACAACCTTACTAGAAAAATTCTAGAAATAATCTTACAATTCTAAGAATGTCAATGGAAAAGGAGGACATTAACGGAAAAATGTTCTGGCGCCGGCGTCCTGCTGACAGTTTTTCTTAACAACTAAAAGTCTAACGGATGTGCGTACCTGTCGTTAGGGAAATTGTTACCTGTTGAAGAAAAGATTTTTACCTTGGGCTAGAGTGGTAAATGGTGCAATGGCAATGAAGGTTCTACAGCACTTTGTATGTGACTGGAAAGTACAATTTTTAATTACTTGTGTGGGGCCTAAAAGCATTATCGTGTTGTCTATATCTCTAGCTCCACGAACACTTTAAGGCTCGTTAGCTATCGTTCACTTGATTAACATGCGTTGAGGTTGTCGATTTTCAAGAGGATCGATAGTTTGCTTGAATAAATTTAATGTATTTTCGGTAATTTCTGTCTGTCTCGAAATATGTATTATTTTACAAAATGATATTAGTCTACTCGAAAGACAAGCATATGGTCTAGTTTTCATTGCTGATTAGTAAAGATTACTGGGGCATGGTAAACACTTGTGTCTCTCCTTTGAGGCATGCAGAAGTGGGACACTTGAAGCGGCTGAACAGAATACCGATGGTTAATGACAAGTATTGCGATTCGAAATGGAGTTCTCGTTCCATTGAGCGGCATTTAATTTATGGAATGGGAACTGCGTTTCTTCGCTGGGGTTTTTGAGGTTTGTGTTATGAATTGCACTTGAGAATTAACACAGAGAACGGTGTTGTCAAATATAACAGCGATCAGGACACCAGACTTCGGCTCTGCTTCTTGTAATGTGATATTTAGGAACACAAATTTTACTTCAATCTGTCGCCCTAGCGTCCAAATTCTCAAGTGTTGTCTAAGGCCATAAAAACGGATCATATTTCAACTGAGCTGCAACTGAAAGTATTCGATTAGATTTTTTGTTTTACTTCGATGATTTGTTAAATGTTTTTCGCGTACACTTAAAAACTATTTGTCAAATTCGAAACTATTTGTGTATTCCTACACACATGTATGGAAGTGAACTCCACTAATAAACCAAACTAATAAGTCTAAAAACCTCCAACCACGAAAACAGTTTTCGAAAAAATTGAAACAAATTTTAACCCAATTGACCGTTGGCATTTCTGACTAACATCCCAACGAGTCGGCCACTTTCCTTTGTGAACACGTGTGCAGGGTCTTTTCTCCTGTTGTGATCCTCAGTTATCTTATGTCCCCTGCGGTGCTGTGTTTTATTGATTTGGGTTTTTCCTTTGTGCATTGTTTTTTTCTTTCGGACAGTTTTGTGTGTCCGTTCCTGTTCAAACGTGTTTGTAAGTACATACATACATACACATATATACATACATATAAAAAGTGTTTGTATATACTACGTATGTGCACAATGTACATATACATTCACAAAAAGAGAATTCATAAATATAAGTATATACATGTATCTATATCTATAAGTATTAAGTAATCATTTAATAATATTAGTTTGTTGAGCGATTTAAAATGAGATAGAATTATAGAACTTAAGGCAACTTTATACAGGGTGGGGCAAAAGTTATTATCCTATTGAAAAACGCTTTAGCATTTGCATGACGCCAAATGTCAGTTCGGTTTGATGCAGAATACAAAATCGACAAGCCATGAATCTTTTTACTTGGAAAGAACGCGAAAAATTTGTTTCAATATTTTTGCGCAACATTTGCAAAAGTTATAGCATTTTCCAATACGGTGATTACTTTTGCCGCACCCTGCGTTTTGATACAACTTTACTGCTGCTGGTCATCTTCGACTACGTAGAGAGAGAGAGAGAGGGAGTGATGATAATTGCTTCATCGTAGACATGACATACGATAGCAAATGATAGTTATGAGGATGCCAATCTAAACCAAATGCACAACTTATCCCAAAATGTATAACTTATGAAAGGATGCATGTCCGACCCTATAAATTATATATATTCTTGATCAGCATCAACAACCGAGTCGATATTAGCCACCTCTGTTTGTCCTCTGACATAGGAACTATCGGTCAAAAATCATACTTTAGTATGATAAACTATTTTGGTTTTTTGCCATACCTCAAACAAGCTCATAGATTATGCATTTGGATATATTCTTTACACCCTGACCAAATTTGGATTAAATCGGATCACTATATCATATTGCTGCCATAGGAAAGATCGGTTGAAAAGTGCATCAGGGTTCAGCAAGGGTATGAAATCTTTGTCGTTGAATCAGAACACCCCACTGTCGCTTTGGCCCCGATTCTTCGGTTTTTTTTTACTTAAATGAACATTTGATTAAAATTTATAATTTGTATTTAAGAACCATGGACTGAGCTTAAACAATGTGTTCTGAGGACCAAATCAGGCTTGATCCATTTATTATTTGGACGCTCACATGTAAATTGATAGCACTTAGAGTTAGTTACTTCTCAGTTTCGAATAAATATTTGTAATCTTCTTACCTTGGATAAACAAGATGTTTATTAGAAAATTAAAAAGAAACACATGCAAATACATTTTGAAATAGTAACATATTGTCAAAGGATCTTTTGATGTAATAAAGCCACAACCTGGGTCTCTTCAGGCATTGCACAAAATCCAAATTGTTTTCGGAATTGCTCATGGTTTTGATGAAATAAAATAAATAACAAGATCTACTTTTTATGTTTTTTCTCTTTTAATTTTGTAAAGAGCCGTTCTGCGTCGGAGGGGCAATTTAAAAGATTATCACGTTAGGCTGTTGCTTGTATTTTTATCGCTGCTGAAAAGGGCATTTAAAATGAAATGAAATGAAATGGGACTTTGTTCGAGCGTCTTTGTGTAAACATGCATGCCATCAGTAGATTTCCTTTATCCTGTCGTGTTTGTGCCTGGCATTCGACTCTGGTTGAGTAGGCCATTATTCCATGTCAGTCAATGTTGTTATACAGAAAGAACTCGTAGTTTTGAAGGAGATGGAGTAGAAACCTTTTTGCCGCTGTACATTCGAAATGGTCCAGCACCAAATTAGAGCTCGTTAAAAGGCACACTTTTGTCTATTCGCCTCCGATTCCCCTGCTGTAATCCCCTATGTGTGGCATGGAAGACTCACGTTTCAACAGATTCTACTGCTCACCTACCAGCATCGCTGTTGCCTATTAATAAGGCTGGTGGTTGGTGGCTGGTGACAACACGTGAAACTCCATGACGTCTCACTATGGCAGACATACCTACCTCCAACCCTCCGGTACACAAAAGCCACAGAAGACACAAGGAGACAATTTCTAAAAATCTGTTTACAAATATTTTCAAAGCGAACCAAATAATGTGCCTACAAACTGTTGTATTCTATGCGTGACTTTCCTCACCAAAGATCTGTCTCTTGCTGTATATTTTACAATTCATTCCCTAACACCTCACAGTCATATTTCATATTAACAAAGTATTCGGTTGAAGACACAGTAACTAAGAGGAACTCAAACAGTTCTCTCCAAAATTAACTTATTAAGAACTTTATGATACTTCTTTTATTAGAAAATATAAAATCTTTAATGTAGTAATTTGTACAATATTGTATAAAGAAAGAATGGTGTTTGTAAGATTAGTATCAATTTTTTTTTCAAAGCATCTTGAAAATTGGGCGAGAAGTTTGCAAAACGATATTTGAATTTCCACAAAACAAACATATCCCAAAGCGTAGAATTGATCAATAAACCACATCTTGTAAAATTTTCTTCCAGAAATCTGTTTATGTTACTAGTGTTAGCAATTAGCACATGCTTTATTTTTTGAGTTTTTCTAAATTTGTTCATATTGATTTATTGATATTTGTTGTATCAACATATAACGATTTTCTACAATTCTAGCTTCCACCATTAATTACATAATCAAAATGAAAAGAAAACACATAAATCCTTACAATGATCATATCTCCATAAAATCATTAGAAAATTTAATTTACGTAACGTCATAATAATATGGCTAATTACAAACAAGACGGTCAGTCGAGCGCGCGGGATCCTTGGATACCTTGTGTCAGACTTAATAAATTAATATTTCGATTATTAGACCCTCAGAGAACCTAAAATGTACTTACTTTTATATAAACACAAACATGCACAAACGAACACACAGCAAGTTTAGTACTTTGTAGCGTCAGTTTTCTCTTCTCTTTCAAAATTTAAATTGTTTCTAGGATATCTTCTGATCTTATTATCCAATCGTTATAGAATATTCAGGACGCATCGATACTAATCATAATTATCATGTGTCTTCATAGTCTACTTATAACTCTAAATTGTCTAATTTTGGGTGGACCATGGAATGTCATCCAAATCTAAAATTGATCAAGTGGTACCCAGGAACTTACATTCCAAGTTTTTAGTCATTAGCTCTTATACTTGCTGAGATCGACGAGTTCATACATACGGGCAGCCGTGAACCGACTCGGCTACTGATCAAGAATATATATGTATGGGGTTGAAGATGTTTCTCTTTTATACATTTGCAGAAATCCATTATACCCATTTTGAATAGACTTAGAGTAAAAAAATAGATTAACTTATTGTGGAAGCGCTGAAAATAATTTTAAATCCACTTGGACTTAAAATACACAAATTAATTTAAAGTTTAGTGGATATTCCAAAAGTCCTGTCTGAATGCTTATTATACCCGGTTTGGTATAATTTTGTTTAAAGTCTTTAGCAGGCAGAACTGATATTTGCAGGTAGATCAAGTCAATAGTTTTTACTACGACCCCTTTCTACTCTCCCGTATTACATCAGGGAAAATGGACCAAATTTTTGCAATCTAATAGTAATGTACTTTTTGTTCTTTATTCTTTGAATTTGATCAGTAGAATTATGCATCATATTTAACATAAGTATGAGTATTTAAATATGTATTTTCTTGTTAAAGACTCCGTAATGCATAAATCATAATCTTTCAACGAAAGAGCTGTAGTAAACATATATCCTTTAATTTCCATACGGTTGCGTTTTTGAATATGTCTGTTATTTTAAGTTTTATTGAAGCAAAGCATGGCTAATCTACTTCATAGATTTCTTCTTTTGATAACAAATTTCAGGCCCAAACGTTATTTAAAAAGAGCTCGAATCCTAACATGTTATTGTAAGATTAGGTTCCCTTTTCTCCGAAACCGAAAAGATTGACAATAGAAAATGCCAATAGAATACACATAAGAATACATGTGTGTATGAACAGCCAAAAAGTAAAACCTTAAATTTCAATGGTCAACCACCGCTTCGGCTTACCACTGAGGGATGATAGTGTGAGTGTATCCTGATTCTTGGTGTCTCTGTCGGAAGCATTTAGGTACACAAGACCTTTAACGAGAATCGACAGTTTTGCTCCTTTTCGGCCATTGTTATTAGTCATGAGCTCATTTGTCTGTCGCCTGCTTTCATCGGTTTCGATGCATGTTTGCTCCCTAGTTTAACGTGACATTGCCCATATTTTTTTAGATATCAAATAACATTATGTGTATAGTTTTGAAGTGAGATGCTAGATAAAAAAGAGACAATTTTAAGCTTTCATGCAAACAATTTTGGATCTGTCATTCTTCCCTTAAAGGAGCAGGTATATTTAGCTGATATTTATGAAATGCATACCGATTTTGTGTTTCCTTAGATGTCTAAACACCAATTTATAGCCAATCAGACGAATACAAGGGCGTAGGCAATGGCCCCCCCTACACATGTGACACTACATTATTTAGCTTCCAAAATCTGCATAAAATTGTTTTTAAAACTTGAATTTATTAAAACAAACAATTATTAGGAGTGTTAATTTTTTATCATGACTGTATGTTGAGTGCCTAGTGATTAAAAGGAAGGCGAAGAGAGAAGAGGAGAGTTAAACCTGTGTTGGCCCCCCCCCCCCCTTAACTGAAAAGCTGCCGACGCCCTTGGACGAATATATTACTAATTTGATTATATAAATAAATACTTGAACTTATAAACAGTTTGTTTAATCGAAAGCTTTGTAAATGAGTTTGAAGCAATTCTAACGCAACTCAAACTTTTCGCACACAATATGGAATTAATTTAAGATCGATGGGAAAAAAAAATATATTGCGAAGTTCAATACAATATCTTAAATGGGGCCTTTATCTATCTGAATATTACCTAGATCTGCGCATGGTATGCAGGAGCCTACAACTTCCACCTATAGTTACTAAGGCCGACGAGTTCCTATCGACGGACGGTCAGACACATATAGTATCTTGATACTGAGTTATTAGCCTAATACTTATTATAAACTCGACTTAAAAGTAACGATCACGTATATAAAATGTAATGTACCATATTAAAACAATCTTTGGTTTTACACAATATTAGGGACCATCATATATTTCTTTAATTTAATATAATCATAATATAATCTAACAGTATGTAGCTGTTTTTGTTGTATGTAGCGATGCTTCATCATCAGATGTATAATAAATATTTTTTATAATTTATAAAACATTTAGATCAAAGTTAATCGACAAATTATAATTGCTTTGTATAACCTGTGGGGGTATATCGTATTAAGTTTGTTAAAAGTATGTAACATGCAAAAGAAAGCGCGGCCGACCCAATAAAATATACAGGTTGGGCCAAAAGTAATCACCCTATTGGAGACGCTTTAAATTTTTTCACCTTTGTCCACGATACGTTAGGACACTGATATTCGTCCTCTGTGCCAAAATTCAGGATTCTAGCCTTAACATTTTTCGTTTTATGGAATTTCAAAAATTTTGTTTACGATTTTTGGGGGCGGACGGGGCGTGGCAAAATTCTAAAACAAACTTGACCTTTTCGGGGCCGCAGGAGTATTGTCACCAAATTTGGTGACCCTTGCTCTTATAGTCTCTGAGATCTAGGCGTTCATACAGCAGGACAGACGGACATGGCTATATCGTCTCGGCTGTTGATGCTGATCAAGATTATATATACTTTATGGGGTCTGACAGACTTCCTTCGACCTGTTACGCACATTTTGACAAACTTAATAGACCCTTTTTACTTTTTTAAAGTAAAGGGTCTAACAAGCGGAACAGTCGGGACCCCGACCGTAATATACCCTGTGGGTCTACAGGAACCCGCTCAAATTCACTCCAGATGAAATTCTCTAGTAATTCTTTATTTTTTAATTTGTGGGCGAAGGGGGCGTGGCATCGCGATTAAATTTTCTGGACACATTGACCCTAAGATTCTTATCATATGTGCCAAATCTCAAGTCTCTTACTGTAATATTTCTCTTGTTATAAGCCTTTCCGTTTTGTAGGAAAGGGGGGGCGTGGCATCGTGATAAAATTTTCTGGACACATTGATCACAAAATATTTATCATATGTGCAGAATCTCAAGTCTCTAGCTACAAAACTGCCCTTGGTATGAGGTTTTTGAGCTACAAAACTGCTTGCTTTATAAGCTTTTACTTAAATTGTGGGCAAAGAGGGCGTGGCACCAAAAAAAAAAGATAAACTTGATCTGCCTGCAAAAATTTCCAGTGCTGGGATACCAAGTTCAAGCTTCTAGCTCTTACCATCTCTGAGATCCTTTCGTTCATACGGACGGACCGACGGACCGACAGACCGACGGACAGACGGACATGGCTATATCGACTCGGCTATTGATGCTGATCAAGAATATATATACTTTATTGGGTCGGCCATGCTTCCTTCTGCCCGTTACATATTTTTAACAAACTTAATATACCCCCACAGGGTATAAAAATGAATTACAAGAGAATAACATCGGCATTGAATTTGAGCAGGGTCGCGGTCTTGACGTTTTAGCTTGTTATTAGTTCAATCACAAAACGAACAATTCCCATTATCTATAATAAAAGTATGGTAGGTAATTATAAGAGACATGAACATAAGTAAAACAGATATCGATAATCTATCTATCTTAGCTGATGTACCTTCCAATTTATAAGTTGATTCGTTTTTCAAAAATATAGTTTACACATGATCTGTGATAATGTAATCTATCTGGTTTACCAATTGTCGTTTCAAATTTTATCTATGAAACGCATTTTGATTAGATCTGCGTATACAAGTTCACACATGATCTACGATTATATGATCTATCTCGTTTACCAATTTGGTTAACAAAGTGCATGTGTGGAACTCGTGCTTAAGACTATCATTGATCAGATGGGATAGGTTAGAGAGATAGGTAAGAGTTGAACCTAATCGCAGCTCCTATCGTAACGAATTTTGTAAGATGCCATATTTGTCACCATTTTATGCAGTGCTGGTTTTACTTATCATTATCTCTAGAGAGCAATCTTGAAAACCTGATGCTTCTCATCATTCTCGACAGCTCACTCAATGTACGGATTAACAACGTTGCAGACTGAGATAGATACTGATCGGAGAGCAACCGGGATTTATTTTTGTTTTCGACTTAAGACATAAATATTTTCAGACTTTCTCTCTTTTATTTTTCCTTGCAAGATTTGTTTGTACTGATAAGTTAAACAATACTCATGGGCTCAAATTTCAAGCGATCGCTTATGTGTTGGCTCAATAAGCACCCCGACTATTAGCCTTATCTTACTGGTTATCGGCGGCATATGCGATTTTATTGTTAAGTACTAAGCATATCAGTTGCCTGGATGGGTCGAACCATTCTCTAATGCATTCTAAGCTGATACATTCCAGGCTCTGCTACAAAACAGTAGAACAGAGATTTAATTAATACATATCTAAACTGTTACTAAAGGTCGGGCAATGTCTCCACATATTAATTTAAATGCGTTGACCGAACCAGAATACATCAATGAGAACTTTAATGATTAATCAAGTTGTCAACATTTTGTGTTTGTGATAGATAAATTCCCATCACCAAAATATTATTTTAGAAATAACTGATTGTGATGTTGTCTTATCGAAAATATAATTGTAAAGGAAACTACACTTAATTTGAAATTATAAATAATTAAATTAATAAGTGAGCGCCATTACTATTATTAAATTGGTTGGCACAGGTTTCACATGAAACAAATTAAAAACAAGCCGAGCGGGCGCGACAGTAGGATACCCTGTGCAGGTCTTAAAACAAATATATTTTGAGAAAACTACATTAAGCCCAATTTTCTCATCATGTGTGACAAATCTCAAGTCTCTTGCTTTAACATTGCTTATGTTATAATGATGTTTCTAATTTTAAAACAAACGGGACTTGATATCGAAGATTGATCTGCCTATTGTATTCAAGAACCTACATTCCAAATTTGAAGCCTCTAGCTCTTATAGTTGATGAGATCCACGCGTTCATACAAACGGACAGGCAGACAGACGGACAGGTGTCAATCGACTCGGCTATTGATACTGATCAAGAATATATGTACTTTATAGGGTCGGAGATGCCTCCTTCTGCCTATTACATACATTTACACAAATTCATTATACCCATATTTGCCCATTTTTAATGGGCACAGGGTATAAAAATACGACGCAATTGCAATTGCTAAATAATTGAGACTAAGGTATTTGGAATATACAAATCAGAATATTCAGATAATTTAATATAGAATATAGATAATAAATATAACCCATAAGAAGAAGTGAAAGCAAAGGCCGTAGGAAAGTTCTTTTGAAACTCTAATAAACAATTCGAAATTTGATTGTTATACCCTGGCAAATGGTATTAAAATATTAAGGATGCATGTCCGACCCTATAAATTATATATATTCTTGATCAGCATCAACAACCGAGTCGATATTAGCAACCTCTGATTGTCCGTCTGTCTGTCTGTTTCTATGCAAACTAGTTTTAGAGCTATGTGACTTTTTGCTGCAGGCATATCCTAACCGGCCATAGGAAAGATCGATTGAAAAGTGCATCAGGGTGAATGAATATTTGATTAAAATTGATAATTAGTATTTAAGAATCATGGACTGTGGTTAAACCATGGTCCGAGGTCTACTGATCAACAATATATATATTTTATATGGTCGGAGATGCCTCCTTCTGCCTGTTACATAAATTCACACAAATTCATTATACTCTTGTTTGCCCATTTTTAATGAGCACAGGGTATAACATGGCTCCGAAACTTGGAGAAGTGCGCTAAATATTCTTGATCAGGTTCAATAGCCAAGTCGATTGACACCTGTATGTCTGTCCGCCCGTCTGTCTGTATAAACGCAACTATAAGAGCTAAAGACATTAAATTTATAGAAATATTTTAGGTTCCTGAGTAAGCAGGTCAAGTTTATTTTCAATTTTCGATATCTCAACCCCCGGCCCACGTAAATCGAAAAAAACTATCGCAGCCTCATATTTTCAGATACCACAGCTTAACTGAACTGATAGCTGAAGTAAATTAAGCGTTCAGCAATTCATAGCGATTTACCATATAAAGGAGATAGTAAGAAATTTGTTTTAAATCAATTATTTCATAATTGTTGGCCAGAGCGAGAGCGCATATGATAATCTAATTTGAACTATCGCTTACTTTGTCTCGCTTTGGCGCGATTTATTATCAAAAGCTGAAAGTATCTGGCGATTGTTAAAATAATATAAGGAGACACACATGTTTGTTACGATAACACAGCTTAGCTTAACATTATAACAAAATACAACAATTGGCTGCAAGTTTCATAGTGATTGACCCATAAACAAGGCAGATATTGAGCATTGTTAACCAAATCGATAGCGAATATGATAATATTTTCTATTACTATTGCTTAGGCGTTGTCGAGCACTGAAATCTCACACTGATGGTTATAATATAATAATTAATATGACCGATTGCCTATACACATATTTGACAATTTTACATTTCTATCATATTATTTAGACAATAAACAATTTCAACATCAAAGGGAAATCGATGTTCTTGACAAAAAATGTAGTTTACTATCGCTATACCTAAAAGTTAATCGTTATGCGGCACATCGATAGAGAGAGTTCAACCCAATTGTATTGTTAATTTAAAATCGAATGGGCTCACTTCTCTTTGGCTATTTCGGGATCGTTGGATTGGGAAATGTGTGTCGATGTATTTTGTACAAAATTATGTGTTGCGCTATATAATATTTTCTTTCGACCATAAAACTACGGGCATCTAGTTTCCGGTGTTTTGCTGCTCTTTGCCTGCCCAATTGAGAAACGTTATTGGTCAAGGCTATTGACAAAATACCGTGCACAACATGTCGTAAAAAAGATTGCATTTTAGCGTTTACTCATTCAATTCTTCTTCATATATTGAATTGGCATGTAAAATGCAACGTATTTGTTAGAAGCCCTGCGGAGATATGCACGAGTAGCTATCAATGCCCTAAATGGCAATATATAGTTTGTTAGACTTCCGCTGGTATTCACACTCAACTGTAGAGTGTACCACCATTGTGCCTGGAGTAGGCACATCCATTCAGTTCTTCGGACAAAGGAAATTTATCTGCACATGCGCAACGAATGTCCAGTTTTCAAGTATTCAATGGCATTCATTCTCAATGGATATTTCAATGGTACTTTTAATGTTATACGGGTCTACCTACTATTTGTATGGTCATAGTTATAGATTGGTGTTAGACTAAACCATAACAATTGCAATTCACCCATTCAATGTCAACGTAGGAGGATCTTCAACAATTGGCACTTTCTTCAAAAAGAACTAAACAAACTGCTATTCATTCCGTTTGCAACCCATGATTCTTCATCTTCAATGCACTACCTTACACTATTGTTACGAAGAATATTATTTTACAAATCACTCTTTTGTTTAAATTATTAAAATACTTGCTTAAAGTATGCTTAAGTTTTTTAAGACATCAATATTTTTTAATATGCTGCACTTTTGTTGTTATTATTACCTTGTAAAAGTCTTCATATTTTGCCTTAGAGAAAGACAGTCATAAATAATATTCTCTGTATAAATAGTAAGGTACTGAAACATTAATTCCTTACAATTCCTCAATCCCCTAGCAAGTGAGCGATGTAATGAGTTTAAGCAGATTTTATTCCTAAGGGCCTAAACTGTCGCATAACACTTGGTTTAAAATTTATCACCAAAACGATTTCAAGGACAATTTACTTAAATGACAGTAACTAGAGTATTTATACGTATTTTGGCTTATACTAGTACTATGCTTTTGAAAATTGGTAATGATGAGCAAAAGTCATTCTTTTATTTCTTTCGAACACATAAAATTATATTTAAAGATTTTTATGGAATATATATATATATATATATATTTGAATTTCATTTGTACTAGCAATTTAACTACATAGTCAAGGACGTAGACAGCTTTTAGCGAAAGTTGGTGGGATTAAAAAGCGAAAATGTAACGCCACACCAACTTTTCTGAAACATGCTATCGACAAAACAAGCTAGCTTAAAATGTTATTATACCGTCTTTTCTTGCATTTCAATGAATAATGTCTTTAACGTTTCTTAACTAAAGAAAGTATTTATGTAAAGCAGCAGTGAAGCCGACTATGAAATACCCTGCACTTATTTTTCCACCAGCCAATAACCTCTGAGAAATGTCGAAATAGCTGACATTGTTGATGATGGTTGCTATGGCAACTTTATGATATGTATAGTAGTTGTTTTGAATTAGATCACATTTTGTCAAAGTATTAATAGCATAATTATACGTCAAACTTGAAAGTTTAGTCCGGGAGCTTCAGTGTTCTCTTCTTCTTTCTTTTTAAACCTGTGCCCATTAATAATGGAAAAAAAGGGTGTAATGAATTTGTTCGAATGTATGTAACAGTCAAAAGGAGGCATCTCCGACATATAAAGTATATATATTGTGAATCAGTATCAAAAGTCGACTCGATTGAGACCAGTCCGGCTGTCTGGCCGTCCGTCAGTCTGTCCGTCCGCCCGTCTGTCTGTATGAACGCGTGGATCTCAGCGACTATAAGAGCTAGAGACTTAAAATTTGGGATGTAGGCTCTTGAATACCATACGCAGATCAAGTTTATTTTCAATTTTCGATATCTCACCCACCGCCCATGCAAATCGAAGAAAACCTCAAATTTTAAGATAACTCAGCCTAACATAACTGATAGTTGAAGAAAACCAGTCGGAAAGGCTACAGTCGAAGTCGACTATGAGAGACCCTTTACTTATTCTTCAAAAAGGAAATAAGATTAACACTAATAGTACCCCAAAGCGCGTTGTAACTTCAACATGCTCTTCTTCTTCCTTTGGCCCGACACTGAGTAATATTGAGTTTTGAATAACTTCCGAATTTATCATCCGATCCCCATGAAATTACATACTACGCCGATGCTTGTCCTGTGTGCCAAAATTCAAGGCTCCAGTTTAAAATTGACCATTATATGGGATTTTAAGTTTTTTTTGAATAACTTCCAAGATTATTATCCGATCGCGATGATTTTCAGGATACATTCGGACTCTGATATTCGCCCTGTGTGCCAAATTTCAGGACTCTAGCTTTAATACTTTTCGTTTTATGAAATTTCAAAAATTTTGTTTTCGATATTTGGGGGCGGAAGGGGGCGTGGCAAAATTCTAAAACAAACTTGACCTTTTCGGGGGCCGCAGGAGTATTGTCACCAAATTTGGTGACCCTAGCTCTTATAGTTTCTGAGATCTAGGCGCTCATACAGCAGGACAGACGGACAGACGGACATGGCTATATCGTCTCGGCTGTTGATGCTGATCAAGAATATATATACTTTATGGGGTCTGCCGGGCTTCCTTCGACCTGTTACGCACATTTTGACAAACTTAATAGACCCTTTTTTACTTTTTTTTTTTATTAGTAAAGGGTCTAAAAACTAAGCAATTTGCTGCAAGTTTCATAGTGATTGACCCATTAATAAAGGAGATATTAAGGAATTTGTTTTATTGCCATTATTTCATTATAATTCGCCAGTTGTCCAACACTGTCCTACAACAGGTCTTGCCAGACTATATGCAGAACAATTCCACTATAATTAAAATACTTTTCCCAAAATACTTTTATATTAAGACCTGCACAGGGTATCCTACTGGTGTGCCCGCTCGATAACTATGAGAATTTCTACGGGATCGGAATTATTTAGCTTACGAAGAGATTTACAAACATTTTCGAACAAAACTGTCCATTCATAATTGATCAAAGTTAATTCTAAACCAGTGGGAAAGGCTACAGTCGAAGTCGACTATGAGAGACCCTTAACTTATTCTTCAAAAAGGAAATAAGATTAACATTAATAGTACCCCATAGCGCGTTGTTACGTCAATATGCTCTTCTTCTTCCTTTGGCCCAACACTGAATAACATTTAGTTTTGAATAACTTCCGAGTTTATTATCAGATCGTGATGAATCGATACATAGGGACTCCGATGCTTGTCCTGTATGCCAAATCTCAAGGCTCCAGTTTTAAAATTGACCATTAAATGGGATTTCAAGATTTTTTGAATAACTTCCGAGTTTATTATCTGATCGCAATGAAATTTTTTAGAATACATTGGGACAATGATGCTCTTCCTGTGTGCCAAAATTCAGGACTCCTTTGGTTTTATGAAATTTCAAAAATTTTGTCTTCGATTCTTGGGGCGGAAGGGGGTGTGGCAAAATTCTAAAACAAACTTGACCTTTTCGGGGGCCGCAGGAGTATTGTCACCAAATTTGGTGACCCTAGCTCTTATAGTGTCTCAGATCTAAGCGTTCATACAGCACGACAGACGGACAGCAGGCAGCAGGACAGACGGACATGGCTATATCGACTCGGCTGTTCATGCTGATCAAGAATATACATACTTTATGGGGTCTGCCAGACTTCCTTCGACCTGTTACGCACATTTTGACAAACTTAATAGACCCTTTTTACTTTTTTAAAGTAAAGGGTGTAATAAAAGAAACACTTTTAAATTTAAAGTACAAATAAAACTTGACTTTCTTTCCAGCCCAATAGTTTGTAATATGCTTATAATCATTACTAATCATGTATATAATTATATTCATTACAGAACTATTAATAATAATTATTACCCTTCGTGAATTTTTAGTAAACTCATCTAATTTAATTCTTCCAAGTCATCTTTTTTTCAAGACTAATCCTGCGTACTCAACAAAAATAATCCTTAAACAAGCCGAATAGTCGGAAAACCGACCGTAATAGACCCTGTGAAAGTACAGGGGGCCGATCAAATTCTCTCCCAATTCACTTGTAATTCTTTTTAGACCCTTTACTTTAAACAAGTAAAACGGGTCTATTAAGTTTGTCAAAATCAAATGTGCGTAACAGGTCGAAGGAAGTCCGGCAGACCCCATAAAGTATATATATTCTTGATCAGCATCACCAGCCGAGTCGATATAGCCATGTCCGTCTGTCCGTCCGTCCGTCTGTCCGTCTGTCTGTATGAACACCTAGATCTCAAAGACTATAAGAGCTAGAGTCACCAAATTTGGTATGGTGGTTCGTCTATGGCATAAGCAGATAAAATTTATCTTAAAATTTTGACACGCCCCCTTCCGCCTCCGTAAATCGAGAACAAAAATTTTGAAATCCCATAAAATGAAAAATATTAAAGCTAGAATCCTGAATTTTAGAACACAGGACGGGTATCAGGGTCCTAACGTATCCTGAAAATTTCATCGCGATCGGATAATAATCTCGGAAGTTATTCAAAAAAAACTTAAAATCCCATATAATGGTCAATTTTAAAACTGGAGCCTTGAATTTTGGCACACAGGACAAGCATCGCCATAATGTATCCTGAAAATTTCATCGTGATCGGATAATAAACTCGGGAGTTATTCAAAACTCAATATTACTCAGTGTCGGGTCAAAGGAAGAAGAAGATCATATTGACGTTACAACGCGTTATGGGAACTATTAGTGTCACTCTTATTTCCGTTTAGAAGAATAAGTAAAGGGTCTCTGATAGTCGACTTCGACTGTAGCCTTTCCGACTGGTTTTAACAAACTTAATATAACCCACAGGATATACAAAAACTATAAGGGCATTTTTTCCAAATATCTAACAACCCAAGAGCACTGCAAGAGCAATTGTCGCTGTTGTTGAGACAATGTTTCATGTCTTTATAAGCAACTCTATGCTGATTTCGGAAGCTAAGAAGTGATTAGCTTTGAATTTAGGTGAAGTGGGGCACTCAATATCTCTGAAGTGGATTTTATTTATCATTTAAAGAGATTTAATCATTGTAATTCTCAACCATGGCTTTATTCTTCTAAGTGTGCTAAACGAACGTTTCACTGTGCCAGTTGTGTTTGGCTTTTGACTTTTGGATAAAACTTAGTTTTACCAGTCCAAATCTTTAACTTTTCCCTGAATAATAACACATTTTGAGTTCATTCTCAGCACCGTTTAATGTCTGTTCAGGGTATCTCAGAGTCGAGTACTAACGACTTGATGAAGAGAGAGTAATAATTGGGTTTACAATCTACCGCAACGTATGTGCAGTAATCCTTACACATTCGCAGGTAGCCTGTGAATTGTGCACGGCTTTAATACATTGATTGATTTACTACGCCGGGTCAAATTAATGTAAGTATGATTTTGATCCATGGGCTTAGCAGTTTAATAGTGAACATTTTATATAACCTTGCAGATGTTATTATAATGTTGTCACGAAATGTGTAACGCAATAAAGAAGGCGTGTCAGTATAGTAATTATATATATTCTCGATCAGTATCAACAGCCGAGGCGATATAGCCATATCCGTCTGCTGTCTGTTTCTAACTAGTCTCTCAGATTTAAAGCTATCTGGATAAGACTTGGTTTAGTTAAAATTTGCCAACCATATTATATAGCAGCAATAGAAGTGATAGGTCGAAATTATGGTTTAGTATGAACATCTGCGTTGTTTCATAAGATTAATCTAAATCTTTGAAATATCTGAAACAGACTTTAAGACAAATATTAATTTTTTTCGAGGAAAACTGTCTTAAGCCGAACTGAAGAGAGTATATTTAAATTTGTGTAAATATTTAAGAGTCTAAATTAAGTAAGTTCTTTTAAGTATAAAGGGATAGAAAGGGATAAATAAATTATTATAAATCATAGTCGTAAACATATGAATACTCTTAAGTTAAATCGGGTTGACTACAATATATCAATAGGTGTAGGATACCCAAACATACATAAGTATGTAAAAACAAATATCTTGCAAACTTCGAACGACTTCTGATAAAAAGCATAGGGCTTTTAAGGACCAAAACTGTCATCTTCTCCCCGATACATACTATCTTAAATTTGCACTAAACTATTTTATTCTTATTTGTGAATTTTAAATGGGCAATTTCACTCTTCTCTAATGTCAGAAAATATCCAAGTGTAAATTTGATTAGCAGATAGAAGTATCTGGAGAATGATTCTCTATCTCATCGTATACCAATTATGAATTATTTGAAGTGGGCCGTTCAATTGCTATATTTGTGTTCTTCGTGTTGGTCTATACAAATGGTAACTTGTTCGAACATCAAACGAAACTAAACCGAAGACCACCAAGCCAAATGAATTTTCCGCTTTGATCCTGCCGTATCGAGGACCCTTATTGTAGTTGCTAATCGCACCAGGTGACGGATGCGTCGGTTTGACAGGGAGAATAGCAGGGCGGCGTGCACGAAGTGACAAGAGAATAGTTACGAGGTGTCTTTTTTCGTACGAGCATTGTGAGAAAAGTAGCAGTTTCCTTTCCCTCTTTTTTTTCTTTTAACCTACAATTGTGAATTTGGGTGTCCGTATATTTAAGGATACGTGTTGCACCTCCGTTTTTGACGGGCCCAACAACTGTTAGAATGTGTTTGCCTTGCTTTAAATGTTGCCGCTATATTCACTTTAGTTTAGACCACCAGCACGGCTTTTTTTAAAGTATGCCCAGCAATCATATTAGGGGCCTTCGACAGGTAATTTTGATCCCTAATCATGATACCTGATTACTATTATTTGCAGTCAACTAGAAATATTGAACACTAAAACTGATTGCTTCTATAAACATCGATTATAGATAAATCGTTCATTTTTAACTTAAGCGACTTAGCATGTAGGCTAACTTAATAAAATGTTATCATTTAGCAGGCTTATTTGTATACAACAGTATTATGTCATACCGTAGGTACTGATTACTGATCCATCACAAGTAGCGGATTGATTGATTTTCCTGGTGAATGCCCCATTGTGATAATATTATATTATTATTTTTTGGTATACTCTGTATATATTAACATTGTGCAAAAGTATGTAACCGACATATAGTGTCATCTCCGACGCCATAAAACATTTATATTCTTGAACAGTATCAAGAGCCGTCCATCTGACTGACCGCGTCGATCTCAGCAAATATTATAAAAATAAAAATTAAAGAATATTTTGTAATATTTCGGAAAATTATTTCGAAATACATATTTATTATTTAATATCAAAATACATGTTTATGAGTGGTACAGGGTATCACGACGTGAGCACATGCTTATATTGATTTAAACCATTTATACGTAGTACCCGACAATTTTGCAGCTAGTAGAATGACTTTTTGATTAATATTGATTTAAAATTTCTTCTTTGAGTCTATATTATCAAGATCCATTTCAATTATCTATGCTTCTCATTTTTACGATAAACTGATCCTGTTTATCTGTCTGTGTGCACTCACATAAAGACACACATATGGTCGTGTGTGTAACAATGTCGATGGCTGTATCCCATTTGACACGGTTGATTGGGTTTCTAATAGGCTCTGAGCTGCCTGCGTTTTGGTCGCAAATTGATTCGTTGCACTTGGATGAAATTCAATTATGAACTCATCTGCACGTGATAGGCTCTACGTCGGTGCAGATAGTTTGTTTGGATTTGCCAATGTTCCAGGTGTTTGAGCAAGAAATTAAAATTTTTCCGCTCACTTATTTGTCGCTTCATTTATGCCCGATAAATTATTTGGCTTTGTTTTTATATACATTAACAATTTGCATATTTTTACGTGAGAAGGTAATCAAGAAAATTGTTCGATTTAGAAATTGCCTTTAGGAATAACTTTTGTTAATTGCATTTATTTTACTACTCATACCAAAGCTGATGGATATAGCGTCAAGTTTTTCTTTCCTCCTCTCATAATACCGTCGATAAACGGAAGGGATAAGAGAACGGAAGACGGACAGGACTAATCAGTCTTGTCTATTACAAAACATGGCTCACAGCATCAATAATGTGCTTATTCTTTACACTTATTGTGTGGCATTTTTTTTGACGTATTTGATTGGAAATCGATGCCACCAAATGTATGTGTTTTTGGGGAGATGTTTGAATATTCCTCGGAAATGACAATGTGGATATCTTTAAACTCCGCGTTTACTGACCACAACAGCTTTTGGAATTTAGGATGGTACCTGAGAGAAATGTAAAAGAAAGAATATATATCACTGTGAACGGCACTGTGCACACGCTAGTGACGAAAGCATACATGAACCAGTCGGAAAGGCTACAGTCGAAGTCGACTAAGAGAGACCCTTTACTTATTCTTCTAAACGTAAATAAGAGTGACACTAATAGATAGTAACCCATAGCGCGTTGTTACGTCAACATGCTCTTCTTCTTCCTTTGGTCCGACACTCAGTAATATTGGGTTTTGAATAACTCCCGAGTTTATTGTCCGATCGTGATGAAACTTTCAGGATACATTAGGACCCCGATGCTTGTCCTGTATGCCAAAATTCCAGTTTTAAAATTGACCATTATATGGGATTTTAAGATTTTTGATTATTGATTTTTGAATATCTTCCGAGATAACTATCCGATCACGATGAAATTTTCAGGATACGTTAGGACCCGGATACCCGTCCTGTGTGCCAAAATTCAGGACTCTAGCTTTAATATTTTTCGTTTTATGGGCTTTCAAAAATTTTGTTCTCGATTTACGGAGGCGGAAGGGGGCGTGTCAAAATTGTAAGATAAACTTGATCTGCTTAGCCCATAGACGAACCACCATACCAAATTTGGTGACTCTAGCTCTTACAGTCTCTGAGATCTAGGTGTTCATACAGACAGACGGACAGACGGACAGACGGACATGGCTATATCGACTCGGCTGGTGATGCTGATCAAGAATATATATACTTTATGGGGTCTGCCGGACTTCCTTCGACCTGTTACGCACATTTTTTTTTTGACAAACTTAATAGACCCGTTTTACTTTTTTAAAGTAAAGGGTCTAAAAACTCACACATAGTGACGTTTGCTGGGCCGCAGGCCACTAGCAGCTTTATTTTGCCCTTATAATTATGTCGTTTTAGTGAGTGACATTATGAATGATGTGAAAAAATTACCTTATTATCATTGAAGAAACTGTGAGGGCGGGACCATTTCAAGGAAACAAATGGTAGGTTCTGGTATTACCGAAAATTTCTTGTTTAATAAGAATAATATTTTTATTCATATGAATAAACATTTTTCTGTAATTTCTGTAAGACGTAGGACCAATAAGCATCAAATTTAATAAATAAATTTCTAAAAGTAAAATCATGATTATTTCAAATTAAAATATTTCTCTAATTATAATTAGAATAATAATTATTGGAAAAAACGAATTACCTTGAATTTTCATTTGACATTGAAAAGAAGTTGCGAACAACAAAATAAATAGTTTGTGATACAATTGCTTGTGCAATTAAGTAATACATTCGACTTTCAAGACAAATTTGATTGTGCGTTAAAATTTCAATTTTCACAGTACGTAGGATGATAGTATGAATTCTTAAGGATTGCCTATAGTTCGATTTTGTGGAGTTTAGCTTTGGTTGCCTTGTGACACGACACAGGAAAGTGTGCCTACGTACAAGCACATATGAATAGGATAACAACAATACAAGTATATCGTACGGGAGTAATACATCGTCACCCATTTGGAACAAATTGATTTTCTCTTTTGGGCGACAAAGTCGTCCAGAACACAGAACACAGAAAAGAGAGATAGTGTTGCTTTTCAGACTACGTGATCTTTCTACCATAATTAAGAATACGAAGGCTCATGCGTTGCAAATTGGAAGTTGAGACAAAACATCCCAGTTGGCATCGGTGCACGTCGGCAAAGGCATCGCCTTTCAAACTGTGCACAATGGCAACCTAAGTATACATATCTATAGGTAGGAGGTACACACACTTTTGTCATTGGCGTGTATCTTTTGTGTGGGTGAGACCTATTCGTTGATGTGCTCGCTTACGGATTTTGGGACTTGTCACTGCATCTACTGACTGGACTTTTTGACAATTATTTATTTTATTTCTTAGAAATAAACCTACGTTAAATCAATTGGTTCCATATCGTTGAAATTGAATTGTGAGGACTTGTTCGCTTCGTTTCAGCTGTTCGACACGAACTATTTCGATTTTACTTTTACAAGTTAACCTCAAATACAGATTTCAGAGTTGGTTACGCGTTTATTCGGAAAATTGGGAATATATACAGAGAAATACCGAGAAAATTGCAATTTTCACGATGATTCTAATTTGCCTTTTCCCCTCAATGACTCAATTTAAAGACTATAAACAAATCTACTCAATTGTAAGTGTGGAAGTGTCCGTGTCTGGCAATTGTAGTATTCGATTTTTTGAGTACATGAGTGTGTACACCTTTTTATAGTTTTATTTCTTTGTATCTAAAATTATAAGCTAATATACAGTCTGGCATGTAGGTCATATCGCCAGCGTTCGCGATTATGGTATGCACACATATTGATATCTAGTGATTTAATGAAAATATGTTGCTCTAATCGGTATTCATATACAAAAATATGCTCTTAGTCCATTAGATTAAGTTAATAGACAGTCAGCAATGTCTATAATAAATGCAACTAGGGAATCAAACTGAAACAAATATCGGTTTAAGTACCAGTTTCGGTCGTCTTTTGGTTTTCGGTTACGCGAAATATTTGTATGTCGCATTCATAGCGGCTACCGGTTATTTGTACGTTTCTGTTTCTAAGTAGCGATATTATATCAGATCATAAATGGCAAAAATTGGTTACAGGCGACCGGGTTCGTCTGTGCGAGGCCCTGTACTTATAATGCTACCCTCATACATACGCGAACAAACACGCTGCAAGATTAGGACACATAGGGTTCCCAATTCATATTTTGTGTGCCAAAATTCAACGCTCTAGCTTCTAAACATTTGTGTTCATTTCGTTCGTTTGGCACGCCAAAGATTCCATACTCTTGTAGGACCCTGAATTCACTTTTTAACCGATCTTCAAACACACAATCGGTCAATTTCTTTGAGATATGGTGAGAAACAACAAAGATTTTTATACTAAGCCATAATTTTCGACTGATTGTTCCTATAACAACTGTAAGATAATGTAGTCCAATTGTATCCAGACTTCATCAGTATGTAAAAGATAATGCCAAACACATAATATGTGGGTATGGTTGAGATATCTCAATAAACCACATCGACCAATCGTTCCCATATCAGCTGTATAATATAGTGGTGCGATTTAATAAAATTTTCTCAGGATGTTTGGGCGTTGACGTACAAAGAATGCACGTTCAAGTGGTCCAACATCCACATCCCGCCCTACCGACCGAGGGGCGCAGTCAGCGGATGACACGTTCGCGGGCGGACAGAAACGATATGTAGGGCATGCAAATTATAGATCGCGAGAAACAGAAAGATAGCGAGTAACGGACATAATTTGGAAAACGGAAGAAGAAAATAGAAACTTAATCTAATTGTGAGCTAAGTGAGTTAGTAGTAAAATTTTAAGTTGAAAAATTGAGTTAGCATTCGAGAAAACATGATAGAGTCTATTATAGTCTGAACATAAATTTCTTAAAGGCTCGTGCAATGCGTAGTTTGATCTACAAAGACGAAGAAGAAGAGGGGTATAGTTTCTAGATACTCTAAAGGGAACAGAAAAGTTGAGCTGAGACATTAATTCCACAGAGTCAATGTCACCAGCAATAAGTTTGTACATAAAAACTACACCAAGCATTATTCTACGATTATATAAAGAGGGTAGGTTAATTAATAAAAGTCTACTAGCATATGAGGGCAGTCTCACATCCGCATTCCAATTTAGGCCGCGCAATGCAAATAAAATAAAGTTTTTTTGCACCGATTCAATTCGATCTTGGTGAACACTATACTGTGGACACCAAACACATGATCCGTATTCCAAAATCGGACGAACTAGGGATTTATAGAGAGTCTTTGTTATATAGGGGTCATCGAATCCTTCGACCAACTCTTTATAAAACCCAAAACTGACATAGCTTTACTAACCATTTTAGAAATATGGTCAGAAAATTTAAGTTTATGATCTAGAAGAATCCCTAGATCATTCACGGTAGTAATCCTGTCAAGATGAACTCCATACAGTGAGTATGACGCCAAAGAAGGGTTAGATCGGTAAAATGACAGTAGGTTACATTTTGAACTGTTTAAATTTAAAAGATTCACACGGCACCATGACTGAAAAGAGTCAATATCTTCCTGCAATTTAATATGGCATGGCCAATCCTTATATTGCAAACAAATTTTAACATCATCCGCATACATTAGTACTCGAGAATGTGTTAAAACTGTAGGCAGATCGTTTATGAACAGTGTGAAAAGAAGGGGGCCGAGATGACTACATTGAGGAACACCAGAGGTAACTCGGAAAGATTTAGAAAAAAAGTTATTAAATATAACTTTTTGAGTTCTTTGCTTTAAAAAGCTTTAAATTCAGCAAATAAGTTTGGTCGGATAGCCAATTAGGTCAAGCTTATGTAATAAAAGGGAATGGTTAACTGAGGCAAAGGTTTTACTGAAATCGGTATATATAACGTCAGTTTGTTTGGTATTAAGAAAACCGCTAATAACAAACGAGGACAGCTCAAGAAGATTGGTAGTAGTGGATTTGCGTTTCACAAATCCATGCTGGTAGGGAGAAATAAAAGAACTACACAAGTGTTGTAAATGACTTGTCAAAATCTTCTCGAAAAGTTTAGGGATAGCAGACAATTTAGAAATTCCCCTGTAGTTTTTGACGTCAGACTTACTTCCTTTTTTATGGAGAGGAATAACAAATGATTCCTTCCAAATAGAGGGAAAAATCGATGACTCGAGGGACAAAGAAAAGAGGTATAACAGTGGTTTACATAAAACACCAGCACCAAACTGAAGTACGCAACCGAGAATTCCGTCAGGACTGGGCAAAATCCGGGCTTAATCTTCTCAAGCTCACGAAGCAACGACTCCTCACCCATTAAAGGACTGAAAATGCAATTAGACCGAGGCAAATTATACGGATAAGATTCATAAGAGTAGTTAGACGAAGTAGGGCAGAACCAAGTTCTGTGAGACTGGTTGAGGTATATCGAAAAGCAAAATAGTTTGTCTTACTAAGGTATAGATAGTTCCTATGACAGCTATATGTTATAGTGATCCGATAACGTTTGTTCCGATATGTGTTCTGCTTACAGCAAAAAGACGGATCTTTACTAAGTTTCATTCAGATAGCTTTGAAACTGAGAGACTTGTTTGCATAGAAACAGACAGTCAGCGGACAGACAGACTTGGCTAAATCGAAATGAATTATTAAATGCGTAACACATTTCGGGACGAAATCATAATACTCTCCGCAAGGGTATAAAATGGTGCTGCTTTGGATATAGGGGATTCTAACAAGCAGCATTTGTTTGAAAGACAGACAATAATAGTTAATTCTGATCTGCGCTTTGCTCCGGCCAATACAAAAACTAAACATTATACAGTAACGTTTGTTTCGGTTTGTATGAATTTGATTTCAGTATAATTAACAAGCCGAACGGTCGGGACCCCGACCGTAATATACCCTGTGGCTCTTCAGGGACCCGCTGAAATTCACTCCCGATGAAATTCTCTTATTTTTCAATTTGTGGGCGAAGGGGGCGTGGCCTCGTGTTGACATTTTCTGGAAACATTGACTCCGAAATATTCATCATCTTAAGTCTCTAGCTGTAAAATTGCTCTTGATATGAGGTTTTCCGATTAGTCGGCGAGGGGACGGGGCATCATGATACAATTTTCTGGACACATCTTCCCCAAGGCATTCATCATGTGTACCAAATCTCGAAGGGGGCGTGGCATCCAAAAAAATAATAAACTTGATCTGTTTGCAAAAATTACCAGTGCTGGGACACCAAGTTCAAGCTTCTAGCTCTTACCATCTCTGAGATCCTTTCGTTCATACGGACGGACCGATGGACAGATGGACATGGCTATATTGACTCGGCTATTGATGCTGATCAGGAATATATTTATTTTATGGGGTCGGCCATGATTCCTTCTGCCCGTTACATTCTTTTAACAAACTTAATATACCCTAACAAGGTATAACAAGTTTTGCTTCGGTTGCGTTTTTATACCCTGTGTCATGAATTTGTGTGAATGTATGTAACAGGCAGAAGGAAGCAACTCCGGCCATAGAAAGTATATATATTCTTGATCAGTACCAATAGCCGAGTCGATTGACACCTGTCCGTCTGGCTGTCCGTCTGGACAATTTCAAAAATCAAATTTTGATATCTCACACGCCCCCACGCAAATCGAAGAAAACTATCACAGCCTCAGATAACTCAGCGTAACATAACAGATAGTTGAAGTATAACTCACGCTGAGCAATTTGCTGCAAGTTTCATGGCGATCGACCAACAAAGGAGCCAAAGCGAGAGAGCATATGAAAATCTCATTTGGGCAAAGGAGAACACATATGATAATCTGATGATTTGCGCTGTCGGCCGCAGTTGCGCTATCGTTGTGTCATGTGGCGCTATACAGTGCAAAATACTGACGGCCACACTCAGAACTATCATTTGTGAAAAGCTGAATGCTACAGGCTACCGTATAATTAATATTAGCGATTGCTTACACGCATCTTTGTTAACATAACACATGGTGTAACAAAATATAACAATTTCCTACAAGTTTCATCGCGATTGACCCATTAATAAAGGAGTTATTGAGGAATTTGATTTAATTCCATTATTGCATAAAATTGGCCAGTTGCCCAAAACTGTCAAACAAAAGCTTAAAAGTTGTCCAGCACTGTCAAAGTGAATGATTATTATTATAATAATAACTAATATTAGCGATTGGTAACCCATATGGTTGACAATTCTACGTTGCTATCACCAAACCCATATATATAAACATTTCCTTAAATTTCAAAAATAATTGGTTTGGAGAGCAATAAAACAACAGCTGTGTGTGAGAGAGAAAACATGTGATGTTGCCAGACTACATGCAGAGCAATTCTACTATAATTAAAATACTTTTTCTCAAAATACTTTTATTTGAAGACCTGCACAGGGTATCCTACTGTCGCGCCTGCTCGTTTTTTAAAAGATACTAGCTGTGCACTCTAGGAAAGCCTTGTTGTAAAACTATTGATGTTAACAATATATAAATATACGAGTATATATGCATTATAATTCGGAGATGCTTCCATTTTGCCCGGAATATAACTAATATTATAATAGTAATAAATATTTTCTGCCGTGTCAGGTGCAGTTTATGACAAATTCGTGAACTCTTAAACTGTTTGATTGTTGCTATTGTAATAATTGTATTCCTATGTCATGCTTCTTTCTGCATTTGTTTAAATACTATTAAAACAAATATTTATCTACATAAAATGTTGACATTCAAGAAGTTAAATTAAAAAGTGTTTACTTAGGACACCTTCCCTAAATGCACAGCCAGATGCATAGGTGTATCTTGTTTACACATCACTTCTGCTTTATCTTCCTTTGGCTCCACGTTATGTAGGATTTTATCTTCCCATCGATTTGTGATCAAATGGCATCCAAACTACTTTGATCTATATCTAGAGATAAATTTGGGACCTACTCGGTTACATAAATTTCCCGAAAGTAATAACTCTGTCAATTTTGTTCACCACTTTCAATGGGTACAGGTTAAAATTATAAAAATCATTAAGTTTCTTAAAATACTTAATCATGTTAATCCAAATTAAACCAAAGTTATAAAAATTGTTTAAATAGGTTTGATTGCTAAACAAACAGCAATATATTGTTTGTGGTATATTCTGGTTTAGTATGTTTTTAAAATGTTCGGATAGTCTAATGAATGTAATGTAAATACATTTTAATAAATTAGCTGGTGTTCTTGTTAGGCTTAACTTCGGCTAACGATCAGTCACTGTTGTGGCCAAATCCGTTAAAAGCAACCAGATATATATTTTACCTGCTAGAACTCAAAATAGGGGTTGCAAAGGCTCGCAATTGTTAGCTGTTGTATTTGTTGTTGGTAGCTCTTAATGTTGTTGTTTGCTATTGGCTGTGCGGTGGTGGAAAGTCTATTCCTTGAAATGGTATAAAAGACGGGTATTGCGACAGTGGTGCATCATTCTATCCATAGATCTTGTGACGTGCAGTTCACTTTCAACATACTACTCAAAATGATTGCCGCTAATGTAAACACTCATCGTGGAAACTCCATCGAGTTTTCAGAGAAGCGTTCGCTTACGGGAGCAGTTGTGAACCTTAAGAAACTACTCAAAACAGTTAAGCGTATATTCACCTACTCGAAGTCGGAAACTATCGCAGCATACAAGCCCGTCGCCAGATCCTCTTGCCCTACAGAGGAGGAACTCCAAAATCTGCTGAACGAACAAATGGAGGCCAGACAAAGCGAGCTTTGCTAATCGAAGTGGAAAACTGCTAAAGCTTAAAAAATCTGTGATGGGACTGGAGCTTGATCAAATGTCAATAAATCAGTTCGACGGCTTTAAATTTGAATCTGTGATGGCGAGACTACGAGACTGACGGCTTTTACTTGCCTCGAGAATCTTGCAATACATATAACTATAATTGTTTTAATGTAAATAGTATAAGTATATAATCATTGTCTTCCATTAGTTATATTTAATTGTCTTCCATGCTTAATAGTTAAAATAAAATTCTATTTCGGAGAAAATCTGTCTGTTTGTTTTTAATTATTTGATGGTATTGAGAAGCTATGCCCAATGCGGCATATGCTTAATGGTTTACTGTGTCCATTGAAATTACTAAATCTAGTCTAACTTAAACGGATGGTGACTGGTGATGAAAACTGGGTTCATACGACAACGTTGCCAAGCAAGGACTAACAGCCAGGAAGGCTATGTTGTGCGTTTGGTGGGATTGGAAGGGAGCCACCTACCATGAGCTGCTTCGATATGGGAAAACACTCAACTTGGACCTCTATTGTCAACAATTAGATCGTTTGAAGATTGCAATCGACCAAAAGCGACCAGATTTGGCCAATATGAAATGTATTTTGTTCCATTAGGACCACGCGGGACCACATACATCAACATTGACGCGTACCAAACTAAAGGTGTTTGGATGTGAAGTTTTAATGCATACATCGTTTAGTTCGGATCTAACACCAAGCGCTTCTCAGCTGTTTTTATCCCTACAAACTTTTTTTAACGACAAAAAAAATAATTCAACTGAGGACTACTCAACGATATTGGTCAAGTTTTTTAACAGCAAGGATCTGAGTTTTTTTCAAAGTGGAATTTTAAAATTATACCTAGAATGGCAACAAGTCATTGAACAAAACGGGACATTATTGACATAAATCGGACAACCCATGCCGTAATAAATTAATTATGAAAATAGGGTAAAAATGGATTTATTATTTCTCAAACCAACATCACATGTGTAACATATTTCATATGTATGTATATAGTTTATTTATATAATTCGTCCGAAAAATAATCTATGAACTGTGTTTTAGAATTGATATATTTTGTTAAGAATTTAGAACATAATGAATACTTGTTAAGTAATCTATAAACGTTCTAATCAATAAATTTTCACAAATGATGTCCATACTTCGACCACCAAGCAACCTACAGAAGCGGAAATACACTTGAAGGTCTGCTCGTTAATTTTCAACTGACAATACAATAATACAATACTAAACAATCTGTGATTATGGTTGAGATAAACCAATATAACACAAAGAATTAATTGAAATTAAACCTTAATTATTGACCTATCGTTCCTGAGGAAGCTTTATTAAATTTGGTCAGGATGTATACGACATGACCAGATGTATACTTTTTGAGTTTGGTTGAAGTTCGTTAAAAAATAAAAAAGTTTGTCATACAACTCTATGATTTTCGACCGATAGTTCCTATGTCAGCTATATGATATAGTTATCCGATCCGGCCGGTTCTGACATATGTACTGCCTGAAGCAAAATGACAGTTCTGTATCAAGTCTAATCTAGATATCTCTAAAACTGAAGTCCAGTTTGCATAGTAGAAACAGACAGACAGGCGGATAGACGGATGTGTCTATATCGACGCGGCTGTTGATGCTTATCGATAATATATATACTTCATAGGGTCGGTCATGTCTGCTTTCATGCGTTACACATTTCGGGAAACAATTATACAACCCTCTGCAAGGGTATAATAATAATATAAGAAACAAGAAGATCAGTCAAGCGGGCGCGACATTAGGATACCCTGTGCAGGTCTTAAAACAAAAGTATATTGAGTATATTACTATAAAACTGCTCTTTTTATCAGCTTTTTTCCAATTGTGGGCGAAGGAAGCGTGGCATCGCGATACAATTTTCTGGGCACATTAAGCCAAAGTGTCTTATCATGTGTGATAAGTCTCAAGTCTCTAGCTTTAACATTGCTTTTGTTATGGTGATTTTTATAATTTTAAAACAAACGGGGCTTGATATCGAAAATTGATCTGCGTATGGTATTCAAGAACCTACATTCCAAATTTGAAGTCTCTAGCTCTTATAGTTGCTGAGATCCACGCGTTCATACAGACGGACAGACAGACGGACGAACAGACAGATGGACAGGTGTCAATCGACTCGGCTATTGATACTGATCAGGAATATATATACTTTATACGGTCGAAGATGCCTCCTTCTGCCTGTTACACACATTCACACAAATTCAATACACCCTTTTTGTTCATTTGTAATGGGGACAGGGTATAAAAATATATGTTTTTACAGGTTCTATCTCTTAATTTCATAAAAGTATTTCTAAATCTGTTTGTATATTGCTATTTGAAATTTCATGCTTCTTAAATTCATTTTTCTTAATTTGTTTATATACAAACATGAATATTTGACAAAGTATGTTGACTTGAAAGTAGTCAAAGGGACAAGAGTGCATTTACTTAGGACACCTTTCCAAAATGGCCAAAAGTATAGGTGTCTCATGTTTACACATCAGCAGAAACTATCAATTAGGTCTATCAACCCGAGTCTCTGAAATGTGCGCTACTGGATGTTGGTAATGTTCAAGAATAATCAAGCCTTACAGTCGGAAACACGACCATAAAATACCCTGTGACGGTACACATACAAAACTTATTATAAACTTGTTTCACCTGCAAATATGAGGATGTTCAAGCTTCTATCTCTTACTATCTCTCAGATCCTTTTTTACATAGCTATATCGAGTTGGCTATTGTTGTTGTTGATGAAGAATTTATATACTTTATGAAGTCGACCACGGCTTTGAAACAGTTGGGAACTGTTATTGCATTACATTTATAATAAATGTTGAGATACATTTATTATACAACTTTGGTTTGAAATGATTAAATAATTCATTAATTTGCCTTGCTTTTGTGAGACTCAACTAAATCTAACGATCAGTCACTGTTGTGACCAAATCCGTTAGAAGCAACCAGGTAGATATTTTACCTGCTAGAACTCAAAATAGGGGTTGCAAAGATATTAGCTGTTTGCTGTTGTTTTTGTTGTTGCTAGCTGTTGATGTTGTTGCTAGCTATTGGCTGTGCGGTGGTGGCTAGTCGATCCCTAGAAATGGTATAAAAGACGGGTATTGCGACAGTGGTGCATCATTCTAACTATAGATCTTGTAACGTGCAGATCACTTTCAACATTCTATTCAAAATGATTGCCGCTAACGTAAACACTCATCGTGGAAACTCAATCGAGTTTTCAGAAAAACGTTCGCTTACGGGAGCAGTTGTGAACCTTAAGAAACTACTCAAAACAGTTAAGCGTATATTCACCCACTCGAAGTCGGAAACTATGGCAGCAGACAAGCTCGTCGCCAGATCCTCTTACCCTACAGAGGAGGAACTCCAAAATTTGCTGAACGAACAGATGGAGGCCAGACAAACCGAGCTGTGCTAATCGAAATGGAAAACTGCTAAACTTTAAAATATCTGTGATGGGACTGGAGCTTGATCAAAAGTCAATAAATCAGTTCGACGGCTTTAAATTTGAAACTGTGATGGCGAGACTACGAGACTGACGGCTTTTTACTTGCCTCGAGAATCTTGCAAATAACAAACAACTATAATTGTTTTAATGTAAATAGTTTAAGAATATAATCATTGTCTTCCATTAGTCTTATGTAACTGTCTTTCATGATTAATAGTTAAAATAAAATTCTACTTCGGAAAAAAATCTGTCTGTTTGTACGTATTTTATGGTATTGTGGCACGTGCTTGATTGTTTACTGTGTCCATTGAAATAGCTTAAAGTAGGTTAACTTAATTATCAAAATGAGATATCTTAAAAAATTTTTAACACTTATGAGAGAGTTTAAGCACAGGTGTGACATTCATAACGGTACACATAATGTATTTACATCAAACCCTAACCACACTTAAAGTAACTTACGTGACTTTCCAAAGATCTATTTAGTTTGTCACAAAGAATGTGGGAACAAGGAAGTCGGCAGAGCCCATATAGTATATATATTCTGATCATCATTAACAAACGGGTCGATATAGTTGTTATACTGATCAAGAATGTATACATATAAGTACTTTGTAGGGTCCGAGATGTCTCCGTTTGTCTGTTACATATATTTTAACGGACTTCATATACCTCACTTGGTATAATAAATAAATTTATTTGGCACACACATTATGGGTATCTTGTGGTCATTTTATCACGATACCTCGCTCTTACATCGAATAAAATTAATTACAAAAGAATTACACGTGGAGTGAATTTGAACCCTGAACTGCCACAGGGTATATTAAAGTCGAATTCCCGACTATCCGGTTTGTTTTGCTTAAAATTTAAAACATATTGAATACGAGTAACTTTTTGAGTTAAACCACCAAGCAAACTACAGAAGCGGTAATAGTAATGCTACATCCTCGTAAGTCCGAAAAAACGAGAATATTTTTTGCAGGTTCAATCTCTCGAAGTGATTTTATGACTGTAATCTGTTTGTATATTGCTTTTTTAAAATTGTATGCCTTTTTCCATTCTTTATTGTGAATTTGTTTACATACAATCATAAATATTTGTGAAAATACAATGTTGACTCGAAAGTAGTCATAAGGACCAGAGTGCGTTTACTTAGGATGTAGCAGATGTACAGGTGGTTCATGTTTACACATAAGCATATATTTTCAATTAGGCTCTTGAAACACCAAATAGGTGTCTTAGGTATAACAGCCACTCTTTTTTAGTAAACTGACAGATCTATGATTTTGGAAAATTAATATTCAAATACAGGGACCTACATAAACCAGTCGAACAGTCGAGACCCGGACCGTAGTATACCATGTGGTAGTACAGAGCCCCGCTCAATTTCGTTACCGATGTAATTCTTTTTATACCCCGTGCCCATTACAAATGAGCAAAAAGGGTTTACTGAATTTGTGTGAATGTATGTAACAGTCAGAAGGAAGCATCTCCAACCCTATAAAGTATATATATTCTTGATCAGTATCAGTATCGTCCATCCGTTCGTCTGTCTGTCCGACTGTATGAACGCGTGGATCTCAGCAACTATAAGAGCTAGAGACAAATTTGGAATGTAGGCTCTTGTATACCATGCGCAGATCAATTTTCGATATCAAGCCCCGGTTGTTTTAAAATTAGAAAAATCACCATAACACATGATAAGAAACTTGTGCTTAATGTCCCCAGTCCCCATGCCACGCCCCCTTCGCCCATAATTGGAAAAAGCTGATAACAAGAGCAGTTTTATAGCTAGTTATCTCAAAATACTTTTGTTTTAAGAACTGCACAGGGTATCCTACTGACGCGCCCGCTCGACTGATCGGCTTGTTTTTCAATTTATTGTCGACAGGGCAGTGCTGGGCGACCAAGTTCAAGCTTTTAGCTCCTTCCATCTCTGAGATCCTTTCCATCATACAGACGGAAAGGCAGACAGAGGGACAGACGGATTGTGGGACAGACGGACATGGCTATATCGACTCGGCTATTAATGCTGATCAATAATATATATTAATACTTAATGGGGTCGGCCACACTTCCTTCTGTATGTTACATACTTTTAGCAAACTTAATATACCCCCACAGAGTATACAAATTAGTTGTCTCAGTCTAAGTCTCGATATCTCAGCCCCAGTTCACGCAAATTATAGAAAACTACCACAGCTTCCAATTTTCATATAACACAGCTTTACTTAGTTGATTAATCAAAGTATAAC
The DNA here is from genome assembly GCA_958299025.2 of Drosophila histrio. Lineage (NCBI taxonomy): Eukaryota > Metazoa > Arthropoda > Insecta > Diptera > Drosophilidae > Drosophila > Drosophila histrio. The sequence goes on from OY729166.1 coordinate 28,237,087, forward strand.
AAACGATAAGAAATTTGCTGCAAGTTGCAAGCGATTGGCCTCAAAATAAATGAGATACTGGGGAATTTGTTCTAAATCAATTATTTCATAATTTATAACCAGAGCGAGAGCGCATATGACAATATATTCCAGCGATATTTTTTTAAGAGTTGTCTAAGTAGCACTAAAAACTCAAAACTGATGGTTAATATAATGATTACTAATATGATCGATTGCCTATACTATACACATGTGAAATATATTCAATAATGTTGGAGAAACCTCGAAAATTCGAAAAAAAATTAATATATCGAAAAAGCTTCCATGAAAAAAATTTGAATTGCCATTTTCATGTTTAATGGGTCAAAGAAAATAATACTTAACTTTACTTTGCAAAAAAATGTTATTAATTTGTAAACTAGTGTTATTATCGAAAGAGTTTAAAGTCTGATGACCAAACAAGTAAAAAATTATAAGCTATTAAATAACCTAATCATTAATTAACAACCAGGATTTAGGAAGAAAAGGTGATGTACAACAGAAGATATTAGCCAACAGCCGGATAATAACAATGAGACTCTATTAACTTTAACTGTATTTATCAAAGCTTTTGACACGGTAAACCACGATATTTTAGATACGATGTTTAGTAAACCTTATTGTTTCTCAGCTAAGGCTGTAAACCTACTTAAATTATACTGGAGCGATAGATATCAGTCTGTAGTTACTAAGTCGTTGTCATTAATGCATGCCCTAAATAGAATCTATAAATAAATGTAACAAAAATCTGGTTGCCCCTATGAGAAAATAACTGACGGAGCCTTAACCCTTTAAAATCAAGCTGCCTGCTAATTTTAAAAAACCTCGGAAAGTTATCTATTGAAAGCTTTATATAGACTACGTGTCTAGGGCCAATAAACTGGAACTTACATTTAATTCTACCCTGAGCTGGAATGACTATATCTGGAAAGCAGTAGGCAAAACTTATGGTTTGCTCAGGCAGCAAAATAATTCCAAAAACATTATACTCCAACTTTTAAGATTGCTTATTACAAAACCTATTTAACGCTTACATTTTTTTTTGGCGTTTTTCTGACACAATTAACAAACAACGATTGAAAGTTGTATTAAACAATATTTCACGTTATGTTTATAATCTGAATTCATGTATAATTAAGTGTCTCAGTATCCGAAACAAATACTCAATTTAAACATAAGTGATTATACACACTAAATAATATTCACAAAAAAGTAGTCCTATTTGTACAATAATTTATGTTTTACGTCAGAAGAATAAGCGACAAAAATTGTTTAAGATTCAAGCGCTTTAATTGGAATTTGGAATCAAATCCCAAATAACTTAAAATGGATTACTAATGCAACACAATTTTGTATAAAACTCATTACACATCGCTAAAATAAAGCGATGGAAAAGACAAGCATTAAGATATACAATGAAATTAATATCAGTAATAAATAGAATCTAAGATTAAGCGATACCGCTGTAGTTATAAAATCTCTGATTGTTTACCCAACTGTGACTAGTGTTTAAAATTTAAGTTAACCTTTTAGCGCTAGGATGTAAATACATAAACAAATAAATATAATACATAATTATTTTACCACGACCAAGGGATACACATAAACTTTAAGACAGTTAGGAACGGTTATTATAATTAAATGTATAATAAACGTTGAGATTCTCTTATCATACAACTTTGATGTGAAATTATTGATTAATTCATTAATTTGCCTTGCTCTTGTTAGACTCAACTAGATCTAACGATCAGTCACTGCCGAGGACAAATCCGTTAAAAGCAACCAGGTATACATATGTTTTACCTGCTAGAAGGCAAAATAGGGGTTGCCAAGGCTCGCCATTGTTGTTAGCTGTTGTATTTCACTGTGCGGTGGTGGCAAGTCGATCCCTAGAAATGGTATAAAAGACGGGTATTGCGACAGTGGTGCATCATTCTAACCATAGATCTTGTGACGTGCAGATCACTTTCAACATACTATTCAAAATGATTGCCGCTAACGGAAACTCTCATCGTGAAAATTCAATCGAGTTTTCAGAAAAACGTTCGCTTACAGGAGCAGTTGTGAACCTTAAGAAACTACTCAAAACAGTTAAGCGTATATTCACCCACTCGAAGTCGGAAACTATGGCAGCAGACAAGTTCGTCGCCAGATCCTCTTACCCTACAGAGGAGGAACTCCAAAATTTGCTGAACGAACAGATGGAGGCCAGACAAAGCGAGCTGTGCTAATCGAAGTGGAAAACTGCAAAACTTTAAAATATCTGTGATGGGACTGGAGCTTGATCAAAAGTCAATAAATCGACGTTCGACGGCTTCAAATTTGAATCTGTGATGGCGAGTCTACGAGACTGATGGCTTTTTACTTGCCTCGAGAATCTTGCAATACAAATAACTATAATTGTTGTAATGTAAATAGTTTAAGAATATAATCATTGTCTTCCATTAGTCTTATGTAATTGTCTTCCATGCTTAGTAGTGATAATAAAAATTCTATTTCGGAGAAAATCTGTCTGTTTGTTTTTAATTATTTGATGGTATTGAGAAGCTAAGCCCAATGCGGCATATGCTTAATGGTTTACTGTGTCCATTGAAATTACTAAATCTAGTCTAACTTAAACGGATGGTGACTGGTGATGAAAACTGGGTCACATACGGCAATGTTGCCAAGCCAGGACTAGCTGCCAGGAAGGCTATGTTGTGCGTTTGGTGGGATTGGAAGGGAGCCATCCACCATGAGCTGCTTCCATATGGGCAAACACTCCACTTGGACCCCTATTGTAAACAATTGGATTTTTTAAAGATTGCAATTGACCAAAAGCGACCAGATTTGGCCAATATGAAATGTATTTTGTACCATTAGGACCAGGCTGGACCACATACATCAACAATGACGCGTACCAAACTAAAGGTGTTTGGATGTGAAGTTTTAATGCATACATCGTATAGTCCGGATCTAGCACCAAGCGATTCTCAACTGTATTTATCCCTACAAACTTTTTTTAACGACAAAAAAATGAATTCAACTGAGGACTACGAAACGATATTGATCAAGTTTTTTAACTGCAAGGATCAGAGTTTTTTTTTAGAGTGGAATTTAAAGTTATACCCAAAATGGCAACAAGTCATTGAACAAAACGGGACATATTTGACATAAATCGGACCACCCATGCCGTTATAAATTAATTATGAATAAAGGGTAAAAATGGATTTATTATTTACCAAACCAACATAACATATGTAACATATTTCATATGTATGTATATAGTTTATTTATATAATTCGTCCGAAAAATAAGCTATGAACTATATTTTAGAATTTATATATTTGGTTTAGAATTTAGAACATAATGAATACTTGTTAAGTAATCTATAAACGTTCTAATCAATAAATTTTCACAAATGATGTCCATACTTCGACCACCAAGCAACCTAAAGAAGCGGAAATACACTTGAAGGTCTACTTGGAATTAAACCTTAACTATTGACCTCTCGTTCATGAGGAAGCTTTATTAAATTTGGTCAGGATGTATAAGGCATGACCAAATGTATACCTTTTGAGTTTGGTTGAAGTTCGTAAAAAAATAAAAAAGTTTGTCATACAACTGTATGATTTTCGACCGATAGTTCCTATGTCCGCGATATGATATAGTTATCCGATCCGGCCGGTTATGACATATGTACTGCCTGAGAGACCAGCGTGCATAGTAGAAACAGACAGACAGGCGGATAGATGGATGTGTCTATATCGACGCGTCTGTTGATGCTTATCGAGAATATATATACTTTACAGGGTCGGTCATGTCTGCTTTCATGCGTTACACATTTCGGGAAACAATTATAAAACCCTCTGCAAGGGTATAATAATAATATAAGAAACAAGAAGATCAGTCAAGCGGGCGCGACATTAGGATACCCTGTGCAGGTCTTAAAACAAAAGTATTTTGAGTATATTACTATAAAACTGCTCTTTTTATCAGCTTTTTCCAATTGTGGGCGAAGGAAGCGTGGCATTGGGTATAATTTTCTGGGACAATTAAGCCCATTCCAAATTTGAAGTCTCTAGCTCTTATAGTTGCTGAGATCCACGCGTTCATACAGACGGACGAACAGACAGATGGACAGGTGTCAATCGACTCGGCTATTGATACTGATCAGGAATATATATACTTTATACGGTCGAAGATGCCTCCTTCTGCCTGTTACACACATTCACACAAATTCAATACACCCTTTTTTGTTCATTTGTAATGGGGACAGGGTATAAAAATATATGTTTTTACAGGTTCTATCTCTTATTTTCATAAAGGTATTTCTAAATCTGTTTGTATATTGCTATTTGAAATTTCATGCTTCTTAAATTCATTTTTCTTAATTTGTTTATATACAAACATGAATATTTGACAAAGTATGTTGACTTGAAAGTAGTCAAAGGGACAAGAGTGCATTTACTTAGGACACCTTTCCAAAATGGCCAAAAGTATAGGTGTCTCATGTTTACACATCAGCAGAAACTATCAATTAGGTCTATCAACCCGAGTCTCTGAAATGTGCGCTACTGGATGTTGGTAATGTTCAAGAATAATCAAGCCTTACAGTCGGAAACACGACCATAAAATACCCTGTGACGGTACACATACAAAACTTATTATAAACTTGTTTCACCTGCAAATATGAGGATGTTCAAGCTTCTATCTCTTACTATCTCTCAGATCCTTTTTTACATAGCTATATCGAGTTGGCTATTGTTGTTGTTGATGAAGAATTTATATACTTTATGAAGTCGACCACGGCTTTGAAACAGTTGGGAACTGTTATTGCATTACATTTATAATAAATGTTGAGATACATTTATTATACAACTTTGGTTTGAAATGATTAAATAATTCATTAATTTGCCTTGCTTTTGTGAGACTCAACTAAATCTAACGATCAGTCACTGTTGTGACCAAATCCGTTAGAAGCAACCAGGTAGATATTTTACCTGCTAGAACTCAAAATAGGGGTTGCAAAGATATTAGCTGTTTGCTGTTGTTTTTGTTGTTGCTAGCTGTTGATGTTGTTGCTAGCTATTGGCTGTGCGGTGGTGGCTAGTCGATCCCTAGAAATGGTATAAAAGACGGGTATTGCGACAGTGGTGCATCATTCTAACTATAGATCTTGTAACGTGCAGATCACTTTCAACATACTATTCAAAATGATTGCCGCTAACGTAAACACTCATCGTGGAAACTCAATCGAGTTTTCAGAAAAACGTTCGCTTACGGGAGCAGTTGTGAACCTTAAGAAACTACTCAAAACAGTTAAGCGTATATTCACCCACTCGAAGTCGGAAACTATGGCAGCAGACAAGCCCGTCGCCAGATCCTCTTGCCCTACAGAGGAGGAACTCCAAAATTTGCTGAACGATCAAATGGAGGTCAGACAAAGCGAGCTTTGCTAATCGAAATGGAAAACTGCTAAAGTTTAAAAAATCTGTGATGGGACTGGAGTTTGATCAAAAGTCAATAAATCAGTTCGACGGCTTTAAATATGAATCTGTGATGGCGAGTCTACGAGACTGGCGGCTTTTTACTTGCCTCAAAAATTCTATAATACGTGGCACTTGCAATTAATATATCTGTAATTAATTTTAATGTCGTTGTAGTTTAAGTACAATATAATCATTGTCTTCCATTGGTCTTACGTAATTGTCGTCCATGCTTAATAGTTTAAATAAATTATACTACTGTGAAAAAAAGTGTGTTTAATTTTACTTTTTTGATGGTTTTGTGTTCTGGTTTTTGTTCTTTTCATATCTTTGCCCAATGAAATTCCCCAATATGCAAGGGCGAGGCAGGGGGAAGAGGGGGACCATTGCCCCCCCACACATGCGACATTATATTATTTATTTTCCAAAATCTGCATAAAATTGTTTTTAAAACTTGAATTTATTAAAAGAAACAATTAATTAGAGCATTAATTTATTTTTAATGACTGTATGTTGATTGCCTAGTGCTTAAAAGGAAGACAAAGGAGGTTTTAAACCTGTATTGAACCCCCCTTACTGAAATGCTGCCGACGCTCTTGCCAATATGCCTAATTGTAATTATCAGCAGATATGTTCGGCAATTGTAAAATGAATGTACAATGTATTAAGAGAGTATTTATATCAGAAGCTCATTCAAAATGTTCCGAAAGCAATCATTGGAAAAATGTATTTCGTATACAATTTTAGTGCTTCAACAGAATTACCAATAACAAGTAGTAGGAAAGGTTACAATAGAGAGAGCGACTATGAGAGACCCTGCACGTTATTCCGGGGTGCCAAATTGCAAGGGACTGGCCTTTAAATCGCGCTTGTAATGCGTTTTCAGTATTTAGGTGCGGATGCGATCTTAGAACCATTTTAAAACCACCTAATTATGCTTAGGATATATAGGGACACACATACGGACAGACAGACTGTCAAACATGGCTATATAGACTTGATAAGCTCAATAAGCGTTTTTAACTTTTCTAAAGAAAAGTGTTTTAAGAATGTGAAATAATTATAATTTTAAGTCTTTTTACATCTATGAGGTTGTCCCAATTTTTCAGTTTATATCAGACGAGTTGAGGTTGTATAAGTAACGAATATCCGTACTGAGTAAATAAACCTGATGCGGCATCTTCTGTGAGTGTGTTTGGGGATGACTTACGCTATGTACAAGATAGTTCTATTTTCCATTTATTTTCTTTTGTTCAAATTTATTCACATTTCGCTTAATGATACACGAATATAAATATGTATGTACTTTTGAAATTGGCGCCTTTCATAATAGGGACTGCCAACCGATGTGAAAATGGCTTGCCATATTTATGATAATTTGGTCACACTTTCATACATATCGCAAGGACAGCGTGTGCACTAGAATAATCGATAGCTCGATTATGGCCTCTGTTCGAGTTATCGCATTTTAGCCGCTTAATTCAAAAATTTGAATTGCGTAAATGCAAGTGCAAATGGGCCAATAAGTCTTAAGCGCTGTTTGTTTGAAACATTAAATAAATAAAAACCAATAACATATAACCAAAAGATATTTTTTTGTTAAAACGGTTTATTTATTTCAACGCTTATATTCAAAGTTTCATTAACAATATACATTGAATATAATTATGTATATGTAATATTCAATATATGTTTAAGTGCACTTGTAGTTTTCGTTATCCATGTGTCGTGTGCGTGTGTCCGAGTTAAAAAAGATGTTACGAGTACAACGATGAGAGCACACTTCGAAATGATGTAAGTATCTTATGTAAGTATGTATCTATGTATCTGCAAGTATGTAAGTAGGTCTGTATGGGAGCTTAGTTTCTGTGAATGTATGCGTATTGTATAGTTACAGTATCCACCAGTGGCATCTAAGTCTGTCAGTAGTTATCAATAAAACATATCTTAGCGAAGACGCAACATCAACGGAAGATTTTCGAATGGAAGTCAAGTGGGGAGGGGGCAACGGAACAACGCATAAGCACACACATAATTCATACATACACAGGCACATATTCAAATGTATATGTATGTGTACATTTATCTTTTTCTTGTAAATTTTGCGAGCGAATTTGATTGCCTGGAAAACGGATAATTTGACATTCGTATAAGTTATTTAAGTTTCGTTAATCGTGCATTTATCTAATATAATAAGTATTAAACCAATGGGATGCTGGCCAATTAATATCGAGTTAAAATGCAAGCGAGCCGCACATTGCACCAGGACAATCACAGCTGGTAATCGACGGAATCGCTGTCCAGGACCGTCGAGGATACCTGCGAGATGCGTCGATTCCAGTAGTCCTGATAGCCCGATTGCACCCCGTACTGTGCAGCAGAGCGCCACGGTGGCCATTTCAGCTATTCCTCTACCACGTCCCACACCATGAGAGAAGCGTCTGTTCCTCCCACTGTGATTAGCGTGTGATCTCCGCACAGGAAGCGCACGCACGCCAACATGCCCGAGTAGACCTTCAGCTCGTGGAACTCGGCGCGAGGTGAGATGCAGGGATATCTGTCGAACAAACGTGTATAATTATAGCTGAAGCCCGTCTATATATCCCTATACGAATAGATCTCACCTGTATAATCGCAGATAGCCCTCCGCGTCGCCAGATGCGAGCATGTCGTGGGCAGCCGATCGACTGCAGGTGGCGATGATGGTGTTTGCACTGCTGTAGTATCGATTGCTCCACTGTCCGGCCACGAGGAAGCCGACAGTGCAGTTGTTGGTCAACCACTTGACGTCCTTCATGGCGATGGGACTGCGCTCCGGCGACAAGGACTTGGCGTCCCAGAACAGCAAGTCAAAGTCAATGGTCACGGTCTGCACAAAGTTGCCGTCCATGCTCCAATCCAGGTGTGTGAGTGGCTGCGAGCCGCGAATCTTGTTCACCTTCTTATAGGAGAATCCATCGCGTGAGACTCGGAAGAGATAGATGCTTCCGTTCTGCGAGCCCATGGCAATCATGTCTCCGACTGTCCGCAAAGGGAGAGAAAGGGAGACAGAGAGAAAGTAGTTTGTGGAAAAGAGACTTGATAAAAGACATCCCCTTTAGGGTCTTACCCTGATTGAAGGACACACAGTTCAAAGGTGAGCCACAAACACGAAGAGTCAACATCACCGCCCCGTTGTCGCAGTTGATGACCAGCAAGTGTCCCTCCGTGCTGCCCGCAGCCAAGGCCGTGCCAAACGGATGGAAAGCCAATGCCACGCACTCGTAGCCCGTTTGGATGGTCCAGATGAGTTTGTTCTTGCGCCAGAGTGCCACGTGCTTGTCGTGGCCGGCCGTGGCGTACAGCTCGTCCTCGGGATGGGCGGCCAGGCCCCAAAGCTGCCGCCCATGACCGAAGACAACCTGCGTGAAACGGCGCTGCAGCGACCCCTCCAGAATGTTGTTCCTCGTCGTGCCCACATAGATGTTGCCGTCATTGCGACCAGGTCGCTGTGGGTATATGGTCCTCACACCGCCAGCAGCCTCGGGCAGCTGCAGGAGGGAGTGAATGGAGGGTGAGTTCGCGGAGACAGACGCAAGTCAAGATGCTACCCACCTTTGTGTCGGCTATTTTCTTGTAGTTCTGCAGTGAGTCCCAGGCAGCTACTTTGCGATCCTTCTCGCCGCCCGACAGAAGCGTGCCCTCGCCCAGCATGATGAGACATCCGATGCCCTTGTTGTGGGCCTCAAACTCAGTGCGCACGAAGTACGCGCCGTCCGAGTCCACGGAGTATATGGTGATGAAGCCGTCCGAATCGGCGGTAATCACGTCGCCATCCGGCTCGAACTGGACACTGGTGACATGTGAACGCGACGGCTGCTTCACGATGTCCGTGCGCTCAAAGAAACCGTCCTTCCGGCGATGCCAGAATGCCAGGTGACCTCGTCCATGGGTGATGATGAGATTATCATCGAGCGGATGGAAGGCGGCACCGGATAAGCCCTCCTGCAGAGTCTGAAAGTAAAGCTTGTCAGCGGGCAACGTCAATTTGACGTCTGGGAGGAAACTTACAGCCACTTTGCCGAGCAGGTGACCCCACTGCCATTGCCAGACGGATAAGATGCTCTCGCGACCACTGTCCACGGCCAGGATGTAACTGCCTCCGTTCTGTGGGCGAATGGGATTAGTTGGTGACATTTTTGTCAGGTGCATAACATTACCAGTTGGGAGAAAGCCACGGCCGTAACGCCAGTGTCCAGCTCGCCCATCCCAAAGACGTAGAGCGTCTGCAGCGACTCCGTGCTCCAAATGCGGACATGGGCCTGTGACTTGCGATCACGTCCGGCCTTTTGACCCGAGGCCACCAGCTCCCGGGACGGATGCACATCCATGCTGTGTGTGGGAGAAGTTTAGTAGGGAACTTTCTCGGCTAATAGTTAAATTCCTCAGTGGCCACTCACCACATGATGTCCTCAGTGTGTCCTGTGTAATGACGCTGTGCATCCTCGTCGCGATCAAACAAAACGGCCACTGCAGCCACGTAGTAGAGCAGCTCTCCCGTTGGCAGCACCCACAAGTTGCGGCGAGCATCAATGCCTCGATAGCCGTGACTATTCAATGAGTAAGCCAGGTTAGTGCACTCACAAAAAATATTACTCCCATTTAAGAAAATCAACTTTAGAAATACTGTCTAGTTACACAAATATTTTCCTTAATTTTGGAGAACCTAAAGTCGAGTCCCCGACTCAACTTATATGTTTATTAATTGTATCTATGCATTTTAGACACCAACGGAATAAATATTGCTGCATACATTTAGGCTTTGGCTTTTCATAATTTCTTAATTTATCCTATTTTTATTGGATCAGTTATCCTAAAAATTGTATGAAAGGCATCAAGCCATAGAGCATCAAAATGTGTAAATTTTTGGCAATATTTTTTTATTTATATATTTTTTATTTTTACGGAATAACTCTTATGTAACAAATAAACAATAATAGTATTTTTGATTTATATTGAAAGGCCTAATTTAAATATTATTATTTTGAAAGTTTGAAATTAAAATATAAAAAACCTATCATTTTTAAAGCAATATAAAAAAATGTTGAATAATTTTTAAATCTTAATTTGCACCTAGAGCGAAAAAATCAGATATTTCTTACTTAATATTATTTTAATATTCTCAATCTAAAAAGTTCAGTACGCACTTGAATTAAGTACATTCTTGATTTAAACTGAGTACTAAAATATCTTAAAATAATAATATGGTATTTGATCTATCCAAACTGCAGAATTACATTTGAATCGTGTAAATTAACTTTGTAAGTATAAAATGTTCTTTAAATGGTGTCATTATATTATTATATATATCATGCAATACTTCACGCTGTCTAGTAAAAGTATCCAAATTATAGCGTAAGTGTTAAAGGCTTTCATATAGTGAGGACTGACTACAAAACTTTATCCTGTTAAATATAGTCTTAATTTCTCAGGGCCCATTGAAATGCTCCTCATAAGCTAGAACGATTTGGGAATTCTAAGCAAGCGGACGCATAAAAAGCTTAAAAATTTAAAAGTCGTTATTGAAAATTTCACGAACCTGTTCTGTGGAAATCGTTGAGAAATTCAGTTTCGAACCCTAGTTTCGAACTTATATCGAGACTTTTCCTACTAATTTCTAGTAAATCTAGCTTTATTTTCGAATCAGGATACTTTTCTTTTATATCAAGATATGGTTTAAGAATTTTATTAATTTTAATTAATTTTATTAATTCGTACTTGTATCAAGTGAGGCTTTTTCGCGCTACGTATTTTAAATCGTATGATAATTACAGTCCCTGCCCTTAAAAATGGCACATTACCCTAGGAGACAAACCAAAGTCGAATTTCTGATTTTCAAGATTCAATGGAGGTCAATTCTATCCGATTGTACTAGTATCCGGAATTAATATCCGTACACGTATAAATATGAATACTTACACCCACTGGAGCTGCAACTTTTTGTCTGGCGGCGAATTGTCTGGCGGTGCATGGTGGACAGGGGGATAGAAGGTGCGTCTCAGACCACGTATGGTCACCTTAGTGGGCTCCTCCTTCATGATGTCCAGCATGGTGTACTCCCCGTTAGGTCTCAGTATCTCACTTTCCGGGGCATACAGGATGCGTGGCCTGCTCTTGCTGCGTGGCCTTGTGCCACGTAAGGGTACCTTCGGCAGCTCCTCCGTGGGCAGTATGGGAGCGGCGGCCACCACCGAGGGGCGTGAGCGAGAACGCCGAATAGGGGAACCAGCGATCATGGCCGCCCCAGTTGCCAGATAGAATGTGTCCACATCGGCAAACTCATTTCGCAGCTGCGAAAAGCTTCGAACCTGAAGTCGCAAAGTTCTTAGTTTTAGTGGCTTTTCAATAAGTTAATGTCAATTAAGTTATTACAGCATAAACTGTATGGAATAGAGTTCGAGAAGGACAAACATGGAATTCCCCTTACCTCCTGGCCTGTGCCCGTGTACATTTTCTTGGCGCCATTAATTTTCAGCACTTGACCCAAGTCCTCGAGCACTTCCTCAAACGGCTGCGAAGTGCGTAGGTTCAACAAAACGCGACACTTGAAAGAAGAAGCCGAAAATGTTTTATTATTCACATACACAGTCACACACATGCATAAACTAAGGAGCTGAAAAGCAAAGGGTCAGAGGTGATTCGATTTATGACTGTGTAATTAGTCACAGCCATAAAATGTGAGTTATTAGGCATTCGCTAATATGAAGACTATTTAGATATGTATATACTATATACCTATGTATGCACACATAGTACATACATACATCCATTAACTGTGCCTTGTACCATTGACTGCTCTCGTTGACTTTTCAACACATTGGACCTGCGACTAAATTTAACCGTGACACGCAACTTCCGCTGCCTCGGACATCGGCCATGACTCTTTAAGTCTCTACGCAAAGTTGTTGCCAACAAATATTTATAATTACACACACATGTACATATATAGTATGTACATATGTACATACATAATTCATACGTATGTATGTATGCTTCTTAGTCGTCCCACAATCCGAGGCTGTGACCCACTTTGCGTTTTATTTCAATGCTTAATATTATTTGTTGCTACGAGGTGGTAAGGAGGAGAGGAGTGGGTCGGCAAGTCTATTGCAGGCAGCATTGTTTGCCATCAACTTGTTATTGTTCTTGTTATTCCAGCCACTGTTGTTGCTGTTGCACTTAAGCTTTTGCGCTCATAATTGGATGTAGATGCCGCATTCCCCACCCCATTGCGCACACCGTCTCCCACAGATAAGCGATACGCATTGTTGCATTTGTTGGCCAGGCCAACAGTAGCTTCTAGCCCGAAGACAGTAGCCTTTAGTGCTTGGTGCCTGCCTCAAGTGTGCATCTTGAGTTTTAATGACCTTCAGGCCTTAATAAATGTCGTTCACGCGTATCCACATTGCATTAAGCAATTGCAGCTCCTGCACATTTCCAACAGTATAAATCTACATTTCTCTCGCTTTTCATTCACATTAAATTAAAGCATCTGGCATAAAGTTTATCTACTCTCGTCCTTGCGACAATTGCGGACAGAGCAAACTTTGGGGGCATCCTTCATGAACTGGGCTCTAATTTATGTATTTAGTTGGCATTCACCCGAAAGACGTTGGCCTAATGGTTTTATATCCCTGCTGAGTGGTGGGCTGTTTCCAGATACTTCATTTTGCACAGACTCTGATTGCCAAAATGTTCCCAGGTTTCCATTCAACATATTTTTTTTAGTTTTCCTCCGCATTATTTTAAAACTTAAACTTTGAAAGCTTTCCGCAAAATTATGAGTGGAAGAACTGAAATATCTTTTCGACTCACAGACTGAAGTATATAAATATTTATGATCAGTTTCTGCATTTCTGTACATCAGTTTAAGAGTTCAAGTAACTGGTAGTTGAGCTTTGTTGAACGTAGAACGAACCAAAATACTATTTGTCAGAATTATATTTCATTGAGTTAAGGACACTGCAAATGATTCATATATACATATAAATGTGCATATCCGTGCAGGGTATCCGCTAGTCGAGACTGATTGATGTGCTAGAAAATACTTATAACTACTTGCTATACATAAGTATAGGCATATCTAAAGTGCATACAGAGTGTCAGACTTGTCGACTATATAAATACTCCTTATCAGATTCAGATGTCATGATTGTATAGGGGGTATCTACTAGTCGTATATTATTATAAAAGTCTTCTTGGATTGTTTCGATTGGCAGAATGCTTTCTTAACTATCACATGTAAACAACACAAATCGAACCTTTCTAGCTTCTCGCTTGACTTTTATGGTCATCAATTTGATTTAGAAAGGTTTTGCAGAAATGGTCAAACTGTACCATTTAGTCCAGTGTCCAGCTGGCCGTAATGGTCGTTAGGTGGGCCGGGCCAGGTGGCGCCGTAATAGCTCCAGGTTGGCACTATTAATCACGAATTGTTGATTGTTTATCAAATCGAAACACCTGAGGCATTTACGGCACTCTAACTCGTAGGTGGAAACCATAGTCCTCTATGTTATGTGGCCCCGTTTTTTCTTTACCAATTAACTCTCCCAACCTTTTATCAATAGTGCTCAATTAGCTGTTATTTTGGAAGTGCAACTTCTGCATAAGTTCATGTATGTGGCTGCAACTCATCGATATGCAAACGGTACACAAATTATGCATGAATGCCACTTATTGCAAATGCATCTGTCTGTGTGTGGTTGTTTGTCTGTGAGCATTTAATTTACATTGATTCACACGGAGACGGAGACGGGGACGGGGAAGGAGAAGGAGAAGGAGGCAGGGGCCTCAAGATGGCTGACACAGCGGACATTTTGTACGCTTATACATGCCGTATAAACAAATATAATTTTGTGCGCAAATAATTACATTACGTTGCCGGCTCCAATCACGTGACCCCAAACAAATGGCATTTGTTAAGCCAATTACGTGCACTTTTGGAGCCGGAGCCGGAGCGGTAGCCAAAGCCGGAGTTGGGCCAAACGGTAGACAGCAAACAGCTGCCGGAAGGAAGTGAACACGGACGTATTTGTCCATTGGCAGATACCAGACATCTGCATGTGTGTGTGTGTGTGTGTCTTTGTCTCTGTCTGTGTCTGTGTGAAGGTGTGTACATACATACACACATGTGTGGACGACCACAACAGAATGGATTGAAAATTTCAACATTTTTTAAAGAGAAAAAGAATTGCAACCGATTCTTGAATCACCTCATGGTTGATTTCATTTCTCTGTGACGTCAAAAACCATGCACATTTTTTTATAAATAACTTGTGCGCTCCTTCATTCACAGCCTGACTTCGTACAGAAACTGAAGAATTTCAATAAAAATACATGCATAAAACAAAGGAAGTTAAACTGCAAGGGAAACGAAATTTAAATTGCTTAACTGTGAGATACCCCGCCCCCAAATAGGAAAACTTTCAAAGATACTTCTGTAGAATCAACAATATTTCAAGTATCAGAAAATCGAAAACCCTTAGGATGTACTTTTATATATTAATGCCATCCGATTATGTGTTACACTCTGAAAGAAATACCTAAACTGCAAATGAAAACAATAAATTAGCTATTTCGATTTAAATAATACATTTCTTAAAAATGTAGTTTTTTTCTAGAATGTAATACCACTCAAAACATATTTCTAAACCGCAGAAGAGGATTTCTAATGCGCCTGACTATTACATGTTTCTCAGTTAGAAAGAAACTATAATTTTCTCTAAAATAATTACTGAAACATTGAAATTATGTCATTTGATGTTCGGCAATTACTTATAAAAATTAGAAAATATTTTCTTAATTTCAAAGTTTATTTTGTAATAATGACAAACACTTTTCTAACATTTTTAAGGAATTTTTTTCAGACATTTTTTACGGTATTCTTCTGTTATTCAGATAATTAAAAAGTATTAAAATTTTAATAAAAGTTTATTTATAAAACAAATTCATATAAAAATAATGGCAGCAAATTGAAAATAAATTATATTTTTATATTTTATAATTAAAATTTCTTCACATAACTCATAGGGTATTTTCTACAATAAACGAAATATTTCTGATAATTAGAAATTGTTCTAAGTACGTTGATGATTATAAAAAAATTTTTTTTGAGAGAATGAGGGTACTATGTTTTTCTGAGTGTAGTTTAAAAATATTGATTCTTTTCCGATGAAATCAAAGGAGAATATACATATGAAGCATGCAAAAAGATGAATCAGCTTTAGTAAGTTTTCTAAGATCAATAGTAGTACAAATGTTATGGGGTTGCACTCGCTGATAATACCCTCTGATAGGATATGTGGGAATCAAAGGGATAACTGACTTACAGTCTTCGCTCCGTAAGCGATCGATAGGCAAGTCAAGTTGTCCCAGAGGATAGATGCCACTTAGTTGCTACTTCTCGCTGCGGACGTTTTACGAGTATGTTTGCATTCATTAAGGGTATGTGGATGTGTGCAAATATGTGTGCACATACGTACACACACATACATATACGAGTGAGCTCCGACAGGCGGGCCATCATTGTTGTTGCTCGTCATTGTTGATTGTTCAATACGCCTGCGGAGCCCCCTGACAAGTGCATATGGAAAAGTGAAAAGTGAACCAGTTTTTGGATGTATGCATACTTTATGAGTGAACAGTAAAGTTGATAAGACGTCAGCACGAATCTTTGAAAGAGTCGAAGAATGAAGCTAGCAATGCGGCACGTTGCACGTGGCACTTTGGCTTGCCAAATATTATTTAGCAGACACCCAATATACCCCAACTGCCAATATGAGTATACAAGTATTGAGTAGCACGCTATTATGCACAGCCATTTATTGCGGCTTCGAACAACGGAGCATTGCCACTTCGCGGCACTGCGGCATTAGGACAGTGACAGGCGGAAAGGGGCAGACAACGCACTTTGGCAGCAGGAGGAGAAAGAAGAAGCAAGCAAACACAGCAGCAAGTCAGCAGAGGAGACTACGAGTATTCGGAATAATAGAACTCATACTAACAGTCGTACTTGTGTTGCACCCGTTGGCAATTGCGGCACTCTCGTTCTCGTTCTTTTAACGTTTTTGGTCTGCAAAATATTTGGCAAGAGTTGCCGTTGCCGTTGCCGTTGCCATTGCCATTGCCCGTTTTATACGCAGACGACGCGACATGTCCTTGGCCTTGGCTGGTTTGTTGGCCATTGAGCGTGTGCAGTGCTCGGGGCGGGAAACAGAAACAGAAGCATCAGCAACAACTACCAACTACTACAATTTCCTATTGCCGCTATTGTTATTGTTGTTCTTGGCAGTATTTTAGTAGAATTTGCATTGCAAACTTCAAAGAGAGTGTGTGTATATTTCCCTGTCTTAAGCTTTCGAATAAAGACTGCTGAATTGTGAATGGTTGTACGTAGTATACAATGATTTTGAAATTCAGTTGATCTCTATCGCAACTGAGTGAGTTTAAAGAAGAAAAATGATCACAAGTCTTCATTGAATGGAGCTTATGCAGCTCTCAATTTTCTCATTTAACTGAATAGAATAAAAGTGCAGTAAATAACTAAATTAATATCGTATTATTTATGCCACAACCTTCGAATAACAACAGATCCGCAAGGCAATCACGACACATTTCTTTAAACATTTATCTGCACGTGTCAGTTTAATTTACCACTTAGAGCAGTGAGTCATCTACGAGGGGAGGAGATCCTGCACTGACCTCGGCCTTAGCCTTGTCGAAAAGATGCATAGTAAGCCACATACCATGTCAAACGCTGCATTGGCAACAGAAACAGCCCCAGTGCAATTTACTTACACAGAATGGAATGGAGGAATTCCCAACGCCCACAATGTTACGTATTTTTATTCATAAAACCTCGACGAGCCCAAAGATTGCAAAAAAATTGAGTTGCACTTAGCAAAATTACCATAAAACGTTATTACAACTCCTAGACCAGCAACTGAAACCGACACCAACAACTCCAATAACAACACAAATTCGATAGCAACGGAGCGTAAATACTCCGGAATTGGCAGTGTGTGTGTGAGAGAGAGAGAGAGAGAGAGAGAGAAGGAAAGAGATAGAAAGAGCTATGCAGAGTGTAGAAAAGTCGCATGCCAATTCATATTTTGGGCCATTTCAACTACGAGTATACTTGGGTTCCTTCTACATGCTCGTACTAGGAACTACAAAATTCCGCCTGCAGGAGAGTGGGCGGGAGGAAGGAGAGGGTCATGGTGTTCGGCGGGGTGAGGCCAGACTTTTTGTGTGTCAGCGGAAACAAGCAAATTGGCCGTGGCTTCAATTTTGTTCTTTCTTCTGCTTCTCTGGTAGCGCCATCGCCTGCAACCAAATAAAATACAAATTGCAGACAATTGATTTACCATATGATTGCCAAACAGTGTTTTCGGGGTGCGCCAAAAAGTAGGCAAAGGTTAATTGCCGCAGCCCACAGCCCCATTTGAATGTCAAAGTGAAGTGCAGCTATTGAACTTTGTGCCACACTGGTGCACGCATGATACGGACTGGGGAAGGAGTCTGCAAAAAGCATATAAATTATTCCAATCTAAAATATGCTATAAAAATGGCAATTATTAATGCACCACGGGCAACTGGCCAACTGGCGATGCATCGCCGTGGGTTTCGAGTGATTGTGCGGTCATTAAAATAAACTTAATCACTGCGTGAAAAAACATAATTGGAATAAAAGTGCAACAAAATGAAAAACGCATTTGAAAAATGTTAACCGCATCAGATATTGCGTCAACCCGCTGGACCTCGAACATTATTCGCCTCATATCATTTGCGAGGGAAGTCAGAGCAATTGTCGGCGGCTTAGAACTGCATTTAATTGTTGTACAAAAAATGTGAATAAATAAATTACCTTAATTTTCATGTTTTAAACTCACGATAACTCTTTATTCTCTATTTATAGGTATATTTAAATTATATTATTCACATATATCAATAGATTTAGCCCTGTTTAGCGTGACGCGACTCTCTCATGATATTATTAGGTATTTAGTTCGTTCATTTGCATTAAATTACCGAATTATTTATGCACATATCTCTTAATGACAGTAAGTAAGTTAAGCTCAAATAATCTGTCAGCTGTGTGCTAACAAAAAAGAGCAATAACAGTAACAGTAACAAATAAACAACAATTCAATGTTGCACGCAAAAGCAAATAAATGTCTGACCATAAAATATTTATTGAAAACATGTGCTCGAATAACTGTGTGAGTGTGGACGGAAGTACGGACGGGGTAAGTTACGTAGGCGAATGGATTCCCAAACTGAATATTTTAAACACAAACAATCAAAGTTCAAAAGCGAATTTGCCAAAAATGCATTTGTGTTTGACATTCAGTGGGACTGATTCGTATGTATATGGATATGTATTTTGTATTATTTGCACATATTCATCGATGAATATTCATCACATTTTTTATTGGAATTCCACGAAAAATATCCAAGTCCTGTTTGCAGAGCGAAGCTATGCACATATAGTCATATGTACATACGTCCGTTTGTTGGGGAGTGAGCTTTCATTTAAGTATCGATGTCTCTTGACACATTCTGAATAGCATAAATAAAAAACTAGGCATCCTCATATTTGGTTGAATAAATATACGAACAGTTCCTATATTTTAATCAGATATACTGTGAACGATATTCTTTCAAAACTTTAATAGATTCTATAGAGATATCGACTGGTATAATCATAAATATAAATTTCAATCGCAGCAATTAAATCGTTTGCACGTTAACGCAACAACACAATTACAAATCTGGGTACCAACAAAATTCGAAAATGCGAAAATGCGAAAATTTCAGCAATTCCGTAAACCACATGAGGTACAATGTTCTCCTTTATCCTTTTTTCATTTTTTCCATTTTGCATTCTTGATGACGTACGAAACAATAAATATCGTTTGTACAATGGTCTGTCACGTACGTATGTACGTGTATGTATGTATGTATTTATATGGATGCATATGTATGTATTCTTCTGAAAGGATGGTACTCACCTGCACCGAATGATCCAAATTATTGATGATGCGTATCACCCGACCGGCGCTGCGTTTTATCGAGCCCGATGTGGTCGATAATGTGCCCAAATCCGCTTCCATTATTGAAGGCTTTCGGCTGGTGGGCTTGGAGCCCCAGCCCTGATTTCCGGGTGAAGCGTACCACATGCCGTTCTTTTTACCGTAGCTGGCAGGCTGTGGATAGAGAGATGGTGGGAGACAGTCAGTGTGTGAGAGACAGGGAGAGAGGCAAATAAATGAATAGTAAAATTCGAGTATACGAAAATACGGAAAGTCCGACACAGACTATCTGCATACAGCGGAGCCGTAGTTTGCGGGTAAACATTCCCATCGTTAGGGCGGCGTCTTTCGTGAAAAATTTCGCGCAAATCTGGAATTAATTAAATTGTTTTGCGGCACGCACCAAACAGGGGCATAATCGGGGACAACAAGTCGAGACGCAGACACAGACGCCACACTAAAACTTTATTGCCTGCACTTGTACGAGTATGTTTCGTAAATTTAATTTTCTTTCGGTCGCCCTTTTTCTTTCCCTTAAAAGGGTGAGGGTGGAGTGGAAGAGGGAATAGGGAAGTGCTATAAGTTGTTCAAACAGGCAAAGCAAATCAATTAGTCTGCGGTCTGGGCCATGATTCAGATTGTATTGATATCCCCAGTCCAAACCAACTTCGCTTAATCTCCTTTGACATCAACTTTTATATAAAGAATTAACAGAATGTGTGATGAAATAATAATAGGAGGTCTAAAACAAAATTAAGCTTAATTCTTATAATTGATTCAATCTATGGCCACAACAATTTATGGGGTAAACTAATCTAATTGCAAAAACATATGCCCCAACTTTAAATCTTGGATTTCAATTAGATTAAAGTTCTCAGAAGAATGAAAATATTTTCAGGACTTTTAAGTAAGTATTTCATTTAAAGGGGAAACAAAACAAATAACATAAAGGATCAAGCTAAATAATAACGATATTCGAAATCTTGTTGTATGCATACAACTGCCTACAGAATGTTAACTTTGTATGTGTTAATATAATACGAGCTTACGCAGCTGGGATAAATAAATATTTCAGCAGAATATCTGTGAGCATGAACTCGCAGGAACTGTACGAATCCATGTTTCAGGAATGTTATGCTTATGTGGTAAAATATGTGCTTCATTCAGTAGGGAACACTCGTAATATAATGTCGATAAAGTCATCGACAATTTGTTATGCTTTTATTAAATTTTTGAACTTTACTTTGTTAGTGTATAAATTGTTATATTTAAATGGATTTTGTCCTTGAGGTGAAAGCACAATTTAAAATGATTTCTATGGGACCAGTTATTTTATAATTTAATTTAATTTGCTGCTACGACTGCAACTTTATTAGATTTCGAAAAACGCACACACAATAATTTTAAAAACAAAATGCCGCAGGAGCTTAAGAAACAAAAACTCAAATTGAAATTAATGTAAATTCATGTTAAACTCATTTCTTCAACCAACATTTATACATTGCTTTGTGACAGCACCGACCAAACGTCTCACCCCTGAACGGCCGTCCCACCCCTGACCGACCTGACCCAATAACGACTGTACACTGAGTACATTCGAAATATATGTTAAAAAGCGCACACTCTTTTATATATAGCATATACATATATGTATATTTGAATGTTTTTGTATATTATCCATATGAAGCCTGTGCGGATTTTCTGGCCCAGCATGTGCAGAGGGTTACAATCAAAATCAAGGTTTTTAATTGAAATTGAAATTCAACAAAATGCTAAAATATCGGAATGGGACTGACTGCGTTGACTCTCGGTGTGAATTGGGATTTGTATCCACCAAATCCACAAGTTTATTCTGCAAAAAGTGAAATTCATATGTGTGTGTCCATGGATGATGGCACAGCACGTGAACGTGATAGTAGTATGACCTTATCTCTTCACCCAACTACAACAGGTACTCGTATGTTTAATATGAACTACAAATCCAATTAAAAGTGCATAATAATAAACCGAAGATTTATTATTTTATTATTTATCTGTAAGGCACATTAGTAGTATGTGCGAAAAAGTAAAAAGCGTTCTATTTGGGTAACTTTGCAAATCGAACCAATCGAAAGGCATACTAAACGACCACTTTAACTAACGCACTTAGGAGCATGGCTCTGGTAGCTACTTAGCAAATAGCAGTTTAGCAAAAGCTTAAATTACGCGCTCAATTAAACTTTGAGCAACTCGAAGGAGCTAGGATAAATAGGAGTGCCAGCAGGACGAAGGCAGAGACTCTAAGCGTAACTTCAAAGCCCTTCGTTTGAGGTGCAGCCTCGCAGAAAATTCATTGAAGCCATCAAGAACGACAAAACGTCGTACAACGAGCAGTGTCGAGGGCCTCAATCTCGGACGTAGATTTGGGGTGGGCTCAAGGCCACATTTGGACCATATTTAATATAAGCTTCCTCGTCGCTTTCGATAATCGTAGTGCTTATTATTGCTCAAGGGTATTGAATTTTTATTGCCGTAAACAAATAAATAGTTGAACAAATATCTTGTAAACAAATAAATACTCATATATATGATGTCTGGTCCCCATTCTGTTCTTTGGGTGCTAAATCAACACTTCTCTCTCCCCACTGTGAAAAGCTAAAGAGCTGACAGTTGATAGTCTCGCCAAGATAAGGGTCGGGGCGAAGTGCGGATTGCGTCATCATCATAGAAACGTAGCATTTAATTTAAACAGTTTTATCTAAATCTTGTCAATGATTTAGTTAAGTTGTCGGTTTAAATCGCAATGTCTTATAAACATTACAAAGCTGCATTGGTTTAATTGGAGAAAATCGAACCTTCACTGAAAGTAATTAAAACAATAACCCATTCAAGCATGAATAGAAAATGTTTCACTCGTCGTTCATTGCTAAATCGTAAGAATTTACGAATTTAGCCTTGCATATATAACTCAAAAGATAACTATATGGAAGGGACTGTACTTCGATTAAAAATCAGTCAGAACAAAGGATTTTATATATATAAGAGTAGTAGTTGAGTTTATTTTATTATATCGCAAATTTAATTTAATTATTTATTTGGCAGCTCAACCAGATAAAGACAGATGAGTAGTGAATAAGTTCAGATGAGTAGAGTATTAGTATTAGATTATTATTTGTCGGAGAAGAGCATTCAGATTTAAATATTCTACAAAATCTGTTGTAATCAGCCCAGAACATTCGAAAGGTTAATTTGAAGTGTAGTTAATAGTATAAGGGATTTGGCAACGTTGGGTAATGTTACAAGTGGGTCTAGAAGGAACAGAGAAATAAACTTAATTCAGTTTCCCCATATAAGAGAATAACTACACAGCATCTTCTGATGAAGGAGATTACTTATCTATCAACTTCTTGTGTAGTTTAGCGCTAAAGCAAACGAGAAATCAACGTAGATTAAATAACTAAAAGTAATGGAAATACTTAGCTGATGTTGGAATGTTGAAAGTTGGCCTAAAATTGTTTGTTAAGGCATTTGATCTTTGGATCGTTAGATTAAAAATTAAGTAAAGCTTGTTTTAAGTAGGCATACGAGTACTACGCTTACATTTCCATCTAAGGAACATATTTCAAATTCAAATTTGAGACATTTTGCGACAATCTTTTATCTCGGCCACATTGGAAGGATTCAGGGCTGACAACAAGGAAATACATATGTACCGATGAAGAAAACCGCAGAGACGTCAAGTAAAATATTTAAAATTGCGCATACGGCACGTCAAAAGGCTGCCGCACAGGCTGCACACGTAGACCATTAAAAAACACTTAGAAAAACAACAAAAGTCATTTAAACTTTTTGCCAACTTCTTCCGCTTTTTCTGTTTTTTTTTTCTGTGTATACGTCAAATGGCTGAAAAAAGAAACGTGAAATTAAGAGATGTGTGTCGGCGGATGGTGAGCTTTTGGATGGGTGTGTGGGTGTATGGGTGAGTGGGTAAGTGGCCTCATTGTTTACACTGAACACTGACCCAAGACTTGGACGGCGATGTGAGCATCACAAAGGGCGAACTTTCTTCGCTATCCTCGTCGATGTACATTTAAGCGAAAGTTTTTATTCTGCCCGTTGATGAGTTGGTGTAGGGTGTTGGTTGTTCGTTGTTCGTTGTTGGTTGTTCGTATTGGTGTTGTTGTTGAGCGCCCTGTGGGTGCGACTGTTTGCACACTTTAGTTGGCTTTTTGCTTTTAATTCACTTGCAGTTGCAGTTTTCCTTCACAATAACAACCAAAACAGGAAAGCAGCAACAACAATGGCGCACAGCATTAAGTTAATAATAAATAAACGTAATTTTCTCTCGCCTGCTCAGCTGTAGCGCTTAAACGTTCACTGCATCGGGCTGCCTTTTAAAGTGAGTTAATTGAAAGCATTTAAATTTAATGGCACTTTAAATTAGTTGATTGCTTGCCCAGGCCTTGACTGGAGTGTTCGGTTCGAGGCGACGCGCACTTATGCAATACCGGATGCTACCTGGACTGCTTGCAGCCTGGGCCACATTAGTTTGTCGCCAGGTTTAGCGCCGCGCTTAAAGTTAACTTTAACTTTACTTTTGCCCGGGAGCCACTTTGCTCGTATTTAGCTTTGGTTTCCTTGGCGTTCGCTCTGCGACTGCAGCTAAGTGCCTGAAATTCTCAAATCCAAAGGCTCAATTGTTCGCGACGTCAAGCCGCGCCTCGCCACGCCACGCCACGGCACGCCGCGTCACGCTACGTTACGTTACGTTACGTTACGCTATCCATCGTCCACTGACCAGGTATATACATATACATATTTATTTGTACATAAGTGTGCGTGTATGTGTGCAACGGCAATAGCGTGTATTTCACACGTGTCGCACACATAAACCATATTCAAATTGCCAACGCTCAACTTTCCATCACGACTCCGTTTTATACACTCGCACATTCGCATGCATGTTTACGAGCATGTATGTGTGCATGTAATTGTAATTGTAGTTGTTGTTATTCCTGTTGTTGTCGTTGTAATTGTACTTGTATTTATTTATTGTTTTGCCAAATCAGCAACACCAATCTCGAGCCGCGAACATTAGCTGCCATTTTGTTGTGTCCGCTTGCCGTGTATCGTTGTGTTGGTAAATGCTTCTGTGTTTGTTGCTCAACGGGTTAGTACCGCCACTCGACGCAGGGCGGCGCTTCACACTCGGCAGTGTTAAATTCGCGCCAAAATGTTAAATGTCTGTTTGTTTATTTCATGTGCACTTGTAGCATGTTATGAGGGACGACTGCAGTCAGTCAATGTTCGCATGAACAATATAATATTCGATTTGCTATGTAAACATCATATTTATGACATCCTTAAGGACAATCATGTCTCATTAGATCAGCACTTGTAGAGGCCACAACTTTCACTTGACAAGAGTCGAGTGTTGAGTGTTGAGTGTCGTGGTTACAGCTGATACTGATACGAGTGGTTCAACACTTCGGCTGCCCACGAGTTGCGAGTTGTATCGAGACTTGCCGTGCTGCCAAAGCAGCACTCTTGGGTTTTCCCACACGCACACCAACTTACACCATCGACTTTGGCACTTTCGCTCTTTGCCTTTGGCGTTCTATTGGGTATGAATACCTATTGGTTGGTATTGGTATTGGTACTGGTATTGGCATTGGTATTGGTATTGGTATGCATAGCAAGCACATTTTGCCCTGCTTCTGTTCTTGTAGTTGTATTTACCGGCCCCAACTTGTACGGGTCTGGGTCCGTGTCCGTGTTCGGGACCGGGTCCGACTGGTCTGGTGGCCCTTCTGTAAGTTGATGTGGTAGTTTGGCTTATTGCTTTTCACTTTGAAGTGGCTTATATGGATATTTATTACCATGTCGGTAGTATTTGTGTTTCACTTGCAAGTAGCACGCACTCTCACCACTCCTCACTCCTAACCTCCCAATACCCTCCATCCCGGCACCATCGGAGAAACAAACGTAAACGTCTCTACAATATGAACTCGTACATGGGGTTTTCGCTAGTTTTTCGCTTTGATATCGTTGCCTACGGCCATTCTTCAACGTCCTCAGTACGAGTATGTACTATATGTGCAGTTTACTGGCCAGCTGGCAGCTGCTTTTTCAATTTTCTTTCACTTTGTTTGTTCTTGTTGGCGTTTTATGGTGGTATATCGTGTGTTTGGGCTGTGAATGAAACTGTATGAATTAGACCCTCCATTCTCTCACTCGCCCATTACACAATTTGCTTTCTCTTTCGATGACACCCTAGCTCTATCACACTCTCATTGTTATTGTGTTCCTTTGAAGTTTAACAAAATAATTATCCTTCACAAAGAATAATATTTTCGTGGTCTCTAGCACTTTCTCAGCCTCGAAATTATGTTTAGAGCCGCCAGCAGCATGTGCTGCCCCTTTAAGTGTCATTCTAATCTGAATCTGAATTTATCTGCCTCATAAGCATCTAAAGAATGAGATAGATGTTTGTATGCTGTACGAATCACCTAAGGATCAGACTACATATACTATATAAATTGTTATAGTCGAAAATAACTCATGAAAGTTATGACCTATGGTAAAATCTATTCGGACTATAAAGTTACATGACAATTGAAAAGTGAAGTTTATTGATTGAATGGGACAGCCTCTTAACTGACAAGGTCTGAGCTTCCATTTTTATGTCTTTTTTATATTCCTTAAGGGCTAAAGCAGTTGTTGAATTGCGTAACGCAGTGTTTCGACATCATAATTGAATAAAATAGATTTTGTTGGCCTTTTGCTGGTACCTGAAAGTAATCAATTTTCTAAGCCCAGAGAGAGTAGGAAACTTTGATGATACAAGGTGAACGTTTAATGTGGAAATACTGCCGTGTTAAGTCTACTCATAAAGACACTCGATATTACTCTTATTAAAACTCGTAGACGAAGTCAAGTAGGTGTTTTAAGGTGTTGGAATAATATAGTGAGTGATAGTAGATAGACCATTTACTTAATCTGTATAACTCCCACTTTTTCCAGCCCCATTTTCTATTGATAATATAAGCCCAGTGCAAAACACTAGATTCAAATATATTGATTAGTTCTTGCGGTTTCAATTATTTCCCTAAAAAATTGGCAAAAATTCTAATAGTGCGTTGTAACGTCAGTGTTCTCTTCTTCTTCTTTTGCTCGACACTGCATAATATTGTGTTTTGAATAACTTTCGTGTTTATTAACCTATCGAAATTTCTGGATACAGTGGGACCTAGATGCTTGTCCTTTACCAAAATTCAAGACTTTAGCTTTAATAATTCTCGTTTTATGGGAATTCAAAGTTTTAACATAAACTGCTTACCCCATAGACGGACAAACATACCAAATTTGGTGTCTCTAGCTCTTATTGCCTCTGAAATCTAGGCGTTCATACAGGCGGACGGACAGACGGACATGGCTATATTGACTCGGGTCTAAAAGGGGTTTGTGTTTTAGGGCTAAATAATTTAAAAGGATCGCATTGTTATAAAACAAACCGGTTTAGTAGGGTTCGGTTCAGAGCCGGCTTGCTTAAATTATTTTTGTCCATTACCTATTGCATGTTCAAAGAAAGCATCATTTGTTTGTGTAATTACTGTGAATCGATATATCGCTTGCTCAATTTAAAAACAAAATAGTTAAATTTGGTGTTAAATTTTCCAAATATCCCTGCTCCAATCAACTGAGCAATATTTTCACTTAAGTTCTTCTTGAGCCTGTCACACTTTCCGTCAATTTGACGTGACAATCAACTTAACTTGAACATGTATTAGGTACACAGACACTCACACACATGCAATAACACAAACATGGGAGTAATGTTAATGTTTTTCCAATCAATTGTGTCACCAACAAGACTGGACTCGAGTTCGTATGAAAATAAATACGGCGCACACGTTCTCCGGCTGTGGTTCAATAAACAAACACACACAGAGATACATTTGATGGGCATTTTGTGGATGAAGACAAGAGCAACAACAGCAACAACAGCAACAACAACAACAACAACGACACTATAAGACACCACAATGTTCTACAGATGTGATACAATAATGAACAATATGGAAATAGTATAGCAGAATGATATGAAACATACAAGTACAATGTGTGTAGGTATGTTTGTAAGTACATAAATATGGGTGTATGTTGTTGCTCAGTTTTTGTCATCATCCACAGGGATTGGTTCCTGTGAAAGGTGCAACAAATACACACAGACGAACAGTCAACCCATCAAGGGGTTCGGTGGTTTATGGAATTTCAAATATGTTCAAAAAAGCGACACAATCGGCCAAAATTATTCGCATTGTCTGCCGAAACTATGGCAATGGTCAACTTAGTGTTGCATACTTTTGTTAGCAGCCATCCTCATATTTTCAATTTCTATTGTCGTTATCATGGTCCACACTCACACTGACACTAACACTGACACTAACACTGACATACACATCCACATCCACACTCACAGTTATAGTCTTTGTCTGGCGTTAGTTGTCGCTTACCGGGCTCAACTTGTTAATAAAACTTTACCGATTTTATGCCTTGGCAAAATGATTACTGTGAAGCACACAATTTAAAGTTTTTAGCGCACATAAATCAAAAATCCAAAACCAAACCGCAGAGTCCACAATTGCCGGTAAGGCTGCTGCAGGTTCAACTAGTTCTTTTGGCTCTGTTGCAGCGTCTGCTTCTGGCCCTGTTTCAGCTTCTGCTTCTGGCCAACGCGTGCGTGCAAAGTTGTTTAGTGAAAAACTTGAACTGGACACAGCCGTTGCCGTTTCTCTCGTACTAAACAAAAAATGTACAAAGTTCAGTTGAAACAAAAGTGTTCCATGCCCCAAGGTAGGAAATCGAGAAAGAGTGCGAGCGAGAGAGTAATAGTAAGGGAGATGGGGGTAAAAAGAGAAAGAGAAGCACACAAAAACCAGCTGGGCAAGGAAAATTAATAAAAGTCATAATAATACTCGCAATTTCCTTTACCCCGCCCCCTTTTCGACACAAGCTTTTTGCATATTTGAACTACGAGTATACTCGAAAAAATTCCTTGCCACAGCAGGGGAGGCAGAGGCAGAGGCAGTGGCAGCAACAGCAGCGCCAGCAGACTCTTTCCATAGGTTAGATGCTGATTTTCTGTTGCCAGTTTATTGCGTTGCTTTGTTTTTTATTATTTTATTTATTTAAATAGTTTCAATTGGCACATTTTTGGCTCATTTATGTGCCCTTGATACGATAGTTGCGATATTATTATGTTTTATTTCGTTCGTTTATGGCTCGACCATTGTTTTCCCTGGCGAACTCGTTTACCCGAGCATGAGATGTGTGTGGCAGAGCCGTAGCCCCCTCCACTTACTCCTCCCCCACTAAGGGTTGTTGATGGCCTCGCAAAGCACCGAATATTTTTATGCAACATTCGTGCGGAAGTGGCATGGCTGGTGACTTATCGCCGCCATTCCGTCGGCCATCGACGTGCGTCCATTCGTCGCTTATTGTCAGCTTCAAGTCGGAGCTGTTGGTTTCTTTATTGGTATGTGTGTGTGTGTGTGCGTGTGCTTGTGTGTATAAATAATTTCAGCATTTATTATTTGCTTTAGGTGTAAATATTTCAAGCTCACAAGTCGGCAAAAAAGGCCAAAGAAAGTTGTAGCTCGCTCAAAAGAAAGAGGTCGAGGTTTATGGCTTAATTATTCCAGTGCATGAAACGGCTGAGACGAAAACGGAGCTGGAGACGGAGCTGGAGATGGAAACGAAGCCTTTGGTCCCATTGTACACGAGTCCGGGCCATTTGTGTGGGTAACCCCTTTATTGTGGCTATGACCTAAGAAACGATTGCCAAAGGCCTCACCACGCCCCCCATTATAATCCGCCCGCTTGCTAACTCCCCCTCTGTGTGTATGTGTGTGTGTTTTTTTTTGTGGGTTCCTACCCGCACGCATATAATACATAATTTTTTATGATTTATAAAACTTTAGCTTGGCGTATTTGTGTGTTTCTGATTTTTGTATTTTATTTTAATTATTTCCTACATGCGCGCCGTTTGTTAATGGCCACGTCAGCACTGGGTTTAACTTTGAAGAGAAATGCTTCAAATCCAAGTTTGTCATGATTTAGTTTATAACTCTTAATTGTTTGTTTAGGATATGCATAAAAACAGTATGGCATGTGCGGCACGTGCAACTGCTGAGCTTTCCACTTGCTGGGTGGCATTCCCACCGAGGGGGTCTCAATGGTAATTGGGAAACCTGTTTCTGAGCCGAATCTTGTTCCCATTCAATCATTGCAGGAAATAAGTATAAATACCAATGTCACTCTCAGTATTTCATATTTCGATTCGAATTGACCTTCGTCCATGAGCTGTCTGTCCAGTAGATGTCTGGATGACTCGACTCATTGTGGAGTCTTACGAGTCTCGCAGAAGAAAACAAAATGGTAAATGTGTGGTACTTGTGGGAGGAATAATAAATTGAGAATAGCGTTACAGAAATTCATAAGCTGATTTGAATTTAATTACGAGTTGATTTTTTTGCTTGGCTGACATTGGGTCGCTGTTTTCTTGTCCGCTAAACGTTATGCAAATTGCAAATTACCTGACCCATCGCCGTTTCCAATCCCTATTCCTAGCTGGGTTTTTCATAACGCTGACAAATTGCTGATGAATGTGTTAAATACGCTTTTCTTACTCTTACTGCTCCGACCCTGCAGTGTTTGCAATACTGGCAGCAGTGTTGCCTAATTGCATTTCGTGCCGTCGCGCCGCTCTGTCTCCAGTGGCACGTTAATGAGTGCTGGAAAACGCGTAGGAATGCCAACTTTACTAAATCATTTCAGGCATGACAACTTGACGTTTAGACCATGTACAAATGTACAATGGTGGGTGGCGACACAGACGTCAGTACATTCAGTACCTATGTATCTACGTACGTCTGTGCCTGCATATATATCACATATGTCTTTACCATTCCAAGGGACATTTTCTGCTCCATTATTTTCATCATGTGTGACAGAAGACGCGTCAACATGCAAGGGGCTAACACAAGGGGCACAACACGAATCGGGCACTGTACTCGTAACAGTAACTTCAACTCTTTTCGCATTGCAGTCCGCCTCGCCTGGCCTGGCTTAGACACCAATATATTATGCCATTGCGAGAGCTGGGGGAAGGGGTATCAGTTAGCTGTTGCATGCCACTGAGTTGACCCGCCCACACATGCTCTTTCGGGCAGACAAATAGCTAAGTATGCAGTAAAGTATACACTTATTTTCTCCAACTTCCACCGAGTACTTACATACATCCCCAGAAGACTTCAGTTCCCATCAGCATTTTGCAATGGAAATACTTGTGGGCAGAGAGAAGGAGAGGTGGCTTAAAGACTAACATCTTTGCTTTACAAAATGAATCCCCTCCCATTTATCATGCACTGTGATTTAATTTATGCATCTTGATCCCTTTCAAAATAACAAACTGGCATTGCAACATTCTGTGCATGCAAATTTGACACTTTGCCTCATTATTTGACACCATAATAATTTGTGACTTGCCGCGGCCAGAGCATCACACCACACTATAAATTGTGTATAGTATATTGACACACACACATGCGTTTGCTGTGTCGGGGTTAATAAGGAAATATCCCTTTACACATGTGACCCTAATAATTTTCCTAGTTCTTCTTCGAGTCTGAGAAGTGGCAAACTACGCGCTTGCATTACTAATAATAACCATTATGTGCATATGTTTGTGTGCGTGTGTGTGTGTGTGTGTGTGTTGTGTTGTGATTTATTGCATTCGTGTGCCAGATTTTACAAATGTAATGCGCCACAGTACGTACTATGTCTCCGCTCAACCCGCATCCTCATGCATATGCAAAGTTTCGAATATTTTGCTTGCCAACCATATGAGTGCGACATTGTACTAAGTATGTAGAAATAGCACACACATGTGTGAATGTGTATGTGTGTGTGTGAGTGGGTGTGACTATGCCCTGTTGTTGTAGCTAGCATAAATTTTCGAAACGGAGTCATATTTCTTTTTGCGCTTTGTGTGCGTTTCATTTCAGAGCAAAGTGGCATGGACATACGTGTCGGAATTATTTGACTTCCGTTTCCGTTTTAAATGTAACCTGGGCCTGCATTTGCCTAGCGCATACTTTCCCAGTGTCTTTCTCCCGGTGCTGCGATGAATTTGTAATTTTTTTTATCAGCTTTGTAACTTTAACAATTGTTTAAGGATATTCAAGAAATGTCAGAGAGAGAGAGAGAGAGAGAGAGAGAGATGCCAAAAGGATGATATCCAATTGCAATTATATTGAGAATGGGGACAGCAATTAATTGGGAAGCATTGTCAGCCTATTATTCAACAGATAAAGAAGAAGTAGAGAAATAAGCAATTGTCTTTAAGATACATGAGCTAACTGATTTAATTAGACGACAAGAATGATGGACACATGGATTGTGAGTGCGCTCAAGGCAAAACTACTCATATGTATTCATATTCATATTCAAGACAGCTCATAACTATGCGTATATCATTGTTGAAAACTGCTTCAACTTTCAAATCTGATAAATTATAACTGAAAAGTTTGTGTGCGTTTGAAATGTTAAACATTGCCTCCTTTTTGTTCTTCCTGCAGCATTTGTTGTTGCTCGTTGCAAATGTGGCAGAAGTTGAGAAATTTCAATTTATGAACGTTGCCTGAGTAAGCATTCCCCAAACACTTGAATCACTTTGGCATTTAATCAGATCACTTAAAATTCAACAAAAGTAGCATCAGTTATGCAATTTGTGATGTGTGAATCGTGATGCATGTGAATGCATCTCAATGAACAGGAATACTCGCTTTCCAATTGCATTGACACCTTTTGATCGCACACTGGACAACCGAAGTTGAGTATTTACTTGTGGTGTCTGCAGAAAGGCATTCACGGCCGATTCCTTGGCCCAAAAGTCACGCAATGTGGACTTCTCGGGCGGCTCTCGGGGGGCGTATGTGGTCATCTCCGTTGTGGTCGACTCGGCGTACATTTGGCCAGTAATTACAATACTTCGGTTACTCGCACTCTTGGCTACTTAGCCTAGATTTGTTATTTTTGGCACAAACTATGTTGTGCCTTGACTTGATTCTCGAAATAACTCGAACTGCTAGTAAAGCAAATAAATGAATTTAGAGCACGTGACAATTTGCGCCTTGATTTATGCGCCTCGTCAAGGTTTTGCTTTGTAATTTGTAATTTGAATAATATCAATTGACCTCACGATGGTCCGTGTGTGGACCGTGCAAAAAGGCATTCATCACACTTGAATTAAATATAATTAATGTCACTTCACACTTTACTTGCAATATGATTCATATACGAGGAGTAGGATTTGCACGAGCTTATCTTGCGCTTCGGAAATTATACAACTTTTAAAACGCTTCTCGTGTTACCCAGACCCGGACCCGGACCCGTGTAACCGCATTACCCACTGCTGTCCGTACTCCAACTGACTCTTTGTTCCATTTGGCCAGTTGTGCCTATGTCCGTGTAAAAGTCCGCTGAAAAGTTTGAGCCACAGGCGATATGGCGACAATATGGCGCAAAATATTGCAGCGCATACATAAACATCAACAAACAAAGGGGTGGCATTCAGGGAATGTCTTGACAGCAGTGCGCCTGTATGTGGTGTGTATGTGTGTGTGTGTGTGATATACTCTAATGGCATTTTCAAATAGCTTAGAAAGTAACTTTATATGAAAGCCGCAACTCAAACCCACATACGGAAAGGAGGCGAAGGCGATGTGGTTACCGATGCCGATGACGGGGACTGTGACACGTTAACCATCAACAACGACGATGTCGTCGACACACATCCACATACACGACAAAAACAACAATGGCGGCGTTTCAATTGCATTTCCGTTTGCACCAGTTTTCATTTCAAAACTCATAAGTTTTAGACGACGTCGACGTCAACGACAACGACGACAACGACAACGACAACAGCGACATCGACAACGATGACGACGACGTGACCAACTTGGGCCTTTCTAGCTTAGTTGGCAGCTTGGGCAGCTCACGATCTTGTGGTTGACGGTGCGGTACAACTGTTTGCAAATTCTGAAACTTTTCAATATGTTGCAGTGGGCAAAAACAAGCGATTGTGCCAAAAAAAAAAAGAAAAAATTACATGCAACCCAATAGCAACTCAAATGAAGTATTTTATGCACGATATATTTGATAAGAGATTTGATTCAAAAGAAATTATTAAAATAAGTTCATTTTTCAATTAAAAAAAATACATTTTAAATACATTTATTTATTGAATCAAATTAACCAATAATTATTGTAATTATATTGATAAAAGCAGGTTTTAAATTTTTACTGAATCGACTCCTTTTCCTAGATTTCAATGTTTCATGTCTTAAATGACACCTAAGTAATTAAGTTAGTCAAATTCTCCCTTCACTTGTAAATGACGAAATCGTAGAAATACGAACAAAATGATAATAATTTCAATTTAAAAATATATTTCTTTTAAATTCTGATTCTCAGAAAAAAAGGTAACAAAATGGCTAAACTTTAAGAATTGAAGAAAATCCTACCATAGACAAATGTTTCAAGTGATTTTATATTTTCTGAGGCCTCAAATGTATTGGAAAAGTAGATTTGGTAAATGTTATTAATATTTTTAAAGAAACACCAGAGAATCCAAAAATATGTTCAATAACTTAAAGCTTGAACATTCAAGGAACAAATAAAATATATAAAATTACATATAATCTTAATACTTGGGTATGTCATTTGAAATTGAATAATTCCACTGTTAGTTTTATTCACAGTTAATTATGGCAAGATATTAGATACTTTACTAGTAAGAAGATGTGTGTGAAAGATTTGTAATTCATCACAGAACGTTTAATATTGCTCCCTTGTCCGGGAGGCTTTTAGGGTGAAAGTTGTCTAGGAAAAGCAACGGAAGTGTACCCCGGCGCCCGAGAAACGCCTTCCCCTCTTCAAGTTGCGCCGCTTGACAACTTTCACCATTAGCGCACAATGGAATACAACACACAAGTCGAATTTGTTGTCTGCGCCATCAATTCAACTTGAAGACGTCGTTTCCAGTTCCCCACCCAGGCGACACCAATGTCGCTTGCCTCATGCCTCATGCCTCATGCCGCATGCCACTTGCCACTTGCCGCCTTGTCTGTGTTTTATTGCTGTGCGCTTTGGGGGCAATGAGAATGGTTGCCTACTTTGCAGCGCGACGCCCGGTGAATTGAGTTGTTTTGCATAGTTTAAACAAATCCCTTGACGTCAGGCTTAGAGTTATGAAAATATGATGGAAGTGGGATTGGGCACAGAGCAGGGATTGCAGTTTAGTTGTCCCGCCTACTCCGTCTTGTATTCCGTAAGGCGGTTGCCTGTGAATAATTTATTTATTTTGCAAATTTCGCTTTGCTGCTTAAATTGGATAAACAGTTTAGGTACTTTGGCTTTTGTCGCTGTATAAAATTTGTGATCATTTATTTCAGCTGCTGTTGCCAGTTGCCAGTTGACCACTTATTTTTTGGCATCAGCCACAGGCCGAAAAAAGACTACATTTTCTAATTACTGTCATTTGGCTCTCTCTCTAGCTTAAGCATTAGGCCCTGTCTGTGGTTGGCCATAAACGGAGACTGCGATACTGCCAACGTTTTGCTTCATTCCCCAATTTGTTTTGTTTTGTCTCAACGCGTAGAACTTGGCTCTGTGCACGTAACATTTATTTAGCTTTTCGATTGTTTTGTTTTTTCTTCTTGGCCATAGAAGACTTCAGTCTTTATTAGCCTGAATCGAGTCTGAGTGAGTTGCTAATGCGAATCACCATGCACCAGCTCTGCTTCCAGCCCCTTTCCTGTACTTATGTAGAGTCAATAAAAGTTTTATTGTAGCAACCATTGCAACAGTTTAAAACTGTCCTTTGCTATTTATTTAAGGACACTCCCCGTTGTTGTTTGTCTCGCATATACAATATTTGTTGCCTTTGCTGTTGCTGCAATTAAAAACGCTGATATATGTTCTTTTTACAATTCAATAAATTCACGCAATGTTTTACTGCTGCCCGGCAGCCACTCTGGCCTCCTGGCCATCATCCCATGGCCGGCCAACCGGCCAACCGTCTGACCGACCAACTGACCGTCCATCTGCCCGGGGCGCTATATTTAATGCAATATTGTTGTTTTTTCGCTCTGGCCTTGTACACAATTTATTTTGACTCTTTGCACGCGACCAATTCTGAATCTTGCAACCAATGACAGTTTAATTAATTGCCACACTGTAATGCGTTTTAAATTGTCATGTTTATACAGCATTGTCCGGCGTCTGTCGAGTGCCGAGAGTGCTCTGTCTGCTGGTGGTTCACGCGGAGTCCTATTATTCTGTGGGTGGGTGGTTTTTGCCCCATGCCAATTGTCGAAAGCCCGATGGGTGACGGCTGATGGCTGATGATTGTGGCACAATGGTCGACAATCAAATGCAATCACACAAAACCAAAATTGAGTATGCAGATCTGTGTCAGATGATGAGCTATTCTGAAGTGCAGAATTTAATTCCATACTCTCTTTTCAATTGCCTATATAAATATTGACAACATAACAATGAGAAACCAGTATCAAATTATAGAAAGTTATTATAGTTCAGGTTAGTCAAAAAGAAACTAGTGTCGTCGTATGCAAAATAACTCTTATTACTAAAGCGTCATTACTCGTTA
The DNA here is from genome assembly GCA_958299025.2 of Drosophila histrio. Lineage (NCBI taxonomy): Eukaryota > Metazoa > Arthropoda > Insecta > Diptera > Drosophilidae > Drosophila > Drosophila histrio. The sequence continues at coordinate 28,273,362 of OY729166.1, forward strand.
TTTAAGAAAACTCGGGCAGTTTAAGGGTTTAATTCCTGACAATTTGTGAGATTTACATGGCCAATTAAAAGTAAAGGCTATAGATATAATGGGGAAAGTAATTGTTGATCACAATGTGCAAGTAAAATAAAAGCAGTTAAAACCATTGACGAACATTTGAAGAAATAGAGAGAAATAAAAAGTCGATATGATGTCCTGGCGATGCGTTCAATTAAAATCATTCAACACAATTAAAGTAACAATTCAACAATTCACCTAATATAAGGATACATTCATGTATTTGTGTAGAGATTGCTGACAAAGTAGACTTTGTTAACCACTGTAATTGTACAAATTGTTATTATGACTGTTGAGAGTGTGGGTGAGAGTGGCAGTTGGCTTTATTATTTTCAATTTGTGTTCCATTGCTTTTAATAATTGTTATTATTGGCTCGAGCGCTGGTTGTTTTGGTCATGTGTTTTTAATTTCAACACCTACAAATGTTCACATCGCCGCATTATTTATTTCATCAGCGATTGCCGCCCTTAACATCCTCTGCATTTCAATTAAAGCCACAGATTAGTTCTGAACCACACAATTTCGAATATGTCGAGTGCCTGAATAGCGTTTAAATACGTACGACACGTACTTACATGTCTTTGTTGTGATTCGATAAGACCTCATAATTGACGGGCGAGTAATTTATTAAAGTGCCTATTAATACCTTGTCAAAATCTCATTCATGACTATGCAGCGGGTCCCAATTTTGTGCAACGACAACAACAGTATCAACAACAACAACACCATATGCATGTGGGTCACATTTGCCAAGTCAATGCGCCGCAACGTGGCGTATGCGTAATATTAATAGGCGTTTAGCTTGCGACTACGTAAGCAATTTATCCGGCGTGTGTTTGTCGGTTGTGTGGCCATCGCCATAATTGCAAACGCCTTAAGGCCTTTGACACACAGGCTTACATCCCTACATGCAATATCATGCTTTTGTATGCTTATCAGAATGATTGTGCCTCATTTGACTTGTACATTTGAAGTATTAATGCCAATCTCTAATTGGTCAATTAATATATACATAAATAGGTATTGTTAGCTTTCCAGAATTGAGACTTTATGCAGAGAGATCGATCTAATTGTTGTTTGAATGTGTAACACTATGTCTAGTTGGTTGATCATAAAATGATACCACACTTCTAATTTATTTAATGCCTCATATTTTGTAAATACTGTTTTAATTAATATACATCAAGTATTCAATTATATTAATTATCAGGTTACATTTTATTCTGAACAATCTGCATATTGAATATTTAATTAATGGTAGTTCTGTTATTGATCCATGTTTTTATTAATACTACACTACAAATATTCAACTGAAATTCAACAGACCTGAGATAGGTGCCTCTTGCTTTTAATATTTGTGTTGCTGTAGTTGAGTCATGTTTAAATTGATGTATTATAAATATTCATCTGTTACTCAAAAATTATTGTGTCTCTTTTGTATTCAATATTATTCTTAACACTACATTATAGCAAACGATTGTAAGTCAGAGACCTTTACATATTATGTTTGCAACATGAATGAACATTAAAAACATTTTGAATTGAATCGAATTGCAAAACTCGATTGCAGACTATGTTGCAGAAACTAAGTACATGGAACAATTGATAAATTAATTGAATCAGTAAATATGGATGCCGATGCTGGCGCAGTCGAAAAACCAATAAAAAATCCGCCAAATTGCCAGACGAGCACCAACAATTGATGAGTAACAATTACAAAAGCCGCGAATATGAGTCAGAGGACTGAAGCGAGATGACATCGTCCTTGTGACCACGCAAATGTGCAATTTGTGACCGCAACTCGGGCGAATGGATCACGTAAATGCTTGCGAAATTCATCAAACGCCTTTTGAACCTGACAGGGACTGGACTTGTGTGCTGATGCAGGGTCTCTTTGTGTTTGGTGTAATCTCGCTCATATGTCACTCTGCAGCTTGATGGCCATAATTTTAGTGGCTTTTGTTTTTGCCACAGCAAAGAAAAAAATAATTGACGTCAAATCTCGTCTCCTACTTCTCCTCCTCTTCCCGCAACAGCGCTCGTGCGGTCTTGTTTGCAGTTAATTACAACGCGCCTGTTGCCTGATGCCCCATGCCCCATGCCCCATTCCCCATGTTCGTTGCTCGATGCCTGAAGCCTGACCTTGCGTGCTGCATTCGCAGTGCAGAGGTTTCGCTTTTGGCATGCCGCGCACGTTTGTGCCAAAAATCTTAATTTCTTTTGGGTTGGCTTGAAATTCATAAGCTCCTCGTGTCCATTTTACTTCTTATTTGGGGTGCAGCACGAAGCAGCGAAGCAGAAGCCTTGCATGCTCACATTAGCACACAACCGAGTCCTACACCCAACACTCCACGCATCCCTGCAGTTGCCACAGTTTCTTACATGCGACCTGATGTTGCCCTTGTCGGCTATCATTCATAATTGGCTTGCTGCACCTGTATGGCATATTTATGGCTCGGCGACTTGCTCGGCCAGGTCAATGTGTTTCCTTCTCGCGAACTGCATGATATCTCCAAACAGTGTGTCTTCGTTTGCCCTCACAAACTGCTTTTAAGGAGCGTCTGCAAATATAACTATTGTTGATGTTTGCTATAGAATGACAGAAACAATAGAAATTATTTTTGCGGCTGCAACCTCCCACTCTCAATTGACCTTGTTGCTTATGGCCAATTATTTTTATGACTTAACAAGGCAAATGCAATTTGCTGCACCCAAGATCACATCACGCATGCCCTATGACGAATAAATTATCATAAATGGTTTGGTAAACAGTTTTTGCTCAAAATTTAGCTGCAGATTGCGTGCTTTGGTTTTTGCACCAATGTTGAACGTATACCGAAAATGGAGCTCAATTAATTTATATTATTAGCTATGTTCACTGCGCTTGCAGTTCACGCTTTTCAGTGCCACGCTTAGAAGCCTCCCTCTCTCCATTTTTGTCTCTCGTGCAAACACTTTTAATTTCCCTAAGTGAAACGCCACAAGTTTCCAAATTGGCCCTTCTCGTGCGAGAAAGTACGCAGAGAAGGACTGCATTTTTCTATGCATTCGTACCATTTACGGGGCACAATTTCGAGCTCTGAACTCTATACTCTATACTCTGAGCTCTGGTATTGTTCTTTGTTGCCTTTTGTTCGTCCACGCTGCTAGCTGCTTGCCGCTTGCTACATGCTGCACACAGAACTCCATACGTCAACAGCGCCTCCGGCAATGCGACCGCCGACGCCGACGTCGCCTTCGTCATAAGTTTTGATTCTGTGGGAAGGCTCTTGCTGCGCTTTTGTTTACCAGCTGCGGGCATTGCACGCAGTTGCCTCAACGGACGAGCGGTGTGGTAACAATGCTAACGATGGGGATGGGAAGGGGGCCAAAAGCTATTTTGGCTGGCTTTCACCCGGGTCTTTGTCTTGCCAACCCGCTTTTGAGCTTCAAGCGCGTCAGCTGAGGCAGACTGCATTACGAGCTGAGTCGCAGGCCAAGACGCCGTGGATAGACGATGCATTGTCTTGTCGGGATGGGCTTTGTCGTTATCGATTATGGATGCATGAGTTCCCATCGGCGCTACTCAGACTTAACCCAAGGGAAGTAAAAACTTGTTCAATAGTTCGCCAGGGACATGGGGGAAGTGCAGTTTGATGATTGCCAAAATTTCAATTTATCCTCTATGCAAAACGAAAACGATTCGTATTCAATTAACTTCCGAGCTGATAAACTCCCTTTCTTTAGTACAGAGCAATTTAATAAGTTGAATGTTATTGTTGAAACGAATGTTTTGTGTGAAATACTATATAGTGCCGATTTCGACAATTTAATTTCTTATTTGGTTCTTCCAGCAGGTATCTCGGACAAAATTGAATTTACATATCCACTTTTGTTGGTTGATTTCTGTTTGGAACGAAGAGATTATATGAGAGACTATTATACACGCTTATGTGAGAGTCCACCAGCCATTTATGTTTTGTGTCCATAAAATGGCCAAAAGAATAATGAAATGTAATATAGTAGACAGGCATTTTCGAAATATCTTTAGAATGTATGCGACTATACCAAATACACAATCGGCTAGTTTGATTGAGACATTTTAAGAGACATTAATGTTTTTCATACTGAACCTTAATTACGACCAATTGTATCTATGGCAGCTATTGTCTGCCGAATAGACAAAATATAAAAAAATAAAAACAGAATAGAAATTTTGCCGATATACTTGTTTTTGTACGATTTGAAACCGAGATTATTTCGGTATTAATCTCTGATTGAACACACAATTTTCCAATTACAATTCCGTTATCGATTGATTCTAATATTCAAGACAGGATTTTCGGTATTCTGCAATAACCGTAAAATTTCAAAGATTCTCCAGAATCCGCTGTGCTCATTCATTCTTTATTTGAAGACAGGGAATAAAACTGGTTCCGAAACCTGAAACTTTTTCCGATATTAATATTTTCAAATCAAGTACCAAAACCGGATCTAAAACCGAAACAAATTATTATCAAAGAACGGAAAAGTTTTAAAAGTATTATTGTACCGAAATATAACCTTTTACCTAAATATTACGATACGTAATCCCTATAAATCGCTTATCGTTTGAATATTATTATTTGGGATTCTGCAAATTCCACAAGTTCTTCAAATTCCGCAGGGCTCCCATCTGGGACCCATCTTTACTTGGAAGCGCCATTGCTCAAATCTATCCCCATGAATCAGAGTATTCGCCTTAGTTATAGTCAGGAAGGAACACTCTTAAGTTCTCTTCCAAGTGCTCCGCTCTCTTAGTACATTCATAAAAATGGCCATAAAAAGCAAGACCTAATTTCAAAGTCGGGCAAGTCAAGCCCCATGCCAGTCATATACGTATGTATATGTACACATATTTTGCTTACTGGAGTATTACACGTAAACTCCCACGAATGTTAGACAAATCGCCTTACCAGGTAAGAACAAGAACAAGAGAGGGTGCTAACTGGGGTCACTTGGCTCATACACACACACACACACACATGTGGTTTGATTGTGTGCTAAAAACGAGTACAAGCTCGTGGAACTCAGAAACGCGAGAGAAAAAGGAAAGTGCTCGCATGCGAAAATGTACCTTGAAGCAGCAGAAAAAGGAGCAAAACAAAAGGAAAAGTGAGAATATCTGAGGTTTTTAGGCCAAGTGACGAAATGGGCTGAATGGTGGAGTGGGACGCTGACCGCAATATCCAATAGCGTATATAGTTGTATATATATACATATATATATATTTGCATATGTATGCAAAATTATACCAAAATATTCAAATTTCTATTGATTTTGCAGTAAAGTTGACGTGGAGAACAACACTTAAACTTCAAAATGCATCGAGGTAAAATGTTAAGGATAGAAATTGTGGGACAGGGGGCAAATGCAAATCCATAAAGGAAGTAGGAACTCACCTTGAAGGCCTTGAATGAGGAGACGACGTAGAAGGCTCCATCCTCGAGCTCGTCCAGATGATATTTGCGATCGCCATCCATGGAGAACACATACCGCGCACCACGAGGAAGATCCATTTTTGGTGAAATCTTGTCGAGAAGATTGTCCAGCGAGGTGACATCTCGGCCCGGGCGGTAGCGTAGCTCCACACCAGGAAAGAAGGGGTCGCCATTGCGATAGAAGACAACGCGACGAGCCTTCCAGTACGAGAGATTCGAGTATCGGGAGGCTGCGGCGCTTGAGATCTCTGGACGCGACTTGGATCGAACGAGTGGCACAACAGGCGGTTGCTCCGAAGTTTCACTCATGTTATCCAAATAACTGGGACTGAGCGCACGACTCTGGTGTCCGCTCTGCACTCCACTTACTGCGCTTACACCTGTCCCTGTCCCTGTCCCAGCTCCACCGTTGCGCTGTTGCCAGTAGTCCGGTAATTGGGCGGAGCCACCGCCGGCTGCACGGCCTGCAGCTCCTCCGGCAACCGCAGCAGCTGCAGTTGTATTGGAGCGGAGCTCGCCGGCTGCTAGGTCATCATCATCGTCGTCATAATGTGCATTCTGGGGCTGAATCTGGAAGCTAGCCGAGTTGCCGGTGCCACGTGGTGTGGGACTCTTCGTGGGACTATTGCGGTTGCTGTCGAGGTGCTGATTGTGGCTAAGGTTGCGGCTGTTGCTTTGACCCAATTGCGAGGAGCTTCTATTATTATTATTTACTTGGTTATCGTTATCATCGAACTGGGTGGTCGTCTGAGTGAATGTCGGCGAAACGTTTCCCTCGAGTTGTGAGTTCGAACTAATTTGTGGCATTGTTTTGCCACCAAGCACGGGCTCGCCATTAGCAGCTGCGACGCCGCCGTCGTCATCACCATCGCCATCGCCGTCGCCATCGCCATCACCATCGACATTGCCCTCGGCCTGAGCAGCAACAGCACTGAGGCCGTCCAGGTAGTCGTTCTCTTCGTTGGACATTGTCCGTGCAGCAGAGTCTTGCTCGAGACAAGCTCTCTCTCTTAGCGGCCTCTCAACTGTTGCCTACTACCAGTCAGTTACCCCGCCTTTCGCCTCCTTCACCACCAAGCCGGCAATCTCAGCGAGCCGTTGCCTTGCGTGACTTCTTTGTTGTGGTCAAAAGTCGCTACGCCGCGGCCGTGTCGCAAGCAGTGTCGATGTCGCGTCGACTCACAACGTTACAACGTTCAGTGGAGCGAAGGAGCTGGATAGGTTCACCACGTATGAGTTTTCGATTGCCTCTAGTCGAACCGAGTGCCCTGTGCTGAGAGGTTCTGGCTGCGACTTACATTGTCTTGTACTTTTCCCTAGTGCAAATGCAGAGTCGTGCGATGTGATGATCCTAAAAGAATAAAAAACTATGTTTGACTTAAAACCACAACTTAGCCCCACAGCATCTCTGTTGAGATTTTGAAGACCTCCAAAAATGTGGAACCAGGCCCCCATTATCGGCGTGTTAGCAACTTTCAACTCTCAATGTGTCCGTGTCATGTCCACTGCCGATTGCTCTTGAGAACCCCTCCAGACGCAACTCGACAACTGTCTGACTAACAACTTCACAGTGCAGTCCTTTGTCCAAACAGAGAAACAGTGTAAGAAGTCCACTCGTCCATTGCAAGCGTCACACAATCCCTGCTCCCCTCGGATCCATTCGATCCCTCTGACCCCTTGAATCACTCTGACCAATGCAGTCCACTGCAGGGCGCTAGGCTCTGCCTTCTGGCCTCTGGGCTCTAGACCCGCCACTTGAGTGGAAATATCGCGTACTATTTGCCTTGCTTTATGCACCTCGCACTTCAAATGCTCGCCAACATGGCCAACATGGGCAACATGGCCAGAACCTGTGAGCAGGCGGGCAAGCGAGCGAGAGGAGTTGCAGCAGCTCTAGAAGTGGCTACTCCACTTTACTTTGACCGAAATTACAGGCAACTTGTGTCGACTTTTGTATGTGTATGCTAGGGTATTCGAGTGTGTGCACATTATGTACATACAAGCCACATACATACATACATACTCTTATGCACATATGCACATACGTTGCGAAACTGACCAAAGGCGTCGCCCGCTGGTCGATCCCGGTCACAGGGTTTAACGGCTTCAACTGGCGAAGGGCTGTTGTGTCTTTCCTATGTCCCATTTCCCATTGCCCATACCACATTCATGCCACAATCGCATCCACAGCTAGCACAGCTATGTGCAACTATTTCAACTGCATTGAAATTTACCACACCAAAAATGTAGGTGGCAACATTTTTTTGGTCGTAGTTGGTTGGGTTTGTAGACTTGGGAGTCAGCGACAGGTTCCCCTTGTATTTTTTCCTCTGGCTTTTTTCTTTTTGCTCACCTGTTTTATGTAAATTGGTTTTATTGCAACACGTTGCACTTCTTTCCTTGCATTTGCGTTGTATTTATGGCTGAGGTCGTTCGTCCTTCTCAGCACTTTTTTGCGCCAATTAGGTTAATGACACTTTGCTTGCAGGCCGATGGGATGTCGCTTATTAATGCACAAACATTTGCGAATGCTGTTGCTACTTCTGTTGCTTCCTGCAGCTTCCACTTGCACTAATTGGCTATCAATCAGTTGCAATTGTCTTTCTCTCTCCCTCTCGACTTATTTGGGGTACCAGGGGAGCCACTCACATTTACTTGAATCGAATTTAATGAACTCGAACAAAAGTTTATTAAAATATCTCGCAAGAAAGTTGGCAACAAAACAAAGTGTGCAACTTTTAAGCAGGGATCTTTTGGCAACGAGCCGCCGTGTTGTGCACAATGCAGAAGAAATTCCGTCTGGCAACTTTGCCGGTCAAAGTGTTTTTGAATTGTGTTTCATGTGCCTGTCCACTCTAAAGTCCTCCTCGGAGCCAATTTTCATAGAGAGCGACTCGGGCTCCTCGTGGCGTTAACTTCCAACGTCGCGACGTCGCGGGCATTGAATTACGCTTTATTGTTGTTGTTGCTGTGTTGCTTTCGGTGCAAGTGCCTGACTTATGGGCTAATGCTGCCACGCGACTTCGACTTCTTCGGCATTGCCTTTTTGCCCTACGCCCCTGCACCCTACACCACATCGTCTAATTGTGCCCTGCTTATAAACCACCCCAACCAGCACCTGGCAGTGTGCGATTCGCCACATTCTCTAAACCGTTTTGCTCTGGATTCCCTGCCTCTCCCCCCTCAAACTCTACAGCCTACTCACTACTCCAAACTAGCGGGAGTTGTTGCCTTCTTGACGACATTACCAGCACGAGCTTAGGTTGAGGAACCGCAAAAGTTAGAACACGCTAGTTAATGCTATGGTCGCACTGTGGTCCAATGTATATGGTAAAGTATACAACTCTTTTCGTTTAACAATTAAAAAATACGCTATATACACGTTGCTCGATTTAAATTTTTATTGTATCTGTGAATTTTCAGCGTGAACTAACAGCATAGCAAATACTGCATATGCTTAGGCGCTCCAGTTGCTTAAGAACTTTAAAGAGCCATACCTTCAGTCATATTTAAAAAATCTTAATGCAGCGAACTGATATGATTACAGGAAAGGAAATGTTTATCACCATAAAAGGTATTCTATCTTAAAAACTGTGGGTTGGGAGTTTTTGAGATTTGCGGAAATCGTCATTGCTCGATTTGAACTTTGCTTCAAGGTGCGAATTCCCTGCTACTGTTTCCGCAGCATCACAAATACTCGATTTTGCTTAGAATTTAATTTTCAGTTATTTTTATGCTTCCTTCGAAAATACTCGATCAGGCACAACTTCAATATCAACAACAATAATTATACCCTATTATAATTTACCTGTCATAAGACCGAAAATAAGGGTTATGTATGATAATTTTGGTTGTTTCTCAAGATTTCTCGATCAAACTCACTGATTGTCAATTTTATATTGTCTTTAATATCTTGAAAGAATTTAGACAAAATCTGACTTCTATATCATAGAGCTGTCATAGAAACGATCAGAGGAAATTTGATTGCAAGGCAAGGATTTGTGAAAATGTATGTATGTACCAGGCATATGGAGGCATTTCCGACCCTATAAATTATATATTTTCTTGGTCAGATCAGTAGCCGAATCAATTGGCGTCTGTCCGTCTACTCGTCTCTATGAACGCGTAGATCTTAGCAACTATACGAGCTACAGACTTTAAACTTGGGTTGTAGGCTCGTATAATTTGGATGCCTTAACCCTTCGCCCACAAATTTAGAAAAGCCATTGCTAGATCAATTATGAATGAATAGACTTGAGATTTTGCACACATGATAAGTATGGAAGTTTCGGATGATAAACTCAGAAGATATCCAAGAAATAATTTTACTCAGGAACAAGATGAGAAAACTGACGCTACAATTTACAAAGCTTACTGCGTCTTTACTTGGGTGTGTATGTGCTTTCTTCTGTTTATTGTGTGATTATACACTGCCGCTCACCTGAATAGGTTCACGATTTCTTTCAAAGTAAATGGGATGCATCTTTTAATATGAATGTCCGATTTTGATGATGTTTAAGGCCTGGTTATCAAAATAATATTTTATTAAGGTATTCAGCACTAGTATATAGAGCTTAAAAAATTAAAATTATCAAATATAATTGCTTAATTAACGAATTTCTATTGTGGAGCTGTTGAATTGAGGCAAAAAATAAAAGCCGTTAGGTTATCGTGTGGATATTGTCGTGTAGTTGTTTTGTCGTGGATGTCATGGTGGCAACGAAAGCTCCTTTCAACATGTCGTGTGGCAGCTTGGAGTTCCGTTCTCCCCACTTACATGCAACTTCTGTGTAGTCTTACAGTGCAGTCCACACCTTGGTCTTGCGATTTTCTTATGTGTCACGCTGTTCGACCAGTTAGAGCAACTAGAGTCAAAGGAGCCGTAGAACGATTTGACATTTCAGAACCGACTTGAAGAAAATTGGTGATGGGTTTTTCGCCGCACAATTAGGGCAAATGTTTGTGGAAATTTGTTTTTATTACATTATATATGACTCGAAAGAGGCGTTTTAGCTAAGGCAGTAGGCACCGTGGTCTGCAGCGTCTGGTGCGGTTACAAAATTCAACACTCTGAATTCAGCACGCACTCCACTCCTTGGATTTATCCAAACTTTTTTATTAATTACATTTTCCGTACTTATAATAGCGAGGGCGACGCAACGTTTGGTGAAGTTAATGTATTATTTTAATGTTATTTCCGGAATGTGCGTGATTTGTATACACTTTGCACAAGGACTAAAAAGGGTATACTCACATGACGAAGGTCGAAAGCAAAGAAAGTTCCTAAAAATCAGGACTAAATCGTATGGAGCCAAATATTAAACTACTGGGTATATCCAGTCGATAATTCTGATCTAAGATGCATATTCAATTATAGAAATACATATATATATTATATAAATATTGCTGAAAGAATATTTTGGGATCAGCACAAATCACATCCCTAGACAACAGACTCTTCATAGTAGTTTTATTCAATGTCTTAAAAGTTAATCAATTCATTGAATGTATTGTCTGAAAAGTTTTGGTAAAATGTCATCCCTTTTTATTCGCTTTCAAAGAAGACGAGTTAAGTTTTTTTGGTAGATCAATGTAAAAGAAATTACAAAAGCCAATTTAGAGCTAGAAACTTAAGGCGTGTATGTTTGTGTGCACAAAGTCGTTCGTACTTGAAACTCCCCTTGATTTCAGAGTAAAAATGAATTTACTTGAGTCGCCGATCTCGATCGTAATTTACTTGCGATTTTTCGAGACGAAAATATGAGTATTTTAGCATTTTAAAACATAAAAATAAGTTTAAATCATATTTAACGTAGGAACATTAATTCATTAAAAACAATACACTTCAAACATGTTCCGTGTACTTTAAACTCTGTAACTGAGTACACACGTTACTTGATCTATGCATACTGCAAACTTCGATTAAAATCGTGTAAACTTATTTTGCAATTATAAAATGTTCTTGGAAAAATTCGCAGCACACAACACTTCACGCTAACTATTAATGGAATCTTCCAAATCATTAAAGTGTTTGTTAAAGTCTTCAGAATGTATAAAAGTAAGAGAAAACTGACTACAGAAATAATCAAGGTAAATAAAGTTTTGATTTCTGGGTGCCCATCAAAATGCTCCTGATATCAGACAAACTAGAACCATTCTGACTTCTAGCCAAGTAAGAAATCAAGTTTGAAATTTGATTTACCTAAAATCCCAATAATCGACTATCGCTCTGCACCAGCTTTGCATCCTAGTGATGGATCAATTAATAGCTAGTGTTGAGAGGCCATACCGTTGACATTGACATCTTGCTGACATACTATACGTTGTATCCACAAGGAAGACACGTGAATGTTCCAAGAACTCAACACCATTCTTAATTTGTTGGTGAATATCTACTTTGCCTGACGGGATACAAACTAAAGTATATATACTACATATAGATAAGTGTATGGGAAGTGTATTGCGAATGCGCAAAAATAAGTGCAGTAAAAACACTGGTACTCATACCCAACACTCGCTGCTCAAGCCTACATTTTTTACTATGAACTTTTCGGCGCAATGTCCTAGCCCGAGTTATTCTGAAAAAATGTGATAGAAAATTTGGTGCAAAGGGTGTGGTCAAAAGGCTGCAATGGCGACGGCGACGGCAACGGCAACGACAACGACAACAATGAGACATTTTTAATGTGAGCATTAAACAATGGCAATGAGGACAAAGGACAAAGGATACGGACTCGTCTACACGAGACAACAAGTAGCTGCAAACGAACTGCAGTGGAAGACCAGGCGACTTTTACCCAGCAAACAATTTTAAAACGATTTATGATATGATGCAAAATAATTCTGATGACAATCCCGATTAGTATGGATATTGCAAGTATCTATTGACAAAGAATAACTTATCCCTTTGTATGAATATTTAATATATTTTTTATTTATGGGGTAAACTTTAAGCTATTTGTACTATTTAAAAAGTAGCAGCTGAAAGGATTGATGGGTTAGTGCGTAACTTACTTAAAGTATACAGGCTGTATACTACAAACTCAGTTCTCATAGCTGGGATTCGCGCCCGATAACTTTCAATACAAAGTACGGGTATGATGCCCATGACGCCACTAAAAATACGTTGAAGAATGCAACAGCAGCGACAGACAGCGACGACTAAGAGTGTGAAGGGGACGAGAACGTTGGATGGATGTTGCATGCAACTGAATGAACCACAACAAAGGCGAACTACTGGGACACAATCACGAGTCTGACTTGGACTCTGCATCTGGTCGCTGCGTCTACTACGAGTACTACTTAAAAATGTGGAAGCTGTTGCATCTTCCATCGGCTATCGGACTCTTCGGCCGTAAGCAATCTCCATTGAGCACCGAGACCCACATCGGTTGGGGCTGACCAGGCATCTGCTTTGTCAAAATGAATGAGACGCATGACAAAGTGAATGGATCGAATAAGGCGAGGGATTGCAGATGGGAGGTGAAGGTGGAGGACGGGAGGAAAACGAGAAACGAAAAATGACCACAAGCAGTCACCCATAGCTACTTCCCGGTCAAGTACTTATATCACTCCCGTCCCATACATACAGTACTCTTACATACATACAGACATATTCAACTCCTGTGTCCTGAATACACTCGTTCTCGTACTCGTTCTCGTAATGGTAATGGTAATGGTAATGTATAGTCGTGGACATGGTATGCCAACACATCTCTGCGATAATTTGGCCGATACGAAGCATTGCCAGCCGGACAAAAGAAAAGTAGAAAAGTAGAAAAGTTGTCGTGTCCTCAAATGTGAATGGAACCGGGTTGTCGGCGGTTGTTGGCAAAAGTTTCAATTGTCTGTGCCCGAGGATGTGTGAATGTGATTGTTTAAGTTTTTCTTATGCTGCTTCCTGTTGCATGTGGGTACAATTAATTGTTATTGCGTGTGCTGCAAATAGGCATGATGATGATGAGTCATATGCAGCTGATAAATGATAAATGCACCTGTCGATTGTGCTAAAGGGAATAAGTTTTCGTAGTCCAGTATTCAAAATAAGTTTATATTTAAATTCCGACCGAAAGCCTTTAGCAAAAAGTTTCGTCATTAACTAAATACAATAAACCGAAATGCACTTCAGCTGCGGAATTATTCGCAAAAGCTTTTCTTCAACTTTGGCTTCGCAAATTATAGCACTCCTATTTTTTTTTTGCTTTTTTCTTCTCCTTCCCATTCTCATGCTTCAATAAAGCAAATGGCCAAAAGTTTTTAGCGAGGAAATTAACATTTGGCAGCGTGCTTTAATGTGGTCATACTGTCGCGCCAAAAACAAATTCACGTCTCCTCTCCCATCCTTGGGACATTAAATGTCCATGCCGACAAAGTGTTACGATTTTGGTTACGGTGAGTAGCCTCTGTCGCGATGTTGATGATGGCGATGGGCGACTATGATTAGTTTCGGTTTGGGGACACTCCACCATTTTAAATGCCTTTTTGCGCCACATTCATTTTCAGGGTGCCCCATTATGTGGCATGGCAGTATGTTGGTTTGTTTGCCTTTTTTTAATTCATTCGTTCGGCGGCGACTGCTTTTAATATGATTGCAATTTGCGCTAACATGTGGAGGCCAGCTGCTGTTTGTTCTAGAGGCAGTCGAAAAGTTGGTTGGTCAACTTTCCAGATGCAACAACTACGCTGACTACACTGCCACTTTTTCTATAGACTACTTTGGGGCGCATTAGTTTCGCATCACTTGCCGAAAATTGTGTGGCACGATTTTTTGGTTGCTTCTCTACTTTGCAAGCGGCTTCTGGCAATTGATGTACGCGTGTGTATACTTATGTATATATGTACGAAGTGTATGTACTTAGAAAATGTGGAGTTCCTTTTTTTTGTGGCGCCAATTACTTTGCCGAGTGCAGTTGGCCAATTACAAATTACAGACCGGTATCGCACTGTTCCCAGTGCTCCCAGCTCCGAGTTTACTCTGCCTGTGGGCCCAAACTTGGAGAAATATATTGGCAAATCAATTATGTGGCTGCCTTTCAATTTTATGTTGCCCACTTTTAATTTATTTGATTTATTTAATTGAAGGCTGTTCGTTATTTCTTTCTTATTTATTTGTGCTTTTATTTATTTTTATTTTTTAGGTTAATGGAAAACACAACTTTTTCGAATACATTCGGAATTGTGAATTTCATGTCCTTGTTGTTGTTGTTTTTATTACAGAGAATCATTTCAACGCAACGTCAAATGTAATTAGCTCTAAGTGTATTGTCTGCGGCGCATGTTTGCCGCGCTTTTGTAATTTGTTGTTAATTACTTTTTGCAGCAAGAATTTTTATTGAAAATTAATGTCAGCAAGTCGGACAAGTCTCTGTGTAAGAGTCCCACTTCAATTGAAATCGGCAACAAATACTCGTAAATAGGCATTACGATTCGTTCATAACAATCCGAGTTGTTATTTCCCATTAAATGTACTGATTAAAGTGCATTTCGGCATTTATACGCTTACTGATGGTATTATAATTATGGCACGAAATGTTTAACGACCCCATGAAGTGACTGTTGTTTATTGATACAGCAATGTCAGTCACAACTATTACACAGATCCTCAGAGAGACCTATGGAATGTTTTTTGACGTAACTTGAGAAAATTCCATTGCCCAACGATTGATTTAATCCTGTTTCAATGCTCTGGATCAATAGTATTGAGGAAACCTACCAAGAGCCACTTTTTGATTGCCATTATATTCAATTCAAATTCGTTTTTAACAATATATCTTTGAAACTCGATCATAGGAGGCAACGAGCTTATTAAATTTAATTTTATATTACTTTCCGATATAAGTTTTAAAGATCCAATTCCGTTACTATACCATACTAAAAGAAGCAACTAAGGGAATAAAGATGTTAAACTTCCGCCCCCTTCGGTCTCTAAAGAACTCATCTTCTGTTCGAGTGGTCTTAAGACATTCGAGCAGCACTGTGAGTCACATTGCAAAGAAATATGGAGGAATTTGGCAGGGACAGGAGGTGGCACCCAGTGCGAAATGTCGGGAATGCGGACTTTTTATTGGACGCTCGAGCTTCGACTATATGAAAAAGGAGCAAAAGTGAGTAATTAATCACAGTTCGTGCAGTTTCGCTCTTGAGTCACTGTGCCTGGGTGACACTTTCAGATTTAATGCAATTTTAAATTTTGAGAAAATTGGCATTACCTTTCTTATTCCGACGATGACTGTACTTCTGGGGATGGGACTGTTCTTTGTGAGACGTTACAACCACTCATTTTCATATGGGACAGGAGGCTGTACTTCGATTATGTTGTGGCCCTACAATGAGTGTCAAGTTCAGGTTTAGACGACTTCTGGACTTTAAATTCCACTGTATGTATAATATTGTAAGCACTTACATATGTAAGAGATTTGCATTTTATACTAAGCGACATCTCACACATTTCTAGAGTTCCCTGTTGGCCACTACAATGTATTGCAGACATTTTCACAGGATTTTCACAACATTTTCACCCAATCAAAGCGGAGACCTCAGAGCGCTAAACACACCTTGCTAATTGGGCCGCTGGCACTTTAGCGCCCTCTTTTGTGCGCTGCCAATCATCAAGCCGTTTAAATAATAAATCACTTTAAAATTAGTTTGCGAAGTTGTGCAAGTTGAGAGTCGACAAATTAGTAAAAGTTAATTAAAACTATTTAAATTGCAAATTATTTTAACATTTTTCACCCACACACACAGACTGAGACAAAGGCAGTAGATGTCATATAAAGAGCTGGAGCTAAACTCACATACTATACTAACGACCGCAGCGTTGGAAATACCTAAGGAAAGCTAACACTCACTCCAGGGATATACACACACACACAAGCACACAAACACACACACCCACAGGCACACTCGCTGTTCCTTTTCACAGAATGCTTAAATGAGGGAAATTAAAAAAAGAGCGCACCGTTGCTGTACTCATAGATGTGTAGGATTGTATGTTTGTGCGGGATACGAGTATGTATAAAAAATGTCAAGTTGTGTGCGCTGGCAGGTTGTGTTTTGGCTGCCAGGTAGAGGAGGTAGAGGTACCAAGGTACTGAGGTACTCATTCAGTCAGCAGTCAGTCGCCCAAGCCCGGGACATCGGTACAGCGGGACGAGGGGGAGTCAGAGCATCAAGCTGTCGGGGCGTTAGGGCGTGTACGCGTGGCGCAACAATTTGCATATAAAAAGGGTTGTTAGACTTTAAATAGCGGCCTGGCCTATTATCTGCATTAGGGTAGATATGGCGCGCATTAAGATAAGGTACTTACAGCGACGTTTACACCGGGATCGGGACTGCGACCGGGACGGGGACGGGAAAGGGGAAAAGTTAATTTATGCGGGCGTGGATCCGGCTGTACTCGTACTCGTATGTAAACGGAGTTTGCTGAAATTTTAATTAAAGGCAAAATGTTTAAGACATAAAACTTACTTCACATACTCGTAACATCAAATGGAAGATGAATGAATGAAGTCCAATTGGCGATTGGTGTTGCTGCTTCTCCTGTTCCTCCACCTCATCCCCTTGGACAGCATTTCTTTCCATTTCTTTTCACCAGACAGAATGGCATTCGAGAGGTGCTCGACTTTTGCACAGAGTGCTTAATTTGTAATGATGTAAATTGTCTGCTTTATCGGGGCAAATGGATTTCTGGTTGTCAACTCACACTTAACACCTAGCGTGAGAGTGTCAAAGGGACTGACTGTCAGTCAGTTAGGTGCAGGTTGTCATTCAATCGAGCACCCTTACCACTTTTTGTTTCATTTGAAAAGGCAATTTTAAATAGCCAACTGTTTGTTGATATTTCAATCGCAATTGCAATTGCAATTTGAAGCGATGTGCATTATGTTCCACTCGGCAGCGAGGCAGCCACGCCATGGATCCCATGAAAGCCAAGAGTCAGGCGAGCTAAATCACTTTTCGCAAACATTTTTCGACTTTTGAACGATGCGATGCTGCATTGCGATGCGAGATATGGGAGAAGCAGAAGTATCTCAATTGAAATACCTGTTCCATTTCAAAGGCAGACTTCGTCTATGCCGCTATCGCTATCCTACTGCAGACTGATGCCTTTCCTGTATGGCTGGATGGCTGACTGGCTGGATGGCTGGATAGCTGGATGACTAGGTGACTGGATGCCTCGGCTGGCGGCCTGCCAACCTGAAAATTGAGTGCCGAATCGTGCCTCCTAAATATTTACTTACGCATTTGCCTTGAGCCTGTTTCTGACGGTGCCGGGTAATAACCCCCAGCATACCTACAACACAGGGGTTCCTCATACTACTGGGAATGATGACTACTTACGTGCACACAAGTACAGTACAGAATTCTCGTCATCATTTACATTAGCAAATGTTCTTGTCTCCGTTCCGCTAAAACGTCCTTTCCAACCCGGTTAAGTGTGTGCCTGCGTTTTTCGTTGCTCGAACATAGTTTGACATTTGAAATTAATGAGCACTTAAGCGCACCCATAACACATTTATTTACTAGCTTATGAGTGCTGATGACGTTCTTAGACTCTGACCAAATGGCACCCAATTCATGAAAATTTCCCAAATCTCGAAAACAAACGTGCAACGTTGAGTGTTCATATTACCCCTTACCCGTACTTTCAACAGTGCACCTAACTAATCTCTCTATAATAAACTGCTTCTGCTGACAGTCTAACTAACTGAGTGATTGACAGTCTACGCACAGCACAGACCATTGGACCAATTGAACCTGCAAATTGAATTTTGTGTGTAGAAGTTTCCGTTTATATATATTTATAATATTAGATCCCTTTTGCCCCCGTAAATCGAAAATAAAATTTTTGAAATCACAAAAAACAGGAAATATTAAGGCTAGAGTCCTGGCATACAGGACGAGCTTCAAGGTCCCAATGTAGGCTGAACATTTAATAACGATCGGATAATAAACTCGGAAGATATTAAAAAAATTAAAATCCCATATAATGATCAATTTTAAAACTGGAGCCACATGACAAACATCGAAGTCATAATGTACCCTGATTATTTTATCACGATCTGATAAAAAACTCGGAAGTTATTCAAAACACAATATTTCTCAGTGTCGGGCCAAAGGAAGAAGAAGAGTAGACGTTACAACGCACTAACTTTGGGATATTTTCCCATTTTAGGGAATTAATTAAAACCTCAAAGTTTGTATATAAGTATCTAAGTTTGTTACAATTATTATTATTATTATTATTGCATCTTTATGATGTATGGTATAAATCCGATAAAATTTGAAATTTAAAATTTAGAGACTAGTTTGCATAGAAACAGAGAGACATGTTATATCAACTCGGCTGTTTATGCTGATCAAGTCAATTCAGTAGAAAGATTGTATTCCACCTTCAGATTAAGTGCATTTAATGTTGAATATCGTTTTTAAATTTGCTTTAAATGTTTTCTGTGCTTTTTCACAATTACATTCCGTTATATTTCAATGATGTTTTAAACACAAAATCTGCTATGAAGACAATGCATTCCGTATAAGTCGAAGCTTCTTTTAAAATCATATGTTTGGCAACCAACGTTAAATGATGTCCGTGACTGTCTGACATGCTGACAAACTGACATCCCGTAAGCGAACGCCGCAGCAGTATCTATTTGTTTTTGACAGGCGACGGGTGAGCAGGAAATTATGGCAAAACCACGAGAAACACACAAAACAAACAGACAAAAAGTTAATTGTATGAAATCAACACACTTAAAGTCAACAACACCAAACAAATTCCAGCAAATAGGTTGAGCATGTTGACAACAGTCAAGGCAATATTAGGGGCAGAAACAAACCGAAACTCCAGCCACAGCCACAGTCTCTCCCTGTCCCTGTCCCTTCCCCGACTTAGTCACAGAGTCAGAGTCAGACGCAATCCCAGCCCAAGCTACCACTCTTGGCAATGATAACAAACCAAGCAAAAGCAGGCAGTCAAACATATACATGTACGATATATCTATATCTGTAGTAGTACATCCAACAGTCAAGCAAGGCGTTGAAGAGACAGCAAGGACAAATGGCAACAACATGAACCGTAGCTAACGGCAGCTTATAAGCCGCAGCATCAGCCGTGGCAAAATACTCGTACAACTTAGTACACGTCGTGTCGGTACAACTGTGTGCGTCAAAAGAGTAAAAATGATGAAGCAGCTCAAGCTCCAGTGCACAGGAAAAGATGAAACTGCTCTAGGTGTAGTTGTAGTTGAAGGTGAGCTAAATGCTCACAAGTGCAGCGGGGGCGAGCGACGGGTCACGATTGCGACGCTTCAACATAAGTAGTAGAAGTAGTAGTAGAACTAGTTGAAAGAATTCCTCCTTTGCCCGCCTTTTCGCTCAGACAGAGACATACCTTGTCACCGGCTTGCCCTGCAAAGATGAAATGGGGAAAGTCGTACAAAAATACTTGAGAAAATCGTGTTAAATCGCGCTCAAGTGTTAAAGTAATAAGCACTTTTAATATATAAACTTGAATTGTAGTAAGGATGGGAATATGTTTGTACACAGAGAACACACACTTCTAGGCATCCGCATTCCCTCACATAATAGACAGCCCAGAAGAGCCTTATTTAATTCTCTGACATTATGTGCTGTAGCTTTTGCGGAACAAATTCATTTTATAGCCAAAATGGGTATTGTACTAACATTTAACATATACTCAGCTTTTTGATCATTATCATTAGCGGAAGCTAAATGCACATGTCTACTCCTACATTTAACTATTTAATAGGATATCTTAACGTTTGATTTTTGGCCAAGTTCCAGAGGTGGACGCAGTATGTCCAAACATATTTAAATAGGCTCTTGTTAATGAGGTGGTCAATTTCAGCAACCATTCCATCTTTATTAAATTGTTATTGACATTTTCACGCTTATCGATATTGTAAATTCTTAAGGTGAGTCTTCTGTAAAAGATATTCTTTAATTGAGGTACCACAAATTATCATCTTTTCATCCCGACTGCACTCGACCACCTTGACGATTGTCATTGATTGATCTCCAATTGCATCTTCACAAATCTCTGTCCTACATGGACGCTGATTAAGCTGTCAATTGCAGTACTCGTGGAGCAGTGAAGTTGGTGACGAGTGTTGAGCATTAATAGCCCTTTTATATTTGTTTGGCACTCATGCAAATAACAATGTAAATCACTTAAAGCCATAATTAAAACATATTTGCATGATAAATGCATTATGATAAATTATAAAATTAAATAATAAAAAACCGTCGCATATAAATGAAAATGTTGACAAACACGCGGACTGATATACGGTCAGACATCCTCGCCGTATTAAATTACGAGTATGAGAACGAGTAGAATGGCGACTGCATTAACTCAGTAATTAACACTAATTATGTGCGTCCGGCATTTATGATGGCTATTGCATAATAATGAAAGCTCCAAGGTTGTACCAAATAAGTGCACTATATTCATGCATTATTAAATAATATTAAATATGAAGTTCAGTATTCGCAAAATATTAATATCTATCAATGCGGCAGATAGCTGTAACTGTACTCTGATTCAGACTCTGATGGAATTCCCACCATTTGAGAATTCATTTTAATAAAAACGGATTATATTTCAATAGCAATCCTAATTACTGAAATTGTTATACGTTCGTTCGTATGCTCGGCGATATTGGATTGCTTCTCGTTCTACCAGCCAGCCCGTCTTATAGGCTTAGTTAACGGATTAGCATGTTATCAGTGTCCCTGGAGGCGGTGAGTAGGCATGGCATGACCTGGCAGCAGTTTAAGCCATAATTTCCCATGGCTATAATCACTTTAAAACAATTTCGTGTGCGGCTCATTTAATGAGAATTAATTTCCAGCATGTGCAGCCCGGTTGCAGTGGCCCCTCTTTTGGACGCCATGCCACACGGTGGTCCAAAAAATGAACACAAACCCTCTTAAATTACCCAAATCCAGACTTATAATCTTCTGCTCGCCACACTCACACATACAAACATATACAAACCCACACACACACACGCGTATTTGGGTTCTTTTAGGGTATGACGCCTGTTGTGGTATTGGGCGTGGCGGCTGCTGGTTACTGCAGCTGCTGCCACGCGGCGGCAATCACTTTAAGCGTAAGCCGCGCCATATTGTCAGCCATTATTGTCAGTGTACGGAAACCGGAAATAGGGTGTCATATTTTTCAGTGTCTGTCCCTATCTGCCTTGTCCTTGTCCTTGTGAGCCTTGTGCAAAAATGCGTTAAGCTCCACTCGTGCTTGAGCGCTTCATCTGTGCTCGGTTATATCCGAACATTCGCTATTCAGAACGGACAGGGAAGGACAGGACAGATGTGATATCTCATTAACCGGCTTAAGCACATTTAACATTTCTCTGTAATTAAACAACATCGCACTTGTATAGTTAATGCCTTTTTCGATGTGTGTGTGTGTGTGTGTGTGTGTGTGTTTCCATCTCTCTGCATACTCATGTTTGTCTGCCCGTCCACAATGCCACATGAGTGTCGCAGTCGCAAAAAGATGGCAAGACCTTTTGGTTTGCGCTCTCACACATACAAACAGCCAAAATTAGAAAGTATAATGAAGTCTCTTTAGGTCTCCACTTCTGTTTTGTTTACTTCTCTGTTGTTCCGCATTTTATCAAGTGTGTCGGCTCTGACAGCACTCATACGCCATGTGCGCCATGAATTTTTGTTCGCCGCAAAGAGAAAAATACTGTTTACGGAATTTGCGCTGTGTCAGTGTGTGTGTGTGTTACGCTATGCAAAATCTCTCGTTTCCAGCATTTAGACATATTTATTGCGATGTCCCATCTATCTCTATATGTATGTATATGCTTTAAGAAACCTACATTTCTACGTGAAATATTTTCTACTTAACAACTTAATATTCCAGCAGTCATATATATGGCATCTGCTTTCGTCACTAGCGTGTACTGCCGTCCACAGCAATAAGTTTATATCTAACCTAAATTCTATATAATTTTTATTAGTGAAATAAGCAAAATATACAGGCCAATTCAACCTTTGGCATCAGGCAACCTTATAGCATTTTGGTTATTGTTCCAAGCAAATTAGTGGCATGCAACTGTACAGGCCCCCACATAATTTGTATACCCTGTGGGGTATATTATGTTTTTTAAAAGTATGTAATAGGCAGAAGGAGACGTGGCCGACCTTATAAGGTATATATATATTCTTGATCAGTACCAGCATCACCGTCTGTCCGTCTGTCTCCAGCTTGTTACAGCTTGTAACATTACCCTGAATCAACCAAATTATCGGATCTTTTCCAATCAATTCGCGAGCAACAACTCCGCTACTAACGCGTGATACGTTGGCCTGAAGTTTGTGTGAATAGCAGCATTGGACCGTTATTGTGCCAATTGGAAAAAATTGGTTCCAATAGAAGATCACGCATCTCGATTAACGATGTCGTAATGGCGTTGTTTGACTCTCGATCGTTTAATTTCCAAAAATGGTTATTATGACCGACCTACATAATCACTAAATTTAACCCCTCCAGATTTCTTCTTGTTGGTATATTTGAAACCTGCACGCTGGAGCCATAGCAAACAATTTGTGATATAAAATGGCTACTACTCAGCCCTATACACTCCGAAAAATAATGAAAAATAAAAAAAAAACAAACGCATTGCCGCATTCACTACAGAAGTAATGAAAAACATCGGCACAATTCAAAATAAACAAAAAATCATTTTTCGGCAGCTAATCTGTATTTATATTCACAGTATCCAAAGGGTGCTAAGGTAGAGTCGATATAGCCATGTCAAACTGTCCGTCTGTCGGAAAGTAAAATAAATTTACAATTTACTTTCAAACTATTCGAATAATTTCCTAAATGGCAAATTATTGCTGAAATGGCAAAGGAATATATATGTTAGCTATATGTTATAGTTATTCGATTTATACCAAATTTGGTCAGGATGTATAAGACAGATGCACAGATTATATTATTATTAATATTTTATTAGATCTCAGAGCCAATAAGAGCTAGAGACACAAAATTTGGTATGTTGGTCCGTCTATGGGCTAAGCAGAACATGTTTGTGTTAAAATTTTGCCACGTCCCCTTTCGCCCTCGTAAATCGAAAACAAAATTGTTGAAATCCCATAACACGAAAAATGAATATTAAAGTTGAAGGCCTGAATTTTGACATTCAGGACAAAAATCGGGTTCCCAATGTTTCCTGAAAATTTCATCGCGATCAGATAAAAAATTTGGAAGTTCAAATCCCAATATTACATTGTGTCGGGCCGAAGGTAGAAGAAGAGCAGATGGACTTTACAACGCACAATGGGTATTTGCCCATTTTAGGGAATTAATTAAAACCTCGAGAATTAAACAAGATATTTGGATCAAGTTTTTTTCATCGGTTACAACCAATGTTCACAGTTCGACTCGTAGGTCCCCAAAATTAGTTTTTTTTTATAAAATTACCTCTTTACATCCGTAGTAGCCTCCCCGTGGTTTTCCCTGGGTACCCATTATATTTTATGATTCGGAAGCAAATTTAAGCGGCGATAAATATATTTATTTAGGTTTATTTAAAAGTATCTAAGTTTGTTACTATTATTTCCCTTTTTAAGAATAAGTAAAGGGTCTCTCATAGTCGACTTTGAAAGTAGCCTTTCTGACTGGTTTTCCGTTAGTAAAAATGAAACCATATCTATTAATCTTTGACGAGTCGAATAAAGATTTGCTTTACCATATTATATTTATATTAATTTTCCATACTGACATGTGAACGTATCTTGATTTTCGTTTCTGTTAGAGGATCTACATAACTAAGAAAAATAAAGCCCTAGTCAAGATGTCTTCCCGCCAAGCAATATGTAAAATAAGCAATATAATCCTGAGCGTGAGTTAAGTAGTATGCGTATTTGCACAACACGTCTTTAGCCTATTTAGTAGACGCCCTTGGTCAATATGTATGTAGTTATATGTATGTATATGAACATTGTAATTGTAAGTAATAATTAATACTTATTAACGCAAGCGCACACTCCCCTCTACACTGTCGTACGCCCGGAATACAATTCAATTAGTGGATTTTTATTCCGAAATTGGCAAAATATGGCTAGAAAAATCATTTATTGATGTTCGCATGGCGAACTCGTAAGTATGTATCGTATGTAAGTATTATGAGCTAATTGTTATTATGATATTATTACAACAATAAGCCAAACTGAGTTTATACTCGCATTGTTTTAGAGTAGTTCCTTAAAGTTTGTATAAAGAAGTACATGTAGATATGTATGTGCGCTGAATACGACGTCCGCTAATACACAAAAATCACGCAATGCCGTTACTTAGACCCAGACTTTGTGCTGCCTCTGCCTTCGCCTCTGCTGCTGTTGCTGCTGCTGTTGCTGCTGCTGCTCCAGTTGGCTGAGGGCCAACCAGCGGGGTTGTTGTGGCAACCGCGCTGGACAAGGACAGGCGACAAATTGCCTGTCCCCTTGTCGAAAATTAAAATTCGTAGGCCTGTGGAATGTGGATTGTGGATGGTCGACGGTGGATTACAATGTAAAGGTTTGTTTGCCCGTTGCCCGGAAATGGGAAACAAGAAGACATAAAAGAAACGGAAAATCGTAAAAAGATTTTTGTGTTAATGCGCGTGATGAAAAATTGATACAAATTTCTACCAACGCAACGTAATAATAATATGAAATAAAAAAAAAAGCGAAACGAAACAGGGTCAAGCAAACGAGCTTATCCGTTCACCTTATCAAACAAAGCCAACGACTTTCGTTAAAAATTAATAATAGCCGCAAACCTCGAAACAGCCTTCTCACTCACCCATTGTACTTTGACACGCAGCGTGTCTATTGTGTAATTATTAATTTTATTGTTTTATTTTTGTTATTGCGCCAATTTGCAGTTCATTTCAGTTAATTGTTTGGCCACCGGAAATAAATAAATAAAAGAATAAAAACTTTAATATGAAGTCCGCCTATTTTTTTATGGTCGTCAACATGAACTTTTTGTGAACTAGCTTACTCAACATGGCGTATACAATATTTTCCATTTCAGTTTAATTATGCCAAGAGTTATTAGTTTAGCGATAAATAAAGTCTGCAGCTTTACATAAATCACATAGCAGTTTGACACTTTTTCAATCCAGATCAATGGTTTAATCGATGAACTAGTTTCTCACATCTAAGTAAATTATTTTTAAATGGGCTCTAAGCTAGATAATTATTTTGAATATGCGAATATTAAAACAAGCAAGGACGCTAAAGTCGAGTCCCACACCAATAGATATCCGCTGCTTAATTTAATTACATGTTAATTATCTATGAATTTTAGACTTTCAACTAAATTAGACTGAGGGCATACTTTTAGGGGTTCGCGTTCTTTAAACACCTTAAACATCCATACAAACCGTTAGATGTACTCAATCTATATGCACTTAAGAGCGTTCTGGCTGTGGAATAACATGCAACACAAATTAAACTCCTAAACTCCTAAACTCCTAAAAGGACATGCATCTGCTGGGTATACCCAAATCTTTTCCTATCTAAAGTGAGACAATCTTTTAAAATGTGCATTACCAATTCCACCGCTGCTCTGCATTTCCAAAATCAATTCTGAACTATGTAACAGGCAGAAGGAGGCATTTCCGACCCTATAAAGTATATATTTTTTTGATCAGTATCAATAGTCGACTCGATTGACACCTAGTGGTCTGTCTGTCCGTCTTTCCATTCGTCCTCTGTATCTCGAACGCGTGGATCTCAGCAACTATAAGAGCTAGTTTAATTTGGTTTATCAGTGTGAAAGGCAGAATGCGATAATGATGAAGCACCACGAATGGTGTGAAAGGCGACTTGTACTTATAATTATATCGATCAAGAGGTGTTATTTTAACTATACTATACTAACTATATTTGCATACCACGACTTTTGCTAACTCACCTGGATCGTGAGATATGAGGGTGGAAGAGGGTGGGACAATTTTTAAAAAATAGCAGCAGATTGGGCTTTTGGAATTTTTCAGATAAATTTTGACTAATCATTTTAATGATATGAATATTTTATATTTTTAGTGGTCTTTCCAAAATGATATGATATGTATGTTAGTGTGTTTGTGTGTTTGTATTACAGCGTTATAATAGCCTTCTAAAATTTGTGGAATTATTTCCTATCCTAAACTTAGAAATGTTTACTTTTTGATAAAACTGCTGTAAGCAATGAAAACTCCGCAGATTTCAAAATTCAGATGCTACAGATATGTTTTATAAATCCTTAGAATATTAAAATTCAGTTGGGCCTCTTTGGCTCTTTTTAAACTAGTTCTGTACTAGGTAAGACACTACAGATAAAATATACTTTGCATCTTCACTGAACTTTACATTGCGTAGATGTTCTTTTTTCCAAATGAAATTTTTAGCTTCTTTGGTTTAAATTGAGCGTTAGTTGTTTTATATTAAAAAGTTCAAATTATCAATGTTCTATACATGAATTTATAGCACATATTCATATAAATGGACTACAAAATAATATTTACTTACAAAAAATGTATAAGAATTATAACAAAATGTTTCCATATTTCGAAATTCACTCAAAAAGCTGATTGTACTTAGTTGGCAAGCAAGAATATCGCAAGCAATCAAATGTTTAGCACTTATATTAAATGCTTTGCACTTTCAATACTTCCATCAGCTTGTTGCAAATCAAACAGTTCTTTAAATCTCTCTTTACATACATACCCCCATACACTAAAGGAGGCAAATATCATGCAGGTACGAGAATGAAGAGTGTATTTACTGGCACTTAAACGTGTTGCATAATTCAAACAACCTTTATTCAGATCCATTGCACCAGTTCAAGCAGTCAAGGAACGGAAACGGAAGTGTAGAATAAGAGCAAGGGCTCAGCCATCTGCTCACTAGCATATTAAGGCCGACTATAAAAAGTTACAAGAGTGGCAAAAATATTTGAAGAGGGAATGTAGAAGGTAGAGGATGGATTTTCGTTGAATCCACTTTGTTTATGTTATGTGTACTCTCAAGAGGAGAAGAAGTCAAAGTGTCGCCGCTTATGCATAACTAAATTATAATAATCTCCGTGGCACAGACTGTCGTAGCGAGTATGAAGGCGTCATCCATATCAGTATCAGATCATAACGCATTAGGGCTTATCATGTCGAGCAACTTACTCAGATATTCTAATAAAAAGAAATTTACATACGAGTATGTACAGTGTATACTGTACAAAGTATTCCGCGCATTTGTTGTACGATATAAGAGCTGCCTTTTCCTCTTTCCTTTTCCTATTCCCCTCTTCACGCCCTCTTCTGCTGGCCTACAAATAATAATGGGCCTGGTCGGGTTGAGTTGGGTGAGTGTCTACTTATGTGTAAGAATATATTGCTTAGACACTAGTCGCCACCCAGCCGCATACAGCAAGGGTAAACTTCAATAACCCATCACCCCGTCAGGCCGTCAGCCCCTGTTAGTCGGTTACCCCGGGGCCGGAATAGACAGACATACACAGAGGAGCCATAATACGAGTATATCTTTCAATATGGTAATATGCGCTGTTTACTTCAGACTCCACTGAACGAAAGTGGAAGCAATGTACTCATTCTAGCATACATACTATATTTAGCCATCATTAAGGTGTCAACTGGGAGCTTTAGCTTATGTTTTTTTTTTACCAATTAAATTTATTTTACATAATTTTTGAATCACAGTTACATACTACAAATTTATTATTACTTTACGCTACCCAAATATATGTTAGCAATCATTTTCTACGCAACGTTACCCAAATATTTCTCGCAGTGCTTTTCCTCTAAAGATGTCACTGTTGCTGTGTTTGTGTGTGTGTTTATGGTTGCGCTACGCGCTGTTTACACGGCCTATGTCTACATTTTGCGATTGTACTCGTATGTCTACAAGTATGTACTGCGTATGTGTGTGTATGTACATATGTACTCGTATGTGTGTACTAGCTAAACTTTGATGCTTTTGCTGTTCTTTTAGATGGGGTTGTCATTTATGGCACAAGTTTCTTAAATCCAGCACCTTCTTGGCCAAGTTTGAGCTCTTCATAAATTGAGGGATTTACTTCATTGCACTGTGTGTTGCTGAGCGGGTTGTGAAAATGATGCGCCGCATCCGTAAGGCCATTGCGATGGCCATTGCGCTGATGCTTCTGCTTCTGCTGATATCTACTGCCATTGGCTGTGGTCCCCGTGTCAGGCGTCGCTGCTGTTGTCGTGGATGTTGACGTCGTCATTGTGGCTGCAACGCCATTGTGATTGTGGCTGTTGCCGTTGTTGCTGTTGCCATTCTGTGTCCCGACGGAGCCGCTGCCATGTGTGTGATTGTTGCCATTGTGATGTTGTTGTTGCGTTGTGATGGCCGATGTCACAGTGGGCAGCTTTAGTAGACGTGTTGTGTGTGTTTGTGTGTATTTCAATTGCGGACAACATACGGAGAGCGAAAGAGGAGACACATTGCAGTTATAACATAAGTAGACTCGTATGCAACTTTATGGCTGGCTTACGACCGGTTTATACATGTCTATAATTAATAGGAGGCATCATACACACCTGTACCTGCTCCAGGCCACGCGTATATGTCGGATTCTCGAATGCCACGTTGCCATTTCCCGCCTTTCCATGGTGGCAGCGATGTCGGCGATAGAACACAATGGCTGCCGCCGCCAGAAGGATGGCCAAAATGCTTGCCACAATGCCGCTGATTGTGCCCACGGCACTTGAATAGCTGCTGGTGGCTGAGGTCACATGTTGCTCCCCCAGTGTGAACCTAATCGGATCGGTGAGTACGCTGGCACCTGTGAGACAAGTCTGCAAATTAAGCCTAGACACACAGCGAGCTATCGACTCCATACTAAAGTTCACGCACCGTATACATTGCCAGCCTTTACCACCAGCTCATACAGCACGTCCTTCTTAAGCCCATTAATGCTTATTGTTGTGTCCTTTACGTCGATGCGTTGAATCTCCAGTATGCCCGCCATCATGTTGTTGCTGTTGCCCATACTTGTTGCATTATTCATCGAGGCAAGTATATCCGCGCCAGGCTCCATCGAAGATTCGTTTGGCTGCCCCGACGACGACGACGACGACGACGACGACGATGTTGGCGGCAGAACGGCGGCCTCATGGTAATATATTCTATAGCCGTCGACAGCATTTGGATTCTTTGTTGGAGCGTCCCATCTGTAATGAAATAGTTGTGAGACCGTGTGCATGGCGCCATATTATGAGTGGTAATATTGTTGCAGGCGCAAAACTTGTCTGGAATTTTAATAAATTTAATGCGAACTGGCATTCCCAGCCGTTTCCCATCTGCCACCCACCCAATACTGCTATACTCGTACACTATCCATTACCCACGACCCACGAGCCACTGTCCACCACCCACCACCCATCGACCATCTCCCGTCTCCCGTCGTCTGACTTTGTGTGTGTGTGTGTGCGTAACCTTTGACGTTGACTAAGTGTATTAAAGCGAGATAAAAATCTCAGCTTTAATGGATTTTGCGGTCTATTAGTGCAGTCAGCCTCGCACGGACTGCCCGCACACATGGACGACTCAGGGAGTAATGAATGTATTGGCTTGCGAGGATGGAAAAATAGATGACTTCACATCCGGCAGAGGCAATGGGAAAATGTTTGGGTGGACATAGTTAAGAGATTAAATTTGATAGCTTTAAATGAAATGAGGTAATTTGGTTCGTTTAGAGGTTGCCTCGATTCATCACTTACTTAATGTTCACCTCGTTATCCGACAACACGCTGACCACAATATTCTCTGGGGGACCCGGTAATCGATCACGGTTCTTTTCGAAGCAGCCAATTATCGTCCTGGCGTACTGCAGACTACAGATTTCCTTCGAGCGCACCGATTCGCCTCGGCACCAATTGAGGCATTTGCGCGGCACATGCTCCTCCGCGCAGCAGGAACGATGGTCAGATCCATCGGCGGCGCACTTCATCAACTTGTCAAAGTCCACGATGCACTCTGGCCTGTTGGCAATGGCGTCAAAGTCGACGTAGTAAGTGCAGGCATCTCGGCAGGCCAGCGACACGTTCTGCTCCGCACAACATTGCGACACGTTGCGATTGAGGTTGGGAGTATTGCGTATACGCACTGAGACAGGAGTCGTGGAGGAGCCGTAGGGATTCTCCGCATGACAGAAGTAGTCGCCCACGTCGTTAGCCTGCAGTTTGTTGATACGGAGCGACATCGTGTAGATTGTGGAGACATTCGAGACAGACACGTAGTAGTTGCCTCCTTGTGGCACGGGCACACGCCCGTCGTGATCTCGCCAGAAGATCGTCCTTGGCGCCGGCTTTGAGTCCACCGTGCAACGCAGCTCCACCTCGTCCCCCACAGAAGCGACGGTGATGCCAGCAGCCTGAATCTTGGGTGGATCTGTGTGAAATGTAAGTTACCCTCCATCTAGTCCACGTTAAGATTCTCGAGCTCGCTACTTACAGCAGATATTG
This sequence comes from Drosophila histrio, assembly GCA_958299025.2. Taxonomy (NCBI): domain Eukaryota; kingdom Metazoa; phylum Arthropoda; class Insecta; order Diptera; family Drosophilidae; genus Drosophila; species Drosophila histrio. The sequence goes on from OY729166.1 coordinate 28,304,408, forward strand.
ACGTGCCGGGTGGTCTGCATGGGCACTCCATAACCGTTGTCCGCGTAGCACGATACGTGCTCCATGTCCGCAGAGACATTGTGTATGACTGTCACCATGTGCCGGGAATTGTCCTGACGCACCAGGTGTCCGCCCACATACAGCGATATGATGGGTGCCGGGTTGCCCAAGGCCAGGCACAGGATAGTCATTGAGCCGCCCTCGGGAATGTTGTACGGCGGATGAACTATTGGTGGCTGTCGATGAGGGATTCTCATTTATATTAGGGATGTAAAATAACATGAACACATTAAAAGATAAGAGATTTAATTAGATTTCAACTCGGCTTTTTCATTTAACATTTTCATGACAGTTCGGACTCTTTGTATATCTTCGTGGATACTTGAAAGAAATACACTCCCCGTAAAATGTTCCTAAAATGTATCAAGTTTGCCAAGGCAAAAGGAAAATAAATATTGTATATTTACAAAAGTTATAAAAATAGTTTTGTTACAATGCTATGAATATAGCAAAACAAAAGTGAAAAACACTTAATCAAAAATGTCATATTTAGTTTAACTTTAATCACAATTATTTTAAAAATAAATAGTTTAAAAAGTTATTATATTGATCGTTTAACTTGCAATCAAAGATTTTAAAATCAGAGACTTTACTGAGTCCTAAAAATGGAATATCCATATTATATATAATATCAATAAATTAAGCAAAGGATTAAGATCACCATCCCACATTTTAAAACTCGTTTGCAAAGCGATGAATCGCTTTCAAATCAACTACTCGATTTATTCATTGATTTCTAAATTCGACTTTTAACTCGATGTTCAGTTTGGATTTACATCATTAATTTCTTTATGTTCAGTCGCAGACTAAAAACAATTCGGGGAACTTACATCCACAAAGGCAGGCAAAGCGGGATCCGTCCAGGCCACAAGCGTCTCCGAGGGAAGCGAGGAAGCCCGTTCTCCCACCGCCTCCACATAGAGGACGTGCTGCGAGTTGGGCTTGAGATTTGTGAGGCGCAGCCATGCTAACTTCGTTTCAATCTTGGTGAAGCCCTCAGATTTCATCATCTTGTGATAGACCCTGCAATATTCCGGCTTAGTAACATACGCCATAAAACCAACGCTCACTCCACTTGATGTTCCGTAGGATGCTCACCTGTAGGTTATGCGCTCGTGTGGATGTGAAAACTCCGGCGGCTGCCAAGTCAACTGCATCCAGGTCGCGCTTTGTGTGAGCACGGTCAGTGAGTGGGGCGGCGAGGGAGCGCCCCAGGTGTCGGGTGTGTTAGCGTGTTGTTCTACGAGCAATCGAGAAAAACGATGCTTACTCTAAGTGGAACAATTGAAACCAACAAGGCACCACTGACATACGACATGTGAGTTGGCCCGAATGACTTACCATTTTCGCCGGCTCTCGACGTGTTGAGCAGCAACATTGATGACGGTAGCGATGTTCCAAATTTTCCACGTGCCACAACCGTAATGCGGTATAAGGCATTCTCCTCCAAATTTGTCAAATCGATGCTGGTCTCGTTGGTGGTCAATTCCTAAGTGTAAAGTTACGTAGATGAAAGATGAAAAAAACACCAAAAACAACAGCAGAGTCGTAAGTATAAGTGAGACAAAGAATTTTGTTGCAGTGCACTCAGCGGCATTCACTGTGGTCTTGCCTTATTTGAGTACAGTGCTGCCATCTCAGCTATTTTAAAGCTAGGTTAGCTATTTGGTGAATCTGGCTACTTCATAGATAGCTCTAATATACCTAAAACAAATAATATATTTGCTGGCGATAATATATATATAATATATACACACAAAAAGATTATAATTGAGGCTAATGAATTATTTAAACAAAGTTAATGTTGAGGAAATAAGATTATGTTCCAAAAATAAACATTTGTCGAAATGTTGGAACATATATAGAACATAGAAATCCGACATTTAAAAAGATTAAATATTATTTGATATTGACGAAATATCGTTGATGCTAGTACAGAAAAAGTTATGCATTTTAATGACTAACCTAATGTTATAAGCTTAATAATAAGCTTTGATTTGCTAATTTTGACCTATTTCTAACTGCCATTTTTGTCAATTTTGCTATTTTGGCACTTGTGGCAAGACTGTTCGAGTATCGCCACGACAGAGAGGCGGGCAGAGGAATGTCGTCATCATTAGTACTTTTTGTAATTGCCGCGACGATGCGCAATTTGCGGTATTTAGCCACAAAATGACACCGCCAGCCGACACTACACACACACACTCTCACACAACACACAACACACACATGACACCGCTGTCTCCATCAACATTGTTGTTCCCAGTTGCCGTCATATTGTTTCAAAAGTCATTGCCGAAATTGACAAATGTACATAAATGTTGATGTATGTACTCGGTGTACAACGCTGTCCTACTGGCAATGTAATTCTCCGGGATAGTCCCGACCCACATTAAAAATTGCTTGCGTAATCTGTGGCTACAGCTTGCCGCTATTCGAGTTGGTAGTTGCGAGTGAATTAGCCAAAACATTGTTCAGTTGTGCGATGAGAAAGGGCGAGTGGAAAACAACAAACTCGGATGATGTACATGAGTTCGAATAAGTACTACTAGATACAGATACAGCTGCAGATACAGACACAGATACAGACGAGATCCGGTTCGTTTTGTTTAATTGTTTGATTATCTTTTAGTTGTCACAGCTTTGCGCCATTTGGACCATTAATTACACTTTTGTTTAAAAGTGCTAGATAATTTATGCCGACGCACAGTGGGCCCTTTGACCAGCTGATTCAATAAATTATAAAAATTCCAGATGAGGATTTTGAGTTGAGTCTATCTAGCCATATCTATATGTTAATTTGTCTGTTCCTACACCGATGAAAAGACAGATTTCCAAAATCAAAAACATTAAAAACGTCCTAAATATATTTTTTAAAATAAGAGATCTTTAAGAGAACACAGCGTCAAATATTGTAATACCATAAATACAAGGGGTTTTAAAATCTAGATATTTTAAAAAATATTTGCTTCTTAACATCTATAACTAAAATATAACTAAACATTTTTAAAATATGTAAATGGATCCTTAATTTATTTGTAGGCAGATCTTACATATGCATACATATATGCGAAGCACATTTAAATATTGATTTTTGTCATGAATTCGACCTGAGGCCCCACTGTGCGATGCTGCACTTACCCAGTTGTTGCATCCACTATGTGTGTGTGTGTCTGTCTGTGTTGTGGCACGCTTATTGCGTAAATGTGTTTTTATTATTTGTGAGTTTTAATGCTTCTGGCATAAATATTCTGTGTTCTCGCACTGATGCCACTGATGATGACAAAGTGTGTACACACGCTAAAGCGATTTGATTTACGTGACTTCTTCTCACTCCCCCTCTACCACCACCCCTCCTTCTGCTCCTCTTCAAACCACCCGTAACGAGACTTTGACATTTTGGTATGTGAGTCAATGTCAAGTCGAGTCAACTCAGGCGGCTGACAAACAGAAAATTGATCATTTTATGCTCGTACTCGTATCTCTGCTTTTGATGCACTTTTGTTGTTGCTGTTGCACAATTTAATTTATATGAACGAATTGAAACGTGTACATAGCATATTTCCCTCCCTTTTATGGACGCAGGTGTAGTGTTTTTTGGGCAGCGGCCATCAAAGTAGCACTTGTATTTTGATTTATTCGTAGCAGTTCATATAGAGCTTGCCGCTCCAACTATGTACATATGTATGTACGTATTTAGCTGAGTGTCATACAAATGATGATCTTGACCCACATTTCCCACCCGTGGGGTAATTTGTAAGTCAGCTTGTGCCCAATTCATTGCATATGACAGCTTAGCACCTGTTGGGCGAATTACATATTTAAAGCTAATTAAAATCGGTACAAAATCTGAATTGTCATGCAATAAATTTTCATCTTTTTTGCCCGGTTGGAAGTGGAATTTTCACAAATTCTGTAGTAGTCTTCACGCTCTAAATTGTAGGTACAGTAAATACTCAGCTTAGATTTAGGTCATGCGTTGATCGTAATCAATTATTCAGCCAGTCAGACAGCACAAATAGTTTTAAATACAGAAGCATTTTGCAATCATGCATTAAATATGAGTATAACAGTTGTATGTTGAATACCATTTCAAAGTTTATGTACCTTTTACATTTGTTATCTGATAGAAAGATGAAATAAGACGTTATTATCCCATTATTGCATTTATTATGCAAAGAGCAATCAAACAATTTGTTTTCGTTGTGCAAAATGACATTAAATTAAAAGCACAACAGTGTAATAATTTTATGTGTTTTCTTGCTTGGGACTACACTCGTATTTAGCCTAACTTTTGTAAAGATCATCTTCCACACACAAATTTGTTGCTCCTATCTAACAGGCATTAAAATTAAAAGAGAAAAAACAAAGAGATAGAACAAAACATTTTAGTTGTGTTCTTACTATTCCGAGCACTATCGCTTGAGCCTGGCCCCAAAGGACCTTGTGGACGAAAACAAGTACTAATAGTCCCAAAACACTAGAGCTGCAACTTTGATGTCACTTTATTACGAGTACATCCCTTCTGACCAATAATTACGTTTCCCCGCAATCTAAATGTGCCACAGTTGGCATGGCAAGGGCAGTCGAGCGAGCCGGGCCCAAATGAATAATTAATGCGGCCACAAACACGTGCTCCGTCCGTCGGTAGTTGAGGTGAGACACTCGCAACTACCGGGGCCAAATACCAAGTATCAGCTTCCAAATATGACACTAACTGCTTAACCAAATAAATATTCAAAGGGCATAGCTTCGAATGGAGCTGAGTCTTGGATGAATCACCATGCTCTAGCATCAGCATCAGCATCAGCATTCGCATCCGCATCAGGTCAAAAGACATTTTTTATATAGTGTATACATTTATATAACTAAGTCCCTAGATACTCATTTTCCGCCCTAAGCCTCAAAAGTCACATAGTCAAAGCATAATCGATGTCATTTTACCCCTTTCAGGGGTGGTTCCTTTCCACAGCCTTCGTCCCAGGGAGGAAGTGAGCTCCAAAGGAATTTTGAATGTATCTAATTGGTCGACTGTAGTCTGCGCAGGATTTTTACTATTTTATTTCTGCAACCACATTAAAAAGTTTTATGACCAGCATTTCGGGTGAATTTGACAACAAAGAGAAATAAAACAAGCATGTTGTTGTTGCTGTTGTCAACTTACAGCAGCTGCGGCAGTAAAAATCATCACAAAAGTTACGTTCGCAAAAGTAGTCAAGTTGAGCCTCGGCCGCCACCCTCCCCCACCCCGACATAAACCATTGTAAACGGACGCAATCCTTTCACTACCCCCTCCCCCCCCTCCCTTTAGGACGGCCACTGTCCGTGTTGACCTGGCTCGGCGATTGCCAATGCTGGTGAGATCATTCCACTGCGCACTGCCGCTGAATAGAAATTGCCAAATTATTGGCACTGATTCAATCGAGCACGACAAACACCCTGGGGTGTCCTTAGTCCTGAGACTCGATGGCTTCTATTTACTATTAAACATGTACGAGAATTTTCTTTGTTTCAGGTGTTGCAAGCCTTCTGCCGTGGATACAACTAACAATCGATATACTACAAGCACTAATATATACGAGTAATTCTTTAAAATAAACACTCAAGAAGTTTATATGAATACCATTCTCATTTCGTAAACAATTCAAAATATTGTTAAGGTAAATGCACATAAAATATTCCAAGAACTATAAGAATGTGAGGAATAACCCTCTCTGAACTTTAAACAGCATTGATTTTAACCACGCAGAGGGTAAATTAATTTTCGCAGGAAATCTGTATCACTTTTAAGGAAGGCATGCCACAGCACATATGTATTCTTCATCAGGACCACTAGCTGAGTCTATTTATCCATGCCCATCTGTTTCTTTAAGACTAGTCTCTTAGTTTCGTTCCATAGGAATGATCGGTCGAAAATTAAAGTTCAATATGAAAATCTGTGTTGGTTCTTTTGATATCTCAACTATTCTCACATATCGTGTACTTGTGTTTTCTTGCATGCTAAGAAATTTCACATTAATCGAACTACCATATCATACAGCTGCCATAGGAATTAAATTGAAAATGTAATACCGTTTGCTGCAAGGGTATACAATTTTTGGCATGCCAAAGATAATCTTTCCTTTCTGTTTTCCTTTGTTGTTAATTTCACTTGTGTATTTTTGGTGTTTTACTGGTTGCAATATTTAAACTTAGACAAAAGTATTTCTGGCACGTTCGAAAGCAATTAACTTTTTTATTAAGCCAATATCCGAGGTCAGATGTCAGCTCCACGTGCCAATAAAACTCATGACCTCACAAAGAATTGCAGATACAATACGGTATACTCATATATACATATATAAATGTATATATATATATGAATATACCGATAAAATAGCGCTGCAGCAGCAGCCAAAAAGTCTGAGGCCGATGCACCGAGACGCATTTAAACCAATTGACACCAGGCGGGGAAGAATTGGGAGGAATAAAAGAAGCTAAGCCAACAACTCCGCAACATCTGCGTCCGCTTGACCAGGCCAACCAAGCCAACCGACCAACAAAACCAAAGTGAGCAGGCGAATGAATTTTGAACACAAGAGTAAGAGGAAAGGGGGAAAAACAGAAACAGAAACTGAACAACAAGAAAAACACATTGACAAAAACTAAAGCTGGCAACAGCTACATGCCCCATGCCCCATGCGTCATGCCTTATGCCATGTGGCATGCTGTTGAGCTCTTCGCCAATATCGATTCTATTGGTATCTAGTGTTGGGGCTGGTCGATGTCGATGTCGACGGGCAGCCAGCTTGTAGAGAGGTGTGAGGGAGGGCAAGGTGGGGGAAGGGAAGGGTGCAGCTCACATTGAAAACATTTTGCGCGCATCAAAAACAGCAACAACAATAACAACAAGAGGCGTCAAACACTTGCCAGTTATTCAGTTATTTTTGCAGCGTTTTTTAGCATTTGCAAGTTTTGAGGCCAATAACTCTGCTGATGGCCATGGCTGATGGGGTTGATGGGGGCTAAGAGGGGGCTGTGGTAGGCGCAGGTGGCGCCGCGCCGCGCTGTGTTGCGCTTTGATGTGTGACAACAACAGTCAATAACTGCAACAATGCCAATGGCAATTTATATGTATATTAAGCCAAGTTCGCTTGCCCGTTTATGGCAAATATTTCGACTAGTTTATGGTCACGTTTTCGACGTTTGACGTCCGCCATTTACGGTCCACAGCAACCCTTTACTTGTACTCTCTGGCCGAAACTTTACCCGCAGTTTAAGGTATGAAAAGTTGTTAACTGATATACGTGAAATATGTACGTATATATTTACATATTTAATTAAATTATGGGTGGTCATTAATTTCAAACCTCGATCAGCGTCATATTTGTAAGAGCGAGACAACTAGCTGACATAGTGATGACAGCAGATTCTTATATTTAATGGTAGAATGAACTGTTATTTAAATGTTATGAACCTGTGATAAGGAGAACTGCTAACAGCATCATTACACTACTCAGTAGAGGATTAATACATTATTCTGTACCTTATGCAGTATTCTTCAATGTAACAATTAGCATTTTTAATGCTGTTATAACACATAATGTTATTAACTTTCAATAAAGGAAACTGTTAACAGGATCATTACATTATTCTGTAACCTATTCAGTATTCTCCAATGTTACAATCAGCATTTATGTACCGATATAAAATTAGAAATGTTATGAAACTGAGAAGTATGTAACTGCTATCATCATAACATTATTCTGTACGCTATTGAGTACTTTTGAATTAAGCCATTTGGTCTTGAATGCCGTTGTAACATGAGTAATGTTATGAGTCTGTGGAAAAGAAAACCTTTTAGCAGGATCAAACAATTATTTGGGATCAAGGAAACTGTTAACAGTATCACAAAAATATTCTGTAATATATAGTCTGTATTCTTCATTTGAGTGCTGCTGCAGTAATAGTAGATTGGGAGTTTACTCACATTCTCCAGTTTTGCAACTGTCTCGTACATGGTCATGTTATTCACTCGCCCATATTGAACAACAAAATCAATATCATCAGCCTCAACGCCAGGCACACTTGTAGAATCCGACGACTGTTGCAGTTGTTTGGCCGTCAAAGTCTCAGCTGCTGTCGCGACGTCCCCAGCCACAACGCCAGCTGCAGCAGCGAGTTCATCGCCAGTCAGCATATCGATGGGTACTGCGGGGGAGGAGGTGGAGGTGGAGGCCGAGGGGCTTTCCACATTGGGCGGGGTCCATGCTAGACTTATGCTTGTGCTCGTCACGGATGTTGCATGCACATCTTCAGGTGGTCCTGGTATGTTATTCGTACCTGGGAAGCAGAGGAGTTGATTTTATAATGCAAGTTTAATTGGCCAATATTGGTTTTGTCTGCCATTTTGTGGGCTAAACCGAGGCATTGACCAAATAATTTAGCACACAATCGTGTGCAACAGTGCGTGTGCTTAACATGCACAGACACGCCATTAAGCAAACAGAATTAGCCGCAAATACAAACAGACACACAGACACGAGTAGACCAGGGGCTTTAAGAGTACAATTGCCATGGATACGACTCTCACCTTCCTCGTAGCACTGCAAAATGTTTCCAGCGTATGATAAACAATCCGGCACATTGTTCGCCATTGTAGACGAGGCCGACATGCCTCCGTTTGCTGTTGATGCTCCCAGTGTTCCTATTCCCGCTGATGTTGCCGCAGTTGCCGCTGTCGACTTGGTGGTCAACGCAAGGGGCATGACGCCGCGGCAGAGTGGCATGCAAGCGTTAATAACGCCGCGTCGACTGCAACAAGGAGTGTGGTCTCGTCCTCCTGCTGCACAGCGCGCCAGGATAGCTAAGATTGAGTGGGGAATGGTTAATAAGGGACGTTGCCATGACACCGCAGTTTTATGGACCTACTTCTCTAATATATCTAAATCTCACACCCCAATTTCAGCTTTGAATTCATCAATTTTCTGCTTTGCATGATTTGGATACTTAATTTTAGGACTCTTGTTGGTCGATTGCCAAACTGACTTTTGAGCAGCCAACGACAAAATGGATGACTTTGCATGTTGCCCCAATTTTCAGGAAATTACCACAGATTTTACATCTGCTTAGAGAAAATCTCCCAAATTCAAGCAAGTCATCATCTAATAAACTTGACATGGCCATAATCAATAAAACTATGTTTAACTCTTGATGGTATTCTGGGGTGATTCGTCGTTCTATTGTAATAAAATAACAAATATCTATTTCTTACATTATTCATACAAAGGATTGCATGACGGTCTTTTAAAATTGAACAAATGTCTTCAAAGAACTATTTTGCCGTGGTTCATCAGTTACTAAATTTGTTAATCTTTAAACACCTGTAAATATCTCTAGTAGTTTTGTTATCTTAAATGGTAAGATATTGGTATGTAGCATAAATAGATATACAAAACTATGCATACAGTCTCTGCATTCCTACTTCCAATTCCTGCTAACTTGGCCAGCATGGTTAACCATTTAAGTTATTTATTTCGGATCAATCGAACGTAATGTAATTGTTAGTAGCTATATTCTTCTACTTCTTCATATAATACTTATTTATTTATTGATTCGTTATTGGGACCTTGATATTGGAAATTTGATCAATTAAAAAGAGCATTTGAAATGAGCTCATTAAATTGGTAGAGATTGGCCACTGGCCATTGTCCATTTGCAAGCTGCGAGCTGCTTAATAAGGATGTTGGACTGACACTAATTAGTGTTGGCCATGTGTGTGTCATGGAAATGGAAATGGGCATGGCTGTTACTCACGCATTTGGGCACGACACGTCGGACCGAGATTTTCGATGTCGGACAGGCGAATGTTGTAAGAGCAAAGAGGAGCACATTGTGGCAGGAGGCCAGAAGCTTGGCAGCACGTCGACATGTTGTATTTGCCAATGGGAGTAGGGTTCGACTCAGCGGTCAGGGTGCGTGTAATGAGACGGGGAGATGGTTCGCTTTTGCCGTACGCATTAATTGATACCACATAGAACTCGTAGTAGATGTCCGCCTCTAGACCTTCAAGGATGAGTGGCGGCTGACGCTGCAAAATTAATTAAATTAGCCGAACAACCTGGGTGAGCTGGAACTTCTTCCTGCACTTGCCTTTTCCACTGACAAATAGTCATCGCCAACGCCGAGTCGACGGAACTTGACGTGAAACGTGGTCACCGTGTCGGCCAGACGCTTGGGCTTATTCCAATCCAGAATGACAAAGTTATCCGTTTTTGCGACCGTACGCAACTTGGATGGAGGATCAGCTAGCACCCCATAGCCTTGGAAGAGACAGCTGCTGTACTCGGACATGAAACGCAGACATCTGTGAAATAAAAAACCAATTCAACTATATTAGTATTCTTAGATACAATGGTGACCTTTCAGATGTACTCTACTCCTAACGGAGATACGTGTTTGGCTTTACAAAATCAAATCTAAAAAAAATTATATGATAATCTCAGATTTACTCAGGCTTGTTCCGGGTTTCACTTTCGGCAAGATCTCTTGGAAGTGAATTCCTTTATCTACTTACATTTTCACATTTCACGTTCCAGGGATCATTATCATAAGTAATATTATAATGATAACATATTCATGAAATTTTAAGAATTTCCTTCAATGATAATGAAGAATTTTGAGCAATTTTATAAAAATCTGACGGAGCGAAAAAATAAATTTCACATAAAATCATTATTATAATTATTATTGGATAAAAACTTTAGATATCGAAAATCTCAAAATCATGGTGAATATTAATCATAAAGAAAGCATTGAAAAATATTATTATGGTATAATTATCGATTCATAAATACAAAAAAAAATAGTTTTGTTAAATACGTTAAAATAACAAGTGGAAACCGGAACAGACCTGACTATTTTTGGACGGATAAATATCAACAAATAAATCTTGTTTTACAGCTAGAATTAATGTTTCCGTTACTGAATCTAATCTATACCTACTTAAACAAGCTGAAGTCAAGAGAGGTCAGCCTGCCAGCGCAGAGTGAGAAGCAAGCCGAAGGTATGCCACGAGCACGGCAACAGGGCGTATGATCAATGTTATTGGCCAAGCACGTGAAGGTGATGTTGGACCAAGGTGCACAGACCATGAGATCGGGAAGTGTGGCCTGATCCGCCTTCTGAGGATCACACATTTTATCCATGCACAGGCGATGCGTCATCCCACTTGACTCACAGCAGCCTCGAATATCTGGCAACGAAGGCATCACCTGTTTGTCCGTGCTGCCCGCCTGAGTCTCGGCCATCGAGGCGCTGGTGTGGGTAAAGAAGCGGAGTCGCTCATTGGGCAGACTTGAACCGTATTCATTTACGGCCGTCAGTAAAACAGCGTACATTGTCAGAGGGGAGAGTGAATTGAGGAAGAGATACGTCCGATTGGCGGGAACATTGTAGAGTGTCGTTTGTTCTTCTGACTGCTCGGTTCCCTCAGATGTTTTATGTTTGATCTCACCGCTCAACTCATCCTCGTCAAAACTATGCAATATCGTCAGGTTGACCGTGTAGTGAGAAACCTGGTCGGCAAGTTTCTGTGGAGGAGTCCAGCTGATATTGACGCTTGTCTCCCGCACATCTTCTATCGACAGAAGGGTGGGCGTGCTGGGTATCAGCTGTACCCCCTTGAGGATACATTGGAGTCCGCTTAGGGTGTGCTGCACACACGAGACTCGAGTCTTTAGCCTGTCGGTGAAGGGTGTGTACTCGCCGCGGCACATGTCCTGGCAGAGATCGGGAATTTGCTTCTCCACACAGCATGGAACATGATTACGACCATCGGCCATGCATTTTACAATGCTAGGAAAATCTTTCTCGCAGGCCTCGGGATCGACATCTGTGGTCCCATCCAATATATTGTGGACATTGCAGAAGCCCATGCACTGGGAGGAGACATTCCCACGCTCGCAACACTCTGTAAAATCATGGGTAAACACAGGCGGCAATTGACTAGGACGCCAAAAACTGCGATTATCCTGGGCATTAAGTGGCGGCGGTAAGAGGAAGACATCGCTTGACTCTGCCGTAGCCGTGTCTGTGATGTTCCCCTGCGTGAGCTCCTTAACTGCGTTTAAGTAACATGATTATAAGTCAACAAGCATTACAAATTCTATAGCTTACCTGTCAGTATGTGTATGCTGCGCAAGACCGGATCGGAGTTCAACTCACAGATGTAGGCACCCGAATCACTTGCCTTGAGGGCCTTGATTAGCAGCACCCAAACCTCTCCTCCCGTCTCCGAATTATGTCCTTTCGGGTCTATGCGAGAACGTAAGTCCTTGCTTAACATTTCAGCAGCATTACTAGAAAATTTATACACTTACTTTCATCATGCAAAACTCGGACACGATGATCCTTTGTGACCCGAACCGTTCCAGCCGTTAAGATCTCGTCCCCCTTCTTCCATATCACCGTATTGTTGGCCTCGTTCTCTGACACAACGCATGTCAACAGGGCATCTTTGTTTTCGAATATCTGAGATGGTCCACCAGTTCCTAAAGCAGTGTATATTTCATTTAACAACCAGGATTAGCTCTAAGTAAGGGAGATCTGGGCTCTGTGTCCAGGCAATGGTTCCCAGACCCTAACTACAATGTTAGACTAAACTACATTTCAATACTCCATTAACTCTTATAATCTCACATAGATGATAGGTTGTAAGATTTAATATAAAAGTATCGGTAAGCTTAAACAAAACATGGTAAATTAATTGGAGAGCTAACATACCAATTGGCACACCTGAATTAACATTCGTTAATAATAGACATATCGTTATGATTTGCAACACAAACAGGTTGAGCATTATTCCGTGTGTTTGCCTGTGAATAAAATAGAAGAAATAAAAATTAAATTTGAATTTAGCAAATAGCAAAATGAGTCTAATTTTCAGTTCTTATAAATATTAATCGACTTACAATTCATAAGTGTGTACAAATATTTAAATTTTTTACTGGTTGAGAGTTCATGGAAAAATATCAGTAAAATATCGCAAAATATATTAAAATGCTTAGGAGACAACTTCTGGGTAAGCATTGTATAACAGGATATTTTAAATAAATTTCAAATAATGTGTTTTCGATAAATGCATCATCTTATATTGAAGCAAATTGCTAAGAAAATTGAGGAATTAATTAACAAGTACTGCTGTCCACAGTGATATTTAAATAAATTTATATTTAATTAACTAAACCATTCTTGTTGGATTTGTGTGCTCTTTGGGGTATATTAAGTTTGTTAAAAGTAAGGAACAGGCTTAACGAAACGTGGTTATTTTATATGTATATAGTTAGTGCAATTAAGTGGTAGGGCATTTAGGAGAATGCACCAGATTATTGTACTGTCGTGCGCACTCGACTTGTTTTCTTTGATTTATTTTGTTTTTATCATTATTTTCAATAACACCACATAAACATTTAGGGCTGAAATTGGCTGAAGTTGCTGATATGTTGGAGTCCAAGAAGGTTTTTTAGACCCTTTAAAAAAGTATAAGGCTCTAAGTATGTAAAAAAAAAAAGTGCTTAATGGTTCTAAAGAAGTCTGGCAGAGCCCATAGAGTACATATATATATCTTCATGATCACCATCAACAGCCGAGTCGATATTGTCATATCCGTCCGTCCGTCCATCCGTCTGTCTGTATGAACGCCTGATCTCAGAAACAATAAAACCTGCAGACACCAAATTCGCCCCTGAAAACAAAATTTTTGAAATCCCATAAAAGGAGAATTATTAAAGTTCTTGACAAGAATACGTACAATATTATTCTTTTACTTTATCAAGAAGCATGTCTTCTGGGGAACTTGGCCAATATAACATAAAACTTATAATAGTACAAGCTAAAAACAAATACTGTTAAGCACAGATTTGTTTTTTTTTTTAAATTAAGTGAATGTCTTTGACATTATAAAATGTTTTATAGCCCGTTCCTTTTTTGTGCCGTGGCTGTCGTAAAGTGATGTAAGTGTATTTGTCCATTTGAAATATGTATTTGCTCGTTTTGGGATGTCAAAAATGTTGAAACTTAAATAATAGTAAATGCTTTCTTCTACCTATTGCACAATCAATATTTTTCAATCATTTTCATAGCCCGTGAGAAACATTTTTATTTGAGGACCAGGCGGTTTACCCCTCTGTGGACTCATACACACATACACAGCCGGATGCACCTGTCAACTGCCAACTAGAATTGCAAACAACGATGGCGACCCATGAACGCACTGGCGGACGCAGATGCAGTTGGAGGCAGCGTCACCTTGGACAGGTGAGGTGGGTGACGGAAACGGAGTTGGACACGAACACGGAGACGAAGGCGCAGGCCGGGATGGGAACCAGGATGGACAGGAAGACTGGCAGCGCGTTGATGTCGACATTGGGATTCAAAAAATAAAATATACGTGACCGTTGCACACCCCATCCCAAAATGGGTTGACGGCATGTTCTGCTACCTTTTCGTTTACCTCTATTTTTTATATTTTTTGTTTGTGATAAATATTTTGTTTTTCTTTTCTTTTTTTTTCTTATATTTCTGTTGATAAAATGTTGAACATTGCAATAGTCGCTTGATGCTGACAAGGTGTACGCTGCCTGGTTCACTGATATTGGCTCGAACATTCGTTGAAGGCGCTATACCAATTGCAAATCGATGCGAGTGAGCAAATACATCCGTACATCCGGTATTTTGCGAAAATGTCAAAACATGAACAGAGCACGCATTGCGGAAAGCCATCGAATTAAAGTCATTTCCAAAACAGTTTTTACTCTTCGCAGAAACATTTTGATGCGTATTAATCATGATTAACTTCTGCGAAATTGAATTCTAGCACATAAAGCTCTTTCACCTATCTAAATAGATTTTATCTTGGTCGCGTCCACGCCAATGAGATACCCGTTACTAAATAATTTATTGAGTCTGGTAACCTTCTCCGATTTGCGAGGCCGATAGAAAAACACTCTAATATGATAATATTCATTTGTCCACCACATTTTAAGGCTCTAATCTTTATAGAGTAATATAAATATTAAACCAACTAGGTCTACTTGTGGTTTAAGGAAGTCTGCGTGAAAAATTTAGTTTTTCTAGCTCTGTGAAATATGTTTGTTCATTCCAAGATTAAATCTGCTTTTAATGCTAGTCATTAATATATGCATATATAGTTTGTAGGATCTGCCACGCCTCCTTCTCCCTGTTACATACATTGCAATGAAAACAATATCCCCCTTGCTTCTCACTAGACATACTAGTTTAAGTAGACTTTGTGATTAGGATAAATACCGATCCCATACTTATGTATTAAAGTTATTGAAATTAGAATAAGATTATACTTATCCTTAGCATTTGATAGTTTGCTGAGTTGAATGAAATCCTACATGCATTGCCGTAAAGCTAAAGGGTGAGAATTGGCGGCTATTGGGGTTGAAATCTGTCCCGTGTTTCCCATTCATATGTGCTTAGGAAATCCCCTTATGTATTCAGACGGGCAGTTGACGTCTGCTGGAACGGAATTTGTTTGTCCATGGCCTTTGGCAATGGCACTTATAGGGCATCAAAGGTCTGTTGCTTGTTTACGAAGTGCAAACTGCTAATGACCAATTCCCAATGCCCAATCGCAAAGTCGACGACTATGGTTGGAAGACAATAGTCGTGGAAAAGTTGTAGTAATGGCAGGGTCAAAGGCAGGGGCAGAGACAGGGACAGGGACGGGTTCGAACGAGGTTGGCTGCTCACGGTCGAAGATATTTTATGCGCGTTAAACGCATTCTAAATTGAATTTACAAAGTGTGAGCGATGCACCGAGTACTTCTCCCCAGACACCAGATACCGCCATGCTCGGATGCCACACGGAGTTCATTCATAAATTCTTCAAGCGAAAGCGTTGCCACAACCATTCCATTCCGACTGCAACCTCACCAGCCTCACAGCAAAGTCTCATCGTCTCGTGCCTCACAATGGAGAACGCGACACGGTGAATTTCGCTGCCGTGTGACTCTCTCAATTGCAAGGGTGACAAATTTGATTAAATTATAGCGCTATTGCAAAGCGTTTTATCTTTCGCTAGCACTGGAGCTGGAACTGGCGGAGTTGCACTCTGCCGGCGTACGCCACGTACGAAGACCCAACTCAATTAATTGTTTTTGCTTTGTTGTTGCCATTGTGAAGAACCCTCTCACTCCCACACACACACACACACACACAAGCACAGACAGTTACAGATACGCAGACACGCACAGCAGCCAACCCATCACTCACATTTACGTGCCTTACTTGGTTGCCATCTATTTGTCTTCATCGTTCCGCGACCGCGTTAAAGCAGTCAACGTTCTGCTCGTTGACGTTGTAAGTAAATTGTATAACGTGGCGTATGAGTAATATGATATGCATGCTTCGATTCCGCACGCCCGCTCTGCCCGCGCTCAGCTCGTTGAAGATGATGTGGTAATCAGTTTTGATTTTATTAGCATTCGGGGAAAGCAGTCAAATGAGCGTGCCGGGTGGATGCCAAAAAGAGCGGTAAATATCCTGAATCTTTTTTACGACTTGCGACATGTGCGTGGTTTTGTTCCGGGAGAATTCCCCAGGTGTATTACGCAGTGTTATAAGGCTGGAGTTTCATAAAATCCCAATAATTGTCAACAATGTAAGTTTGAGGGATACGCGTTGGCTTAATTAGCCTTACATTTAATTTCTATTGCACAAAACTAAATTCCAACGGAGAACAAATCAAAATCATGAGAAGCTGTTCGACATAAATCAGCATATGAATGAGGCGTACCAATTTTTATGTATTTTTTTGGAGTTAATTACGATAATGTGAACAAATTAGAAGCGAAAAATGATTCATAATAGAGCGCAAAAGAAAATGTAAATGACTTGGCCATTATGGAAACCAGAGATAACATAAAAACCGAATATATCATAAAGAGACGCGCAGGCTATTGTGATGGTAATTTAGAAGACAAGGCAGTGCTTCATAATTTCGCATTATCTCTGTCAGCCTGGTCGACAACGAAAGACAAACCTAACGGAAGACAGACAAATGACAGTTGGGAAAGGTGTGCATCGTCAGGCTAGAGCTCAAGCTGGAGATGGCGCAGGAGCATCAGCAGCCGGCAATTGACTAAAAGATATCCTTTTTGATAAATGAAATACACCGCAAAACATTTTAAAAGCCAACCGACAACACTTTCCACTTTGCTGCTAATTTAAAGTTAACACCAACAACTCCTGGCCACAAGAAAATGGGAGGGAGCCAGGGACAGGCAGCGCTGGCTAGTCACGGTCCCTTCTTTCTCTCTGCTTTTATTTAGGTGTATGGGAAGCAGCAGGGGCAGCTCGGCAGTCGCTTGACAACGGTGCAGCCATCGCCGCATGTCTGTCCTCTCGTCCAGTCGTCCTCTGGTTTGTCTGTGTGTTTGGTTGAAGCTATTTTATGGCTGCCATTGCCTGTTCTTGTTGTCATGTTTTTCGTTTTCGTTTTCAGTTTTGTTTTTGTTTTGTTGATTTTTAACCCCTTTTCTCTTTTTTTTTGAGTTTTTATTTTATTTTGCTTGAAAGAGGTAATTTTTCTTAATTACCTCAAAATGTTTACCTTGTTGCTTGTGTTTTGGCTTTGGCTTTTTGGACGCCTAGATAAGGAGTGGCGCGTCAGGCCGGTAGTTAGGAGTCTCCGTAGATTGTCCTCTTGTGTAAAGGTGTAAAATATTTTTCGACATCGTACAGCAACAGAAACAGAAACAGAAAAACAAAAACAACACTTTACTTTTAGGAAAATGTTATTGTTTGTGTTCTTAAGCAGCTTTCCTGTTGTCCATAGGGTTCTGTTTCACACACACACAAGTATGAGCTTCTAGGCAGAAAGTAAAAGTATTGCATACTTCCAGGCGGCGACAACAAAGGTGTTGGAGTGTGTGTGGGTGCCCAAACATACTAAGTACCTGGCGACACAATGGCAACAGCAAAACACATTTTTGCAGCTTAGTGCAAGGTAAGCAACAGTCTTTAAACTATTCCGAACACCCCTCAAAAGCCTTTCATAATATACATACCCTCGACCTGAACTTGGCCGAGCAGTGTAAACCCCTTTTGTAGGGCTTTAAATGGAAATGGGAGAAGTGGGAAAATGGGGAAGGTGAGAGTATGCTTAGGCCTTTGTTTTATTTATAATTCGAGCAAATATGATGATAAAAAATTACTTGCACGCAGTGTGACAACTTTTGGTCAACACCAGAAACAAAGTTCCTTGCGTTGCAAAACTTTCCGGCTCCGGCCCCGGCTCTGATAAGCAGTCCGCTTATCCTAAAAGCCATATTACGAATAGATGGAAACATCAAGATCAAAGTTGCTGTTTGAACTCGAAAAACTTTTTCCCAGCGTGTCGGAATCGGTATTTCTGCATACTCGTAGTTTGGTCGGTTGTCGTTCACCCTCATCCCTGTTTGTATAGTGGCTTATTAAAAGACTTAAGTGTTGAAATACCTCAAGAGTTATGATAAAACGTCGTTTGTTAGCCGCAATGCAAAACGAGAAATAAAAATAATTATAAGTGTTTTTACAATATTTTCGCATTTAACTTTTCTTTGTTATAATTTATAAAGTTTTTGAGTAGAGATTATTAATGCTGAAACAGACAGAGAGACCACAAGTAACGTTATTTGATAATAGAATAACAAGGGTATAAAAATCTGATACGAAGTAAAGATAAGTTAATTAAGAAGTAGAAACTTTGGGAAAGACTTGAGCCGGGCTTAAACCAACGGCTTAACTTTCAACTCTAACATCTTTGAAATGGTCAAATCTATTCAATTGGCTTGAAATCCATGTAAGAAATGTTTCAAAATGAATGCTACATTTTAAACCATTCCAAAGACTATTTAAAATATTATTATTATCTTACAAATGCATAACGATAAATAAAACATACGATAAAGTTTGTGATTAAATCTGTTTTAATAAGATGTATTATAGCTTTATGTAAATGTATGTCAGAGAGAGAAGACATCTTCCTATAAACTTTTATATATTCTATATTCTAGATCACTCGAGTTGATTTAAGAAATATATAAGTTAGAGAGTCTTAAACTTTTAAGGTTCCCATATATGTATATAAAACAATCGCAAATATACCTTAAACAAGCTCTGTCGAACATTTATACATGTATGTGTAATTAAATGAACCTGTCAAAATACATATTATTTGCGGAAATTGGTGTAAAGTTGAATACACAAATCCCAATAACAAAGCAACAATAAGATCCCTAGACAACGAAAAGAAACAACGACGAGTAACAACGATGCAAACACGACGACAAGCAACAATGATGAAAATTCAACGACTGCGAATTCTCAAGATGGCGAGTTCCAAAAACGATGATCAGTTGAGAGACGTTTTGAACGATGAGAGCAACGAGAGCAAGTCGAGTGCGGTCATTCAAGAGGGAAGCTCTACGTTCGGCCTAGTGTGGTTGTGAGAATAAAGAGACCTTCGAGTATAACGACGCAGATTATCTAATTTCAATTCATTGTGAAATACTATTTCATTAATATTAAACATTTTACTATAAATAAAACCCCACAATAATGTCATATTATATTCTATTATTATTATTATTCAATATCTTTATTATGATACATTAAGGCAAATGTACAGTATACAGATATAGTATAACTTGGCTTTGTTCAATTTGATGCTGATATCTCCAGGACAAAAACTTATTTCTCATATTTAATACAAGATATCAAAGTTTCATTTGCATGAAAACAATAAAGAGATGGAAGGACACACTGGCATATACATATATATATATATATATATATAGCTGCTCACTCTAGTTGAGTATAAATATATTTATGTGTCCTGAGACGCCTCCTTCAGTGTAATTACAGAGTTCGTGGCAACATTAGAATACCCTCAAGATGGTACGAGTATAATAAAATATAAAATAAACATTAGAGCGAGTGATTTCATATTAAATACTCGTACTCCACCAAAAAATAAAACAAAACTGTGCAAAAGATATACACATGCTCGTATGTAGATAAGTGCATGCACGGATGTACAAGTAGAAGCACCTATAACTCTGTATTTGCATATGGAAATGCGAAGGACCCCAGTTCAGCTGGTTGAATGTGTCTAAGCAGGCGTGGGAGTATTTGTAAATCAGACATAATTGTATGTGTGTCTGCAAGTGAATACCCACGAGTGCAGTGAGACTCTGAATGTGAGTGTGTGTGAGTGTGAGAGTTTGTTTATTTATTTTGCATGCGCATTTCGCTACGCAAAGCAGCAAAAACTTTTATGCACTTTTCATAATTCGCTTCAAGCACAAATGCACAATAATACTAACAACAACAATAGCAACAGCAGAAGCAACAACAATAAAAATTGCAAACAAGGATGCACAAATCCGACAAACGATAAAATGTAAGTACAAGACACCAAACAACAGTGACAACAATGCCTCACAATTTTCGACAGAAAGTAAGAGAAGAGCAGAGTGAATCAGTGTTGCCAGAATTTTAAGCGCTTAAATAAGTTATAAAATGCTAAAAAAAAACAAATAATAATAATAATAAAAATATAAAAATAACATAAAAAGAATATCAAAAAATTAAATAGTATATTATATAATATATAATTGAAATTATGCTATTAATAAAATGCATATTATAGGTTATTAAAAACAACATGCGGGTTTAAATTAATATTTCATCGCCGACTTCTCAGAATTCTAGAATCTGGGCTTAAAATTTGGCTGCATCCGCCACATTTTCGTAATTGACAATTTGGATTTTGCCCAAGTAATTTCCATAATATTTTCTTCATTAAGATATTCATACCTCCATTATTAAGTTTTTTTCAGTACTTAAATGATTTTCGAGAGAATATATTAATTTTTTTAAGTTTATTGAAGATTTCTGGCAGTCTGGAAAAATAGTCAAATAATTTATTTTAATAGCCAGCGTTTCTTTACATTTTCTAGTTTTTGCACATTGCTAAGTCTAGCTAGGAAATAGCTATAGTGGCAACACTGAACTTAACCAGTCGGCGATGACAACAGTAACAACAACAACAAGTAAAACAACAATGGCATTGACTTTACATTTCCGCCGCTTTGCTTGGTAACTTCCGCAGCTTCCATTGTTACCGCTGACAAGCGAGGACCACTTGGCGTGGCAGCCTTTTCGCTTCATATCCATATGTGGCACGCACTTGCTGCAACTGCAACTGCAGGCATACAATGCCGATGTTTAGCCCAGAGTTACAACACGAACAAAAAATAAAATAAGTAAAATCCTAAACAGTCTTAAACATGCGTCAGACCGCACCCTCCGCAATTTTTACTTGAAGCTATGAAATGACTGACGGCTTCCGGACATATACGACATGCACATATACACAACTACTCGTAATAACATACGAGAACGTATGTGTTAACTATAGTTCGTACTAGGCAACAACTTAAAAGTCAGTAAGCTCTAAAATTGCAACAACTGACGTCTGTCGACAAGGAAACTCTGCAGTTGACGCGCTCTGACGAAGTTGTACGAGTACAAGTTGCAGTTACATTGCCGCAGATGCCACAGATCCCGCAGATGCCACAACCCGCTGCCGCTGAAGAGGTCTCCGCATGTGCGGTTAGAAATTAGATTTACTAGTCTCCCGACAACCCAGTAAAAGGCCATTCAAAGCCCTAAAAAGTGGCAACAACTTCACACAAGCCAAACAACTTTTCGAAAAAGTAAAACAAATGTTGTTAGCTCCTTACTCCTAGCCCCTTCGTCCTTCGATTTCCGTCCCTACTCTCTCGGTATGTAGCACTCTTATACCCTGTTGTACTATTAAATTTGCTCATGGGACTGACTGTTGACTTTGTTGTTTGCAAAGAAGACATAAAGTGCAACTGTTTTGTTGTTCTTTTGGCAAATTGGCCAAGCAAAGCAAAGAACTGCTCTAAAGGTAATCAATGGAGCTTCTAGCTTCACTTTCTAATATTTTTGCAAAACGACTTAATAACTGGAAAATGTTTTGCGAGTGTTTGCCCATGCAAAAACAGGTTATCGAAGTTTTGGTCCGAAAAGTTACATAAATTTACATTACACTTGTGAGTATTTCAAGGGTTTCCGACCCAGCACAAAGTTCAAAGTGCTCCAAATCGCTTTACACTCAGAATTGGGTAGACTTTTGAGAAACGGTTTGATTTCAACAACAAATATGCTATTCGACTTATACTTGAATTGCTTTATTTATTGTTATTATTGGTTATTTATATATGTGTACACTGACAATATCTCAACATTGTATAATGAAGTACACAAGTCCATTCGATGCACTATGATAGTCGTATTTGCTTAACCGCGACAATAACGGAAGCAACACTTTTCCAAAACGTCTTTGCTGCAAATACAGTATGTAAAGTAGTTGGTTTGACATAAGAATTTCACATATTTGTTTTTAATTTTTAACAAGCCGAAGAGTCGGGCGGGATCAATAGAAGTGAACGATATATTACAGTCGAAACCAACTATGAGAGACCCTTTACTTACTCTGTGAAACTCTCGAGCATTCCTTAATATCCAGCCCCATTTGTTTGTTCTTGAGGCTTTAATTAATTCCCTAAAATGGGCAAATACCCTATAGTGCGTTGTAAAGTCAGCGTTCTCCGGTTCCTTTAACCCGACACTGCCAAATATTGTGTTTTGAATAACTTCCGATTTTGTTGTCTGATCGCGATTATACAGGATACACTAGGACTCCAATGATTGTGCTGTATGTCAAAATTCAGGACTCTAGCTTTAATAATTCTCATTTTATGGGATTTCGAACATTATGTTTGAGATCTAGGCACTCATACTTAATAGACCCTTATAATTCTTTTAAAGTAAATGGTCTGAAAATAGTTAAACATAATGAAAATCTAACTTATGTTAAATATAAGAAACTATAGTAAAATAACAAGAAATTGAAGAAAAGAAAAAAGCCAAATAATGGGTTTTCGTACAAAATGAAATATGTGAGATTTAATTTTGTAAAATCAATTATCTATTATTTATATGATACTTCAAGTTTAAATGAAATTTTTACCCACAAATTTATTATAAAAGAAAACTTAACTCTATAAAATCAATTCGATTACGGTATTATCGTAGGAGTCAATATGTACATAGTTAAAGTTAAAGAGAATAATCATAAGAGAAACGTACTTTTATTAGTCAAGATGCCCCATATTAATCAGCAGGATTCAAATGAAATTATGATTGCTGGCAACAAGAAAGTTTGATTATGTGAGTGCCCTTCCAGCAAATATATTATTCCCAGTGCTACTTTAACACGCAACTCGGCACTTCCGTCTGCACTTTGGCACAAACTCAATTTCAACAAAATGTTGCACCAATAGGCAAGGCAAGGGTTCGAGGCAGCGCTGAGACAAGTCAACCGCGACCAAGCCAAGCATACACTGTGAAGGTGTGCGATACGAGGTGATGCGGCAACCAGGTGAGGTGCTAATGAGCTGCAGTTCCAGGCGCACTAGTAGAAGATGCTCTGCTTGGAGGTTGGCAACCATTTGACTGTTGCCAACTTGCTTCCACTCTTTGGATGCGTGAGTGTGTGTGAATATACTTGATGTTGCTGTCGCTTGTTACTCCCTGCCAGCACTTAAAAGCTTTGTACCACACACACACACACACACACACATTCTCGCACTTACACATACATGAATGCCTTACCAAACTGCCAACGCGATGTCGACCTGCGCTTATGCTCTTGATATTTTTGACGTGTTCGTTTGACATTATTGTTGTTGTTGCAGCCACTGATGTTGTTGTTGCTACTGTTGTTGCTGTTACAGGTTGCCTGCACTTTGAGCAAGTTTGTTGCTACAGGAAAGCGTCGTTGCATTATTTTCATTTTTGTTTTAATTAAAATTTCACATGTCAACGATTTTTGAAGGTGGGCGTTCCATGGAAGCATGGGAAGAGAAGGCGTACAGGCGTAGTACCGCTACCTAGCCAATGACTGTTTTATTTTCTTAACCAAACAATTCAGCTACCCACCAAAAACAAAAGCACACAAGAGCCCACATTTTTTGGCACCCTTGTTGCATCGTGTGGCCATCGACAACACTGTCAACTGCATTTCCCAATGGCAACTGTGCAACGCCTTTTGGCGGCAATGCCAATCTATCACTGAATTCATGTGCCCACGCTTCAAGGCATATCAACGAGTACCCTTCTAAGTCAAAAACTAGGCCAACACTCATCTTCAGGCTCCGCTCTGTTCTCATCTTTTTATCTGACGTCGTTTGCCTTTCACCTTTCTTGAATTGAACTCTCGTTTGTAACTATATTATAGATTGTTTGAAAACACTCTTTTTAGAGAACAAACTAAGAGGAATGTGTAATTATGTTCGTATATATGTATAAAATGTGACAAATTAGACATTAATCTAGACAATAGGCATTATAATTAGAAATTTTGATTTTAATATTAAAATCGTAAGTTAAAAGTATATCTAAACTGGATATTAAATATCCGTAAGATGTATTTGATGTATTTATATTGGGATTGCTTTTACATACTTATGTGTACATGTATTTAAATATATCACTTGAAATCCATGTTGCTTGTATCGAGAATAGTTTGCTTGCGATAGTCTGGCTACACAGAATATTGTTTCAAATATGAAATAATTGATTTAATACAAATTCCTAAAAATCTCTTTTATTTATGTGTTAATCGCTATGAAACTTGAAGCAAATTATCCTATTTTGATATACTGTTAAACAAACATGTGTGATATAATAATTATTATTAATAATATTAATTTTACGTTCGTCAGTAGATTGGGTGATATATCGCAAATTGAAAATAAACATGACCTGCTTATGGTATTCAGGAACTTATATTTCAAATTTCATGTTCCTAGCTCTTATAGTTGCTGAGATCGAAACGTTCATACAGACGGACGGACGGACGGACAGATGAACGGACACCCGGACAGACAGACTGACACATGTCGATCGACTCGGCTAATGATATTGATCAGGAATATATATACTTCATAGGGTCGGAGATGCTTCCTTATACCTGTTACATACATTTGCATAAAATCATTATACCCTTTTTTGCCCATTTTTAATGGGTTTTTTAAGTCATGGGATTTTTAAAACTTTTGATTAGTCTAAATTGGCATATAGTTGTATCTGCAATTCCGAAGAAAGTACAGTGAAAAACTACTTAAAACTAATTGTAACTTTATTAAGAAAGTATCTTTTTTAATCTTTGACACTTTTAATGCAATTTTTGCACAACATTTTAATTTGATTTAATTTTCACAGGGTATACAAGAAATCCCCCAGAAAAATGTATTTCAAGGACTTTCGCCAGCCGGAAACCCAATTCACCTGAAAAGTTTCACCTCTTTTCGTTGTTACATATTGTAATCAAACCAAAGCAATTATATGAGATCTATCCCAAAAAAAAGATAGTTATACATAGTAATTGTATAAAATAATTGTAATTGCGCCAACAGATACAATAATTGTTGGCCCTTGCCATGTTTTTGTCCCATATCGGTATTTATTTATCTGTGCATCGACAAACGCACTCTACGCACATGATTCTGAAAAGCTAATTAACAGATACAAGTATGTATATGTGAACATAAAATCGGATTCTATAAAAAACTCATTATGTATATTTGTTTATTATGAAAATGCCGCACAGTTAACCAACGCAGCTTTCGGTTAAAATAATTAAATTTTTAACGGAAATGCGTTAAACGTTCCCTATAAAGACCGATATGACAAATAATCGAAGTTCCATGTCGATTCCATTTGCAGCCAATTGTTGACCGAATTGACCTCTACAATGTAGTATTCTTAAAATGTAATTAATTATCTGTCATCAGCATTTGCGACTTTCATTTTACTGACGTTGTTTAAAAGTAGCCACTATTTAATACTGAACGACTAGAATATATCCTAAAAGGAACATAAATTGGGGAAGTTATGATAAGGGTTATACTACAGATAAAAAAGGCTTATGGCAGTATGAAATAGGCTTTAGCTGTCCATGATTCTATATGCAAATAGAAAGAAAAAGCTGACTATTGGGGCAATAAACAAATATATGTTACAGTTTAATCTAACAGTCTGCATACTCTTTTTTATTTAAATAAAATGTATATGAACAGTTTGAATACGCAATATGTTCATTTGGTATCTTTTAAAATTAAAATTTACGCATAGATAAGCAAACCAATAAAAATTATACATGGAAATAAAAAAGCTGTGTGATTTGCTGTCAACATTTAAATTGCGTAGGCCTATTGTCGATTTCCGTCAGACAATTATAATGTTCATTCAAAACCAGAACCCTTCAGTATTATAAATGATTAATGATCAATGACCCGAGACACGTGAATGCCCAGTTGGATTTAAAATAACAAAACTAGGAAGCAATCGACACAATTGATAGCAACAGCGACAGCAACAAGAAAACTTGTTGGCATGTGTTCATCTTCAGAGGAACGACGTCATCGTTATCGCAGATCTTCTTTTCAGATTTTTGGAAATTATTAAGCAGACTTTTGAGCACATCTTAGTAAACTGAAAACAATGTTAAAACACTATTACTGGGGACTGGCAGACAGCACTAATGCATCCCACAGTGGTCCAATCTGTTTTCTCAATAATTTGCACAAAATGAATGTAAAAATACGCAAATTCCCCATCGACTGAGTTCATTTTGCCGGGCTGATAATGCGCGAGATGCAGTGCAGGAAAATATGCACTGGGCTCTCAGCGAAGGAAAGTTCTAGTTCGCTTGTGGTACAACAAAAAGTTGATTTATAAACAAACTTCTGCTGCACAAAGTTGTACTCTGCCGTCAACAAACAAACAAACAGAAGAAAAAGAAAAATGGCCAACGAAAGTCAAAAGTGCTTTGGTCAGGCGGCCAAATCTCCGACGGACAACCATCTGCTCCTTCTAACGTTAAGGGAGAATCCTGTTGGAACAATCTCACAATTGATGTTTCCAAGCAGCAAAGAAAATCAGCATAAAATATGAAGAAAAACATGCATCAAACTCATGATTGAAACCAAATTTTAAAACATTTAAATGCAAGCAGAGGAATGGATTAAATATCAATATACCAATTATTTAAATGCTATTTTAATAACACTTTCACACATGGCAACTGACTCATGAACCATACCCAGGAATTATTTTATTTTTGAACTAAACTTGTACATAATACTATTGATAAAAATTATGATAACAAGCCATTGAATATACGTAAAGAAAGAAACTTATGTATGTCCTACATGAAATGAATTTTCCGTCTATTCTCAATCATAGATTGAGTACAAGTACTAAGATTTCAGCTAAAAACTACGAAAAGTGTGGCAGTTTTTTGTCAGTGCAAAAAAGCTGTAAAGAGCAATATAAAACCTACAAGCAAATGGCTGATTTCAAAAGAGAAAACATTTTGGCATCAGCACCTTATAGTCGTCCCTTGCAGTCATCCTCAGTCAAATCAGTTCTTGGCACGAATTTCGCAACAGAAAATCTAAGAAATAAAAAAGTTTTGATGCTGCCGCAAAAGCGAACGCACAATCGACAAGTTCTGCGCGTTGGCTTAACTTCTGCCACAAAATTTTAGTTTCCGGCTTTTGATGGCTTGCAGTTTGTGTTGGCAATATGTATTCCTTGGCCACCGAGTTACCGAGTTACCAAGCTGCCGAGTTGCCGAGCTGCCTTTGCTTAACTTCAACTTTTCTGCTCTATATAAAAGTTCTTGGGAGGGTGTTGCTTATTTGATTTTTGTGCCGCCTTTGTTGCACAACAATCAACGGACCGACGTCAACATGTGTACCACAACTCCAATACTCCAACAACAACCCAAAGATACACAACAATTTGTAATTTTACAACTTATAAGCGAATATCTCAAAAATGAGCACAGCCCCCAATTTCACAATTTATCAGACGCAGCGTCGAGGCCAATAAGTTTACAATAAAAAGAAGACGCATTTTGCGACCAATAAAAAACAGACTGGGGGAATAATTGACCCCATCTATTTCCTGTCTTTGAAGGACTGAAAAGTGGAATAAACGATTATTAGAGATGAATGAAATGAATAAATATTAAATTAAATAAACGCA
Organism: Drosophila histrio; assembly: GCA_958299025.2. Classification (NCBI taxonomy): domain Eukaryota; kingdom Metazoa; phylum Arthropoda; class Insecta; order Diptera; family Drosophilidae; genus Drosophila; species Drosophila histrio. The sequence continues at coordinate 28,332,668 of OY729166.1, forward strand.
TTTATACACAATTCGGATCAAGCAATACATTACATGACCCCATCGACCTTAAAAACACTAATCCGATTTATTTCGCAAGTAACATATTGATATACATTCAATTTAAATACCATAATATACGTGCATATAAATATATATAATAATATTTATAAATATATTATAAATGTATTGAAATCAGGAATAAGCAGAAGAAAAAGTCGAGTCTGCAAAGTCCCCATATGGACCCTTGTTACTTTTTTTAAGTGAAGGGTCCAAACATAAATATTTAAATAAACCTATCAATCACAGAGGCGACACAATAGCAGAGACGACACTAAGTTAGTAAGTTATAATAATTTGGGTAGCAAATGTAACTTTTAAAACAGGTATTAATGCCAACAATAACACTCGACTGCTACTAAAAATCATGTGTAAATAAAAGTTTATTTCATTTATCATTTCTGCACTACAAGTTTTACCTATATAAAAATGATTGTCCTAGTGACGAATATACATGCAATTTGTAATGGAAAAAAGGCTAACAATTAATTAAATAAGCAAAACATAATATGATTACTACAATTTAATTAAATTTCAATTAAATTATTTACATTTGATTAAACTCAGATATGATTCTGATTTTGTATGTGTGTCAATAATCATCAAACGACTTTGAGGAGCGCTTTCTTTGGTTTATAATAATTCAATATTATTTCTCTGAGGCTGATTGTATTGTTAGTTCGTCTGAAAGCAGTCTATTTAAATTTTGCATATATGTAAGTAGGATAAGGCTACCATCATTAATATAAATATGATCGATTCGCCCTATCTTTCACTTTGAACGTTAAACAAAATTCTTTTCAGATAGTGCAAATAATAATTCCCTACCTTACCTTAAATGATAATAACCACCATCGTAAATTTATGATCGTTCAATTACCTGAAAAGATTATAATAGAAAACTCAGTTTAACTAGTTTATTGCAATCGATTTAAAAATATTTTCATTCTAGTTACTTATTTGTATTACATTACAATAATTTAGTTATCTACGTACATATATCTACGATTTCGTTCAATGCCTACTATTATCAGCTTCACAAAATCAAACCATGGAAAGCCTTCGATTTAATATGACTTGAATTTAGATACATTTAGTTTCAACATATTCTGGTATGCATACTAATAAACCTATAGATGTAAATTGATTTGCGAGTGAATTGTACAAATAATTACTTGGGGCTGGTGATTTATCAACTCAAATCTTACTATCTACATGATCAGCCTGAGGATCCACAGCAACAAGTTTTTAGTATTAAATAAAGGGTCAATATACCTTAAGTACATTGTATGTAGAAAGATATTATTTTTAAAGAAAAAATTAAAAACAAATGAATTGAAATTGAATAGAATTCAACCACAAGATTCATCACTTGAAATAATATTGAAAATTCATTTATCATGCATTGCCAACTCTAAGTAAGCCCGTAAATCTAATCATAGTACTTGTCGTATGAGCATGTGTGTCTATATGTATGTACATAACAGTATAAATACGGCGTTTTGTTGCCTTTCATGCAATTAATGTCAAGTTGCCATAATGAGCACACAAAAGCAGCTGATGATGCTTTGAACAGCCATGAAGGCGGCTTAAGTTAGCCAAGCGATAAGAACACATCGCCAACTCGGCAACTCGGCAGCTCGGTAGCTCGGCAGCTCAACAGTTGGAGGAAGTCAGAAAGTCAGGAAGTCGAGGCGTAAAAGCATATACGGAATTAGGGACAACAAGAAATGTGAGGCCACCAACGTTCTCCTTTTTTATTTGTTTATGAAAATGAAGCAGAAGGAGGAGTTGAAGTAGAAGCAGAAGCAGAAGCCAAGAAGTTAAATTGGTTTTGTATTTGTTAACTTTGTTGACTGGCCGTCAGTTATGCTCTGGTTCAACCTGTCTAAATACTTTATTGTTGTTGGTTTACGACACATACGTACACGAGTATATCCCAACACACACATGAACACATAATTGAAAAATGGGAAATGCGCAAATCCGAATACTGACAACGACAACGGCATTAACATAAGCAAAAATATTAAGTGAAATATAAACCCGGCCATTAGCCTAAATACTGATTATGCAGCATCACCACACTTCACTCCACTAATGTGGCCCAATGTCCAAAGCATGTGGCAAACTTTGGCGTTAAAATATATGACCAACCCGTCTAAGCACAGAGCCAGGACCAGGACCAGGGCCAGACTCTGCTCTGGAATGGTCTGCTCCGCCCCGCCCTGACAAATATACAAACATAATTGTGGGCGTCTTTGTATTCTCATTTCGCATGCCAGGCGGTCCTTTTTCCAAAAGTTATGCGTTTGTCTAACAACACACACGCACCTACAGACCACAGCCCCTCACACGCCCACACACCCAGAGATACAAAGTCGTAGATACACACGTTAGATTGTAAGTAGTTTTGGTAACTGTTTTTGATAATAAAAAGTTATTTATGTGATATAAACTTTCCGCCAGACGTTGCTTTTTCTAAACTATATAAAAACGAACCTATGCTTGTCGGCATTAAATTATTCTCCAACCAAAATGCTTATAATAGCTACACCATCGCTGATCTATCCCTTTAAATGTTACGAAACAAAAGTCAGAATGCACACAAGCTATTTTGCTGAGATCGATTTGCTCAAATTACAAAAAATGTGCGGCCAATTGTTAAAGCAAATAACGATAATAAATAAATAAAAGAAAGACGACACAGGTTGACAAGTCAGGTTGAATGTGCAACGAGTATACATACTAATTGTTATTACTTCGTAACTCAGTCAGTCGATCAGAAACGTATTTAAAACCGGTTTCTAATTCCATGAGCTCAGAGCGACGAATCGACAAAACAATCGGACATACAAAATTACTGTTCAAAGGTATAATTAGCAACGGAGATGCAATTAGACCGCCAGACAGCCATATTCCTCCTATAGAATAGTTAAGACATAAAACATTTTATTACGAATTCAATTTATTTGTTTAACATGTTCGAGATAAAAAATATTCAAAAGATAACCGCTTTAATGCCTTAGAATAAACAAAGAACATTGTTATTTTATTGAATTTACTAACGTGCGAAATATGAGAGATTAAAGCTTAATTAAGACCAAAGGCATTCAAATAGTTAAGTACACAACAAGAAGAAGTTGCACGTATGTAGATATTAGATACCATTTACCCACACTGGGCTCAAGTGCTTCTTAAGCGCTAAACACTATCCACAAGCTTCGCCTACTAAATATTTTATGGCAAAACAACACTATTGCTGTTGTAAATGTGGCTTGGTAAATGCAGAACATAGAGGCCCAAATATTTGGCCAGCAAACAACCAGACTAGGCGGTGGTAGGCCGACTTGTTGGGGAGTCGAAGGCGCATAGTTTTCGGAAATGAAGGGACGCATTTGTGTGGCATTTTGTCAGTCTCGACTGTCGACGCACCACACCAGTTTGCAAATTGCATTAACATATCACGGGTTGCAAGATGCTAAGCTGGACAACAGCAACAACAGCGACACCATCAAATAACCGCTTGATTGTAAGCTATTAACAGCATTAAGGATGGCAAATTTAAATAATTCCCGCCTGAGTTAAAACATTTCCCTACTCATGTACACACGAATATATGTGTTTTTATGTGTGTACCACATGGGTGACACTTGGAACGTATGTAGAGCCTGGTTCCCAGTGCAAAATCAAGCTAAACTGTCATTTAGAGATAAACAGCTTCAAGCTAAATGCATGAAGCTGACAGCTACACGAAGTAAGCGTATAAATTACTAATACGCACTGTTGTCTACGCCTGCTTCCCACACGTCCAATGTCTGTATATATATACCTTTTTATATACAAACATGCTGTATATATGGAAGTATCTTGAATTCTGGGCTGCTTTGTTGCTCATTTGCACGAGTATATAAATATATTGATATGTATGTCGTCGCTTACATTTACATACATATACACATAGGTTATTTGTCTATGCATTTAGTCATAGAGAGAACTCTTGATAGAATTTCAGGGCATATGTAAATTAAATGTATTACTAAATCAATTCAACTATTCTTCCTAACTTGTCTGAACTGAGCCGAAATGGTTTCCTTGCCACTAACGCATCTCACTTACTACATTTGCCACATTTTCAATCAATTAGAAAAGTTTTCATATCCTAAGCCAACAAATAAGAAAGAAAATATATTTTGTTGAGCAACATCAACAAATAAACTATTAGTTTCAATAACAACATATATGTAAAAGCATCGCTTTTGCTTGTTGCCCAACATTTTGTCCAACTTTTTATTTAATCGTACAATTTTATATTTCAAATTATTGCTATTGTTGTTTTAAAGCACTTTGGTTCGTTGTCCACTCAAACAGCTGTTTGAGAGTTGAATTATTAAGTGTCTCGTCTTGACTCACTAGATGACTGGCTGAATGTGGATGAGTGTGAGTAACATTTACTTAACTTGGCTCATTCGCTAACCGGTTTGCTGCGGCACTTCATGAGCTTGACCTTGTATCTGTTTTAAGTTCTACATCACGTGCAAAGTAACGAGTATTCATACTCAATTCTCATGTATACACCTTAGTGTAGACGTTGTTGTTGTCGTTGTCGTTGTGAGTGTTTACCTCCCAGCTGACGGGTGTAATTTTCGATGAGGTGTGAAAAATGATGCTACAAACGAATGAATATAATTTACACCCCTGGTTTTTCTCTACATTTTTGGCTGATTTTCATTGCATTATTGTGAGCTATTGGCACTAGATTAAGATTTAAGTAAATAGATGTCTCGCCTATTCAAGTGTATTTACGTCAGTGTCAGGCCAGTTTTCAAAACTTGTTTTCTACAGCAAAGGGTGAAAACTTATTTGTACTTGAAAGAAATGTCTAATAACCTTGACTGAAACCGGTCTTTTGTCCGATATACACACTTACATCTACTTCGTCTAGATATCGTATGCTTTGCTTGCACTTCGAGTTTCCATTACGTATTATTATAATACGTAATTTTACAAGGGAATAGGAATTTGATCGCAAATCATTATCTAATTAGGAAAACCCCATTTTTTGTGTCTCTACGTATCACGAATATCAATAACTACTTTACTGTCTATTTAATTGCGATGAGTCCATATCGATTAGGTCATTTAAACCCTATTATAACTTCGACTTGGTGTATTTAATCAGAATGCCTGCCAAACACTAAAGATTCATCTACATTGCTTTAAAGCTGTTAGGATTGTTTGCAAGATACTAGCAAATAGACGAGCGTACTTTATTTCGTGACCATGAATACAAATTTAACGAAATAAACGATTTTAGTGTCCGATTCGAAAAGCCCTAACAAAATATGTTTAACAGTTTAAACTCAATTTCTCAGTCTCAAATTTGATACAACCCTCAAGTCTCACTCCCCACATCGGCTTTGGTGTTACATATTGCGAATGGAAAAGTGGCATTAAATAAAGCTTAATTAGCCCCAAATATGCAACAGAGCCATTGAGCAAAGAATTCCGTTTAATGAAAATTTTAAAAATCATCGATTACTTTGGGCCTCCTCCGCCTGGGCCACTTGAGCGAAGTGAGCTGAAAACGCTTGTGCATTTTGCGCGATAAGTTGATTAAATTGCATAGAGAAGTGGGCGGATTGGGCGGAGTGGGGAGTGCCATTAAGCGCATTAGAAGGCACAACTTAGATTGAGATTGAGTGCCGCTAATTTGAATCCGTAATTTCCTTAGCTGGCCACTGGGACCATTGCGTTTGACTTTAATAGGAGAGGAGAGCACAGTCGTAAAATGGCTTAGAATGCTGCAATTTTGTTGCTGGGCTACACTGTAGTATGGCACTCCTTTTACGGCCGCATTATATGCCCCATGCATTCTCCCCCGCTACCAAGTTGCAACTTGCCGTTTTCCGTGCAGTTTATAGCATATGCAAGCACAAGTGCAGCATCCAAGCAAACAGCCCCATTCTGATCAAACATTTACCCGGCTAGCAAACTAGGCACTCTTTTATATACCCTCACTTTTTTCTGTTTTTGTTTTTGTTTTGAGTGGCAGTGCATAAGGCAGTGTATAAGCAACTCAACTGGAGGCAGGTATTTTGGTCGATCCAGCCCCGACAAATGTAGTTCAAAGTCGTGCAACATCGTAAATCCATCGTTGAACTATAAAATACCGTCTTATTGCAATTTGTATCTCTTTTAACAGCGCAAAAAGAACAGTTTGGCGGTTGGCTTTGGGCTTCGGGCTTTGGCTTTGGCTTGGACTTGGGCTTTGCCCGGTTGCTTCACCCCTGAGCTCTTTTAATCCGATTTTGCTGCTGCATTTTTTGCCATGTTGTGTGCTGTCCAGCGATTACGCCTGCTTATTTCCCTTCCTCTTTTCTGTTGCTTCCCTTCCTTCCCTTCCTTTACTGCTTTTGATTATTTTACTTTAGCTCCTCCCTACGTCCAACGGTTTAGCATTTTTATTTTAAATATGCTCGACTCGGCCGTTTACACTGTTCTTTCTTTGACGTTGTTGTTAAGCCCTAAATCGTTACTTAACTCTCTGTTTGACCGAGTTCAATGCTCAGCGCTGCCCTTCAATATGCTGCCATAAGTTGATCACTTGTCGCGTTCATTAAGCACAATTCAGTACAACAGAAAGTCCTCTTCTTTCGGCAGAATAGAGAAGTTGCCTTACACGAAACCATACGAGTTTTAGTCAATTCTACGTTCTCCCCTTGTCTGTATTTATGAGTATTTGCTCTCGCCTCTGGTTTTGGCCTATTTGCATTATGAATAATTTATTTTCAGCATTTCTTCACTGCTGCCGAAATGAAAAAATGCAAGGAAATGTAAAAGAAAAGCCCGAAAATGTTGCAACAGTGGCAACTACGCGATAAACGGGAAAGTGGCAAGTGGACACACCAGACCAAAGAGAAACACGAATCACGAAATATGCGAAAAGTGTTTGTTCGTATTAAATTTATGAATATTATATTTGAATATATCCAGGCAAAGTATCGCGGCCCAAAGCAAAGCCGGCTACAGCAGAGCCCGGCTAAAGTTTGTCTATAAATTTAGTGTTGTTGTTGTTGTTATTGTTGTTGCCGGGACTTTACGGCCGTGCTCACCGCCTGGCTCACCGCCTGGCTCACTGAAGGAGTTACGACTACCCAACTAGGAGGCCGCCCCGCACCGTCCAATGAAATTCCCCTAGGGGTATCATGTTGGTCAAGTGGTTTATTTTTAGAGCATCATGAAATATAGTATCGACTGTCTATCATCATCCGTGTACTTTAAATGTGCAATTTCCCTGAACCGCCCAAGTAAACTTTTACACTTTTGGCCGATACTGATAAGTGCATCAGTATTACCTGTATTTTGTTCAAGCTAATTAAATGTTTTCAACCTCTTCTACTTTCACTTCCAAATAAATCGTTTAAGTATCTGCAGATAGATTTTAAATAATTACTGAAACTCGATTAAGCTAATTTAAGCAAGTTCATAAATACGTATGCTAATATCCTGTGTAAAATAACTGTTTTATTTTGGCCCTATTTTCACAGCCAAGTCTAAAAGGCATTGTCCTACCCGCAGACGACCATAAGAGGGGTGTTTCTCAGTTAAACACTCTAATTTGAAAGCTAGAAGAAGACAATGCCCACAAGTAGCGTATTAAACGATGGAGACAGCGAAACTGATATAAATCTAGCTTTATTTGTGCAGTCAGAGCGAGACAGGGGGAGAGAAAGAGAAGGGAGTGAGTTGTAAGCGCCTTTTCAATGTACGAAAGTTGGAATGAAAATGGGGCGATGACTTTGGAATGAATGCAATTTTGATAAAATATGCAAAGAACGCACGCGAAAACAGAAACACACAAACTCGCTCAAACACTAAACATTGGAGCAGCAACAAACGAAATGAAAAACGGCTGTGCAAATTAATTTTACGTTCAACACAAACCAACAACAATAAAACATCTGAGACAGCGGCAAACAAAAGCAACAACAGCAACAACAACAGCAACAATAATGGAAGCGCACTCCAAAACTTTACGACTTACATACAGACACCCACACACCCACAAATACATATACGAGTACATACAAACATAAATAAATTTGTATGTAAGCAAATAGTTATAGTAAGAGTATTACTCTATACGAATTTTCGCAAATTGAGCTGAATTTATATTCCTCCGTAAATGAATATAATAGTATAAAGATACAGAAAGTTGATAAAAGAAAGCTAGTGTTGAGAAACAAGTTTATGTTATTTCAACACTCAACGATCCTTTTCTTTTCTTATTTGTGTTGTTCATATTCGTAGGTATCGCTATCTCGCTCTATGTCTATATGCAAGTACAGTTAGTCAAGGGCGTCGGCAGCTTTTCAATAAGGGGGGCCAACACAGGTTTAAAACCTCCTCTTCTATTTTTACCTTCCTTTCAAGCACTAGTTTTTTCTTTAGCACTCAACATAGTCATTTAAAAAAATTAATACTTCTAATAATAGCCTTTTTTGATAAATTCAAGTTAGTCAAGTAATTGTTTTAACAAAATAAAAACTTCACAAATAAGTTTCTTATTTTAAAAAAATATTTCAACTTAAAATATCACATTATTTTCATTTTAAGAGGAAATACTAAGCGAAATAATATTTTTGCTTGTAAAAAAAAAATAAAATGATTTAATAAGATCCGTAAACCTACTTAACTGAAAGTTTACCACAGTTAACAAATTTACAACTTAATCATTCAAATTATAACTTTAACAAGCTTACGCATTTTCGAAGTAAATGTAGAAAAATATTTAAACAGGCTTAGTTGATATTATCGAGAGGCTACGAATGTAACACCAAGTCAGTTTTAGGAAAACTAGTTGAAAGTCGAAACAGTTAGAAATTTCTACCTTATTTTAAACTAGAGAATCAAATCCTGTGCTACATATTATGTGCGATTAATTCAAGCATTTTCAAAGAGGAAATTACAAGGAAATTGTGTACTCGAAAATTGATTACAGATAGCCAGAATTCTTTGGTCGTGTTTTTAGTCCACCCAATGAGTTTGCTCGCCGTCTTAAGTAAGGGGAAAAGCCAGTCATAGCTGGGGGATGGACCGAGCGTCTTCAACTAAGTAGTTACAGAGCTTTTATTTAAATTTAATTTTTCTTATGACACACAAAGCGTAACTTTTCACTGTCGTCGCGTCGTTCGCGCCCCTCATCATCTCCAGCGTCACTGCCAACGACATTGCCTGACAGCACTTCACAAAAACAAAATTTATCACAAATAAAAATTAATTAAATTTAATGGAGCGTAAAAAGTTGGATTTTATCCATACCATATCTACACGTAGTACTTGCCAGACCGAACGCTTTTCAAATTGTTACGGAGAACTCTTGATTTTCTTTAAAATATGATATCCCGACCGTACCCAGCATGTGTCACTAACTAAGCTAACTATCAGTAAGAATAGGTAGCGATATATTTAATGGTAATCGAAGTTCAATTTATATTAACTACATATGTAAATATTTATATTTATGAGCTTGGATTGTTTCAGTATATTGATTTATTTAGTCCGTGAGTCAGACAAATCATTTGAATGTATTGAGCCTATTAGGAAAACGATTTTAGTGGATTGACACTTGCACAAGAAATATAGTTTTCAATTCAAACAGTTAAGTTTTAAAAGACAAGTCGAAAGAAAAAGCGCAATTAAACGAGTTTCTGAGGTCTACGTGCATTTAGTTCACCGTAACCCGCAAACTATATCTATAAGCTACAAGGTAGAGAAGTTGCATTTGGTAAAAATGAATTATGAATTAGATTTTACCTCCAGCTGGCTTTAACTAAGCGAAACAAAAACTGTTTCAAATCATGGCCACCCTTGAAGAAGACTCCTGTTCGAGTCGAATGCATAAAAGAAACCGAACCAAAACAAAACAGAATTTTGCATGAGAGAAGAATATCAAAACATAGCAGGACGACAGCCTCTCAGTTGGAAAGCAAAGCTGAAATTGAACGGTTGGAACAAAAAGACACAGAGTAGCTTAAAGCCAGTAGACTGTTAAATTTATGTAACCCTGTAAATCAAGTTGACACCCAGGATTAACCATAGGCCAACTGGATCAACTGTCTCAGAGTTTTCCCACAAGCATTATACAGTAAAGTGGATGATGAGATTATTCATATTATTTTTCACTAAAAAAATTAATATTCGAATATAGCTAGGATATCAATAAATATGTATGTATTGGCTATTAAAAAATAGTACTCATGTAAGAGATATATCTCAATCTGCCTGAACTACTTCAATTATTCGCATTTAAGTGCTAAGTCTTTCGACCCATTGAAAATGTATAAGGCTGGGTATTTTAAATAACTATGAGCATGATACCTTCTAATCTAATAAATTCAATTAAAAGGCATAATAATCAGCATTGGTATACAAAATTATCATATTTTATAATGAAAAGAAAACAAAGAAGAAGATAAACTGTTACCACAAGCCGTGTAAAGCTTCATATGTGTACTGGGTGTCATTTAGTCGAGCACTCTCAACCGCAACGGTCATACTGGTTTCAACATGTGAAAGTATTTAATTCTATTTGCTTTTCATTGAGACAGCCAGGCGGCGTTGCTTATCAATCCAACTAACGACAACGCTAGACCAGGCAACTGTCAAAATAGAACATGCGACAAGATAGATGAGAATGGTATCAGAACCCCCTCAATCCCCCATGCACTTGATAACCATCGGAGACATGTTAGACCAACTAACAGTATGGTAGTTGGAACATGCTAAGACGTTCATGTCCTAACAATTTGTAAATTAATTATGCATGCGTTGATTCGCCTTGTTCCTGTAAGCCGAAAAGACAAGACCAACAAAATAGTCGAAGATAGCAGTTGTTTCAAAAACCATTGGACTGCGTAGACTTTTCTATTCACAACATCTGTCATCCCCGCTGAAGATTTGAGTTAATAAATCTTAGATTGGAGCATAATTTTGTGCTCTAATGTTATTTATACCTCAGGTAGCTATGCTTTTGATAAATGTCTAGTCCAAAGTATCTTTTAAAGTGTATCTTCCGGTCAATGACCTATTATTTATATTAACTTTCAACCAAAGTCTAGGGCCGTTTTTTGTCGACTTGTTTATTTATTCAAAGTCAAAAAAAATTATAAACAAAATTAAAATAACATTTGAAAATAAGATTTTAAATTAACAATTTAAATTATATATTATTTAAAATTAAAACTGAAAGGAAAATAAAGTCTGGTGCGATAAAAACAGAGAATCAAATAAACAGACAATAGTGTTTAGCTAAAGTTAAGGAGGAACTGCTGAATTACAAATACTTTAGAAATGCTAGTATATGCAGGGTATCTGCTAGTCGCACTCTTACAGTTAGCTCACTTTTAACTTGTTTATTCGTGTGATTCAATACGCTAATTCTTATTGGCCTTGGCCTCAGAACCTTGGTTTTAAGCGGTTTGTCATTATCTTTTTTCGGTTTCGCTTGCCTTATTTATAATTCTCTCACTGCAGTTGCTTTGTTATTGCAATTGATGCCTTTTATGTCGAGAATATTATATAAATTTTGCTCATTTTGAACTCCAGCACTTTAACTTCAAAGTGGTATATCACTTTTAAATGTCAGATTGTTAATTATTTTCATTCAGGCACTTCCAATTATCTTTAGATCAGCCATTTAAGAAGCTTTTGATTCAATATTGACTTCAACATTTTATCAAGTTTTTAAATTAAGACAAACAAACAAAAGGGTTGAGTATAAACACACAAAAAATCTTACTAGTGATGTTTGGACGATTGAACAAAACTTTAAAGTAAATAATAACCTTGTAGGCATTCCATATACATGGAAGTCACAATTAAATTGAATTTGTTTGATTACCTTAAAGCTTAAGCAATTGCTAATTTGCATTTGTGTACACTTGCTTACATATCTATGCATATACAATAAATATGTACATGTTTATATAATCGATGGTCTTTTTTTGTATCGTGGTTTTTAGAAAAAAAACTCAGACCGCATATTAAACATTCATGTACTGAGCAAAAGCACCTCACAAAACAACATTATTACCTTGAGCTGAGTTTTTCTTACTTTTTTGAAAGCCAAGGAAAATTACGCCGAATTAATTAAAAATGTAAATCACCACAATAACATTATAGAACTTATTTTTCGTGTACAGTGCTAATGGGTTAATATATTGAAAAGTGGGAGTGAAAGCTTAGATCCCATAATGCGGCTCAATAAGAGCACATGGTATCCAAGAAGACACAAGATTTCCTTTCACATTATTTATTTTTTAATACTTTGACATTACACAATGGTAAACATCACTTATTGATCCACCCTTGTATCATTTTTCAATTGACATCAATATAAAATTAAGTCCATATACAGATTATCTATAGCCTTGATATAAGATAAAAAAGTCTCGAATCAAGTAAAACTCTTAGATTTACTAGAAAGGAGTACGAAAATTCTGTTTGAAACGGTTTTTTGACAGCGAATATTCAAAGAACATGTTCATAAAATTTGAAATCAATATTTTTAATAAAATTTACAAAACAACTTGCTTATTTTCCATGACGTGCTGTTTGATGGGCAAAGAGAGAAGTAAGAGTATACTTAATAGAATAATGCATGCCGTCAGACGTTTCTTACTTTTAGACGAACTTTAACAGCCGAGTTGATAATTTAAATCATCCTATTAGATAGCGCAAGGTGTTTCCTTGAAGCTCATAATACTTATATTATGAAATTAAGTTTACACGAATTTGATTTAAGTCTGAAGTACGCATAGATCAAGTATTATGTTCTTATTTTGAGATGATGAATTAAGTCAAGAGTAAATAAATTAAAAAGCTTCGTTTTTAACTCACTTTTTTTTTTGAAATAAGTACATTTTTGGTCTTATGAAATGAGTTGAGTAATTTCAGAGAAATCAAGTTTAAACTGTGGGCTATGAGATTCTTGATTATTTCACTCTGTGCAGCACTCGGGGAATGCTGCAATACACAAGTTGGGCCAGTGCAGCAATAAGGCACACGGGAAGGAAATCCTTCTATACCTGTCCATACTATGGCTGACTAAGCACAGTCTGAGGAATGGGCGGCACACAAAAAGGGGGCCAACAATCATTGGGATAGACATTTATGTGTTTGTGTGTGTTCACTTGAGCAGCAGAATCTTTTTAAGCCCTTTTCTCAACAATAGTGGCAAACAATGGCCACAAATGTAATGGGTGCTCTGGCGGCACACATTCCAAGTGCTTGCAGCGGGGGACAAAGCTCGAATTGCAGCATTTAAATACTTGACAATACGCAAGGCAAGAAAAATGGCAACTGCAACAAACAAGTTTGTCTTAGATCTTTGGTGTTGGCATAGGCGTAGGCGTAGGCTTAAACATAGGCGTGGGCGACTGTCCAAGTGGCTCACAGTGGGCCAAGTGCCAAGTGGAAGAAGGTGAAGGCAACCGACCATGGTTATTGTCACAGCCATAACCGCACAGTTCTCCACGGTCATAGCTGAGCAACATTTTCTTAAAATAAATTTAGCTGCTTTGCGACGCTGCAAGAAGAGCATGAAGAAGGAGACTCTTACCATTTTTTTGGACACATCTTCTCGCGTGCTCTTATGCCTCATACGCAGCCCCGTTGCAAACGTCCTTTATTGTATGCACCATTTTACATGCCCCAAATGTGACTTAATCCCTTTCTCAATTTTCTTCATATTGTCAACTGATAATAAAAAAGTCCAACCATAAAAATATCAGACTTCTCAGTTCTCTAGAGCATTTTACCTCAACGGATGATATTTCAATAGATGCAATAGCCAAGAGAGTTGATACTCATATACAAGAGTATAGATTTACACAGTGCATATTAAAGTTAAACAACAAAATAATCGACAGTAGAAGCAAAATGCATAAAAGCGTTGTCTTTAACTCAACCCCTAAGGGTTGACTGCTAAAAATTTGTTACAGAACCCAACACATAGGAACACAACTCGGAAGCCCTACCTACTTATATATAATATATTATAGTATATACACACATACACACTCATATACAAGTCCATGTAGATATATACACTCTGTTTACTTTGGCTTTTCCTTTTGTGTTCTGTTTGTCAAGTACGAGTACAACCCGCTTTATATTTCGTGGTTCGGCTGCAATTTGACTAACAAACTCTTCTCAATGACCCGTCGTCCGGTCGAGTTTTCCTCTGCTCATTTGTCATTCAGCTTTGGGGGCACAATTACGTAAATTACAATTATGTTGTATTCCTTGGTTTCTCCGGGTTGAGTTGCCTGAATACCGAGTTGATGACTGCGATGTGACCGCGGTAACAAAACCTCTTGCATACACGCACAATGGGAGAATAGGTGTTCTATAATTTCTTTAAATATACAAATGTACACAACTGGACTGGGCTTTTCCTCCAAAATTTCACTTTCCACAGGACACTTTTACTGCGAAGCTCGTTTAAGATTTTTGGGATAAGTTTTAATCATTTTTATTATTAATTATTGAAATGCAATTGAAAATGAAATATGAATGTTTCACAAATGCTTAACACTTAGCTAATTATACATATCCGTCTTAATTTGCAGTAATTATAGGATTTGTAGATGAACTCAGTGGTATCTCACAGATGACAGTTTTTTTCGATCGAGAGTTCGATGGGAAAGACGCTTGCATTAATAATAAATTACGACTCAGAGTGAATTACTTAATATTATCTTACTTTATAATACTTATCAAATAATACTAAACACTGTGGAATTTACCTTATTCAATAACCCGAATTCTACATATATAATAATTATGATATTTCGTTGATATATTAAGTATAGCTAACGGTAATGTTAAGTGTAATTTTAGTAATGTTTTCAGTTGTGAACAGCCTAATTTACTTGAAGATTTGTCATCATGTGGCAAGTCACACAAATCTGGTTGCATCGGGCATTTGGCTTTACGATTGGAATACGCATTGGAATACCAACTGCTTCCTTCCGGCTTGTTGAAAAAGCAGCAGCCTTCAGCCTTTGGCGAGGCATGAAAAAAGAATGGGGACAGTCAGCGTTGCAATTATTGAGCGGATTTTCCATCTTTAATGATTTTCCATTTTGAACTTATATTTTTCGTGCTTTTGCGGTGGCTTTTGAAGCCGGCAATGTCCAAAACTGCCAACATCAAATCCCCTTTGGAAAATTTCATTTCGGAAATCAACTTATAACCATAAACAAGCCAGAAACGCCTAAAAAGCCGTTTCAGTAAACTAGAAAACAGGAGGCCACACTATCGCCATGTGAACCCAGTCCAAACGAGAAATGCGCCACGCCCCCTCAGAGCCCCTGCGCCGCGGCGTTGCTTATCCGCTGCAACGAGGACGTCGGACGCCTAAGCGCTAGATAAACTTTACGTCTTGAAGCGCACATCAGCCCCTGGCCTCTACTCCACTTTGCACTTCAACTTGCTGGGGAATTGTGCGCCAATGTGTCTGCATAAAAATGTCTGTGTGCGAGTTTCGTATCTATGTGCTTGGATGTTCATGTATATGCTTTGACTGCTGGCATTTTTGCATGTTTGTCTCGCAAATTATGCGTCGCGCACAAACAAAAGCGGAAACCGTGCTGCTCACTGCTCGCTGCTCGCTGCGCTGGAACACTTTTGGGTGCTGATGACGGCTGTGGGCTTGAATTGAGGTTGGGCCTGCCGTTTGCGGCAGGGTTCCCTGGGCCTCCTTTTTCCATTTTTTCACACGCCTGCACTGGGAGTGTGTTGCTTCCTGCTCATTTTATTTTTCGCTCCGAGCCGGAAATAATAATTGCAACATGGCGCTGCCTCCACGGCGTAACAACTGCAACTGGCAACACAGAGCATTAGCAAAATTCAACGGGTGCACAAATAGTTGTCAGTTGCAGCAAACCCTTTCCACAAATGCCGTGTGTGGCATCTTGCTGATTGCAGTTTCAGTTACAGCACAAAAACAACAAAAATAATGATTGCACTGATCAACGTGCCGATCTGCGAGTTGTACCATAACAATTCTGTGCCCAGCAATTGCCATGGAACTAAAGAACAACATTCTATTTCTCATATCTCACTCTGAGCTCCGACTAAAATTGACAGGAACTGGCAGGCTTCCCTATCATTCACTCTCTTTTGGAATGAGTGCGAGTTTCTGTCATATAAACAGTGCTTAACTGTCAGGCAGACAGGCAAACGAGCAAACGGACAGACGGACAGACAGTGGCGAGAGAAACGATGCTCGAGCTCAGAGCCCATCTGTTTCTCAGTCAGACGGCCAGCCAAACATCCCATCCATTAGCTTCTCCTTTTCGCGAATGTTTTCCTATAGCTGGGCCGTGTCCATTCATATCATCTGTTAGCGTCTAACGGCTAACGAACAGTTGTCATTGTCCTGCATAGAAGGATGCCTCCTCCTCATAACCCGCTTCGTTTGGTTCAACTAACCATAATATGCATATTTTTCGTGTATATACGAGCAATTCCTATGCATCAAAAAAAAATTAGCAAACAACGACTAAAGATGGAGAGTTTACGAATAGTTGTATTTTTTACTCTTATGTTATCTGTAGCTGTACTTCCATCTGTATCTGTATAGTTTTTATGCAGCATCTAACAAATTAACTAAGAATGGTTTGTTTACGAATTGTTTTATTTATACATGTTGATATTTATATAATATATGTAATTGTAATTATATATATACATATATATTTTAATTCATCTGTATATGTATCCATATTTGTATCTGTAGTTGTACCTTTATCTGTATCTGTATAATTACTCAGCGAGTACCAAAAATAAGACGATTTGTATAGGCAATATTGTATTTATTGATGTAACTTGTCTCCAAATTATTAGTAGCAGTAGTTATATACCAATACTTATCTGTAACTACTCGTACATAAACATTCATATTTGTATTTACATCTGTAATTATACGTCTACCCAAACTGTGTCTTCATCTAAAAATCAGTGTTTTATATAACTTCTATCTGTATCTATATCCTAATCATCGTAAATATATCTTAGTGCATTAATAGCTGTAGCTATTCCTGTGAATTTTGTACGTATTTGTTTCTGTTGCTAAAAATCTACACACAAACATAAATTGGAATTTATTTAAACGTATGAATGTGTATAAACTACATTTCCATTAAACTTTCTGTATTTTATTAGTATTACGATTCCATAGCTTACATATTATACTTTATTCGTTCGTGACGCATTTCAGTCTCTATTGAAGTGTGACTTAAATATCATTGAGAGCTATTTATTGTCTATCTATCAGATATTCTTTAGTTCTCATATCTATGTCTGCAAATTTATTGTTGTTGTAATTGAAGTGAAATTGAGCTTCAGGGATGATTAAGATGACTAGACAATATTTAAATATAAAAATATTTAAATTGTTATATTTTATAATAGCAAGTGTCAAACTACCCATCGTTTAACCTCTTGTCAATAACTCTTTTTCACAGTGTAATTGTAGATGTGAGTCAGTAAGCTTCATGTGCACGCATTTCAATTCGAGCACGTCTCATTGTCTGCCAGAAGCTATTGTTCTAAACATCTTGAAAACAACATAACCAGCGATCAAGTATATGCCCCAATTGTGCTTTTGTCACCATTTGTTGCACTGTGAACAGGTTTCATTACGTAGAATATATATAGCCTATACTTTTCACTAAATAAAACCATTGGATGATTGAATAAAAAAAGAGAATATCTAATAATTTAGGTTGAATGACCATAGTAACACTTAGATCCCTGTGTTTCTATATATTAATGCATATATGTGTGTACAAATGTATTAATTCGTGTAAGTATATTTCAGGGCTAATGAATTAAAAGAGTATAACAGTTAGGTAAAAAATTCTAAGTCACGCAACAAGTAAAAAAGAGCTCTAAGTTGCGTATGTAAATTCTAGCAGGAATTCAAACCGCAACCTTTATCCGGTATTAACCTATTGATTGATTAATTAGTAAATATAACTGAAACTGAAAAAGTATCCGAAACAAAACTATTAATTATACCAAAGCCGAAAAAACGAAATTATTTCAATTGAAGTAACCGTTTAATAACCGATTCGTGAGCAAAACCAGTCCCTTAATTTCGGAAAATAATATTTTGGACTCATTAATTTTGTTTCTTAAACAAATGCGTTTAATTAATAAAATTTGACTAAATCTTCAAAATAAAAAGGGTTTTAAGTAAGGTGGCAACCATATACATACTTTTATTCCAAGTTGACATCCTTATATTCATCAACTTACAATCCTATACTATCATTATTTTGATACCATGTGGGGAATATTAAATTCTGTCGTCTGTCCGTCGGTCCGTATGAACGAAAGAATCTCAGAGATGGTAAGAGCTAGAAGCTTAATCTTGGTCTCCCATCACTAATAATATTTGCAGGCAGATCAAGTTAGTTTTAATTTTTGATGCCACGGCCCCTTCGCCCACAAATCAAGAAAAAGATTCTAGTAAAAGCAGTTTTATAGCTAGAGACTTGAGATTTAGCACACATGATGAGTATCGCCAACAAATCGGTCGGAGTCCCGACTGTTCGGCCTGTTTAATTTAACTTATTTCTTTTTTCATTCAGAGAAAGCAGCAAAAAGCCATTGCATAAGTTGCACTGCTTGCGGCGGTTGTGTGTCAGTCATTGCAAGCAGTGCATGTGTGACATAGACTCTTGTTTCCAAAGGAAACGTAGAAAGAAACAAGAAATCGTCCTAAGCATGACACAAAGTGTAGACAGCTTATAGAATAGTCAAACTTGAAATCAGCTGCAAATTTCTCATATCCTTTACGTTTCCTGCATTTTATTGCATTTCCGTGTTGTTTGAGCCAATCAAAGTGCATCAGGATTCAATCACACAAAGGCAAGCCTAAACATTTCGGCCACTGCAATCAGTGCCACACTGATTCGGCTTAAAATCAACGAAGATGTCGAAAACGCACATATGTATGTATGTACACATGTATGTGAATGCTCAAGCACATGCGGAGAGCTTATTTACCTTGACTTAAATCTATGTATCTACTTTCGAATAGAGGATATTTAGCTATGCGACAATTCTGTTTTAAGAACATGATGTCACCAGGTTTTTGACTCATGAAAAACATTCGCCATTGTCTCGGAAAACACAATGTTGCTTTATATACTACGTCCATATACAAGTACATGGTCGGAATAAATAAAGTATTGTATCCCCCTCCCTTTGCATCCCCACCTATTTACATTCTTTTTATACCCTGTAGTTTGTTATATATATTTTTGATCATCATCAATAGTCGAGTCGATAAAATCATGTCCGTCGGTTCCTCTGTCCGTCCGTATGAAAGAAAGGATCTCAAAGATGGTATGAGCTATAAATTTGGTATGTGTTGAGTTATAGTATAGATCATCAAATGCTATTGAATTCCGTTTTGTAAAAGTAAATCGTACAGCTGCGGTCCAGCAATTTATTTAACTAATTTGCGAGGCTACTTATTTGTATATATGTATGTAAAGATGTACTTATGTACAAATTAACAAGATGATTGAATGGTACGAGTATATGCCCACATGTCAGTACGCCTTGACTTCTCACACAGTTTTCTTAAACTGCGTTCCCCCCGGCAATGAGCTCTACTATTGTAAACCATTTGAAGGCCTAATGAAAATCAAATTTAAAGACCAGCAAACGACAACAATTCAACTCGGTGCAACTGTGTTTACTGCTTACTGTTACTGTTCACTGCTTGCTTCTATGATTGTCGACGCTGTTGACGCTGTTGACTCTGTGCTGTTTACGCTGCTGTTTTTGCATTTTTTTGTTGTTCAATTAAACGTACATTTGTACTATGGGGGAGTCAAAGCAGAGTATAATATGAAAGTATGCACATGTTGAACTATTAAAACTTTTTCAGCTTTAATTTCATTTCCCGCGCCGGCAAACTGAAAAGTTTAGCAAATACTATAAAAAGATGCTAAAAACTGGTGCAAATGCCAAATACCAAGTCAAAGCGAAATGAGAATTGGTAAATTTTAATTATTGCACATAGGAAAGTTTTGCAATCGACTTTACTGAGGCTTTATGAGGCAATCTACAAAATGAATGTCGAAAAATCTAAGCGTACAGCGTGAGTTACTTTTTTTTGTTTAATTGCTTAATTTAATTTGCATAAAAAAAAACTAAAATAAATAATAATAACAAATACAAACAGTAAAAATAAAAAAAATAAAAAACGTACCTCGGTTCTTTTGTTCAGGCGTAGCAAAATGTTTCGCAAGTACTATGTACACACAAACATATGTATGTACATGTGAATGTATGTATGTATGCTGCTGAGGTTTTTTATTATTATTATTATTATTGTTGTTGTTGTTGTTTTTTGTTTAACACTTCACTGGTTTTTTTTTTGCGTGTCTGAGAACACTGCAAGAAAACTTTTAAAGTGGGATTGCCTGTTGATTATTAAATCGTTGTTTTTCTAACTATTATTTATTCCTATTGTGTGTGCACTTTTTAAAAGTCTACGCTTATTTTTCCGGCAACACTTCAAAACGCACTTGTTTATGTTTGCTTGCAACGACGACGACAACAAATTTGTTCGCGAAAACTTATACAAAAACGATACAATAGACGCCTGCAGCTTTCTTGCCAAAAGCTCGCCAGAACTTTTCTGCCCAGCTACTTCGAACTCCGTTAGACGACTGAATCGGCAAGCGCCAAACCACAATTTTATAAGCGCCCTGTGTCCGAAGCTTAGCTTCGTATCGCGCGCACGGCGCATGCGCTGGATTCCTCAAAAAAATATAAACACAAAGCAGCTGGTTCTGTGGAGCGCGGTCTCAGCTGTTTTCAGCCAAACGCCGGCAACAATAAGAGCGAGACAAGTGTCTTCAAATGGTTATGGCTGGGCGGACTAGTTGACTGAGCAATGCAAATAGCGAATAACAACAGCAAAGACACAACTCGGTTCTTGGCGTACTTGTTGTTGTTGTAGCCCAACCAATATGAGCATATGAATGTATGTATATACGTAGTTACCATGGTCGTACAGAGACAGGTGCTGATGAAGAGGGGCCACCCCGTCCCTAAGCAGTTTAAGCTTCTGAAATCCCTCAGCAAAAGCAAGTTTGGTTAGTAATTTGAATTAACTGGAAAAGAAATATAAATAAAAATTTTGAATAAAATAAAAAAAATATGTATTATTAAAACTGAATATACGAATTATTCTTTTATTTTTAAAATTGAAATTAAATTATTATTTCATATTTTATAATTTAATTTTAAAAATAAAAAATAAGAGTTTTCATTATTTTTTACATAAAAGTCAACAAATAGTTTTTTCTTAAACCTACGGTCTTTTCTATTAATGGAAGCATGAAAAATAAGCATATTGTTAATATTTCAACGTCTCTCCATATATTTCAATGATAAAAGTTTTAAACGACACCCAGAGTAGAAAGTATATTATTTTTCTTAAAATTTTCCAAGAACTTGAAACAATGTTTTTATAAAAACAGCTCAAAAATCATAATTTTTCTTTCAATTTATTAAAAGTAGTATATAGTTGCAAGCTAATGATCTAAATTTAATGGTAAATTATTAAAACAATTAGTCAAAAGTGAATCACTTAATAATAACAATAATCGGTTGACTGTGACTTGTGAGAAAAACAATAATTAGAAGAGATTTCAATATATCCACCAATATGGAGAAAATTAATAGAATTTATACAAATTCCTAATCAGATTCACAATACGAATATATCAAAATTTAAAAATTATACCCCATCCACATTCACTCAATGCTGGCTACGCCCTTGGTAGATACAACAACAAGTAATAAGTTCATGCAAGATAAAAGCTCTCAAGCTTACAATGATCCACAACAGGTGGTGGCTTATGTTTGTATATATGTATGTATACGTATTGTTAATAAATACTAAGCAACCTTTAGGTATGTATGTATGTAAGTACAGTCAATGTTGGATACGGTGAACATATTAGTGCAAGAGCTGTGCAATATACCCGGTTATTCACAATATCAAGGCTATGGCATTTTTGATTATTTCTTAGTAATAAACAGTTATCTAGATTTAGGTGTTCACTATATCGGGAGTTCACTTCACTGCATGTACAGACTTATGCACAGCAATTTTTTTTTACCAATTTCAGTGAATCATACAAAATTATTTCAATAATTAATTGCATATACTTTAGCTTAACGGATATCAAATGTCTTGTATCAATATCAATCAGATATAAAAGGTGTGTTTGCATTAGAGTTAAGCAGTTGAAAAAGCAGTGTGTACGCCGCATGGATAGGACTGCTTGCCATTCTTTGCTGCGTGTATGAAGATGATGATGACACTTTGACTCCATGACGATTCCATGCACGATATGCATCATTTGGAATAAGTATGTTTCTTGCAATATTTTATGTATACATATGTACATACATACATACCTACTCTTCAACGTGTTTTTGCGCAGTAGGGGAACCAACTCAAATAAAATAAAACTCGCCAAACTCGCTTTAATTAGGCGCTAAGAATTCGTAAGTCCTGAATCTAAAATTGAAATTAATATGATTATTCTACAGAATTACGTTGTTCGTTTTGAGTTTCTTGAACTGTAATAATTTTTTAACGTCTCTCGACAATGGCAAATAACAATTGCCAAAATATATTTATTATTTAAAACGCGTTAATGCGCACAAATATATTAATTTATAAATGTGTAAGTAAAAGCTCATTTTATCTAGTTATCAATCACAATAAAACACATTCACATTATTATTTTTTTTTAATAAATACCTGTATGTATTTATTTACTTATTTAACATCGACTAAAACAAATCGACAAAATCTAAATAGCACTGAAGATGAAACTAAAAATATAGATATAAAATTTACTTAAATCTCAACGACTATAAGAGCTAGAGACTACAAATTCGGTGAGCAGATCCGTTTTATCCCGAAGTTCACCATCAAAAACCCAATAGAATTTGACTTTATGTGATGAATATATTCAGTACAATTTTTGCACGGCAAATTTCATGTGGTAGGAATTCAGTATGATAGACGTTCACTGCATAGCGCAGGGTTTAAAGTAGTCATCCAAGTTTGAGTGACATAAGTGGATCTTGTAGTCTCTGATATTCAGTTGGGAAGGGCAGGACGACTCGACTGCATTGCCTCCTTCTCCCCCTTGTGTGCATTGCTTAAAATACCCTTTACCCTTCTTTTCTCAGAGTAACTGGTATTTTTTTTTTTTTGTATTTAGTAGTTTTTTGTCGGGTGTTTTCTCAGGGTAATCCGAAGAATCCGGTAATTCGGACATTGCCTGGTCAAGAATAATCAAAATATATTAATATTAATTTTTATGTATGAATATTTTAAAAACTAGGTCAAGTACGCTGTTGAGCCGCCGTATAAACGAAAGCAAACAGCGTTGCCAACTTAATCAAAGGGTTAAGCTCACCATAAACATACACACATTCATATGTACAAATGTATGTGAATGCAAAAATGCATACATGTGCCTACACACATGTTATTTTGTACAGTTTTCTGACTAGTTTACAGTTGCAGTAGAAATTGCAAGGCGTTTAAAAGAAAAATGGATCGCTACAATCGTGTCTGGAGAAGTCAGTGAAAATGCTAACAGTTAGTTTAGAAATGTGCACCCATTAAATACTAACTAATTATTTACACAGATCCCAAGTCTCCGCTAACACCATTGACACCAATTGCCACCCAGGTGTTTAACTTTGAGAATGGGCCGTCTCCGTCTACGCCTTGCGAGCGACGACCGCGAAAGTGCGATGGCCATCGTGGACTTAGGTCCAACTTTTTGGGTGTTCCCGAAAATCCACCACGTTCGACTCGTAACCACAGCCGAAAGTCAAGTCACTACTCACAGGACTTTTTACGCTTGCGATCTGTGTTCTCGCCAAACGCGCAGAGCACTACTAGTGAAAATTGCAACAAAGCTCCCCCGCCTCTAAAGACATTCAAAGAGGAGACACGACGCTTCAAGCGCAGCTCCCCGGTGGAGCAGCCCTCCCTCAGTCCCCGCGTGCGCTCGCTACTCAGTCGCACGGGCAACGAACACCTGACCGAGTTGTTCACACGCCAGGAAATCGACATTGCAGTGCTCGTTGGAATGACTCTGGAAGATCTGGAATCGCTAGGCGTTCGAGGAGCGAAGGAGTTGAAGTTGGCATTGGACATCATTAAATTTGCGAAAAGTTTCTTTAAATAGGTTTTTTATTTTTATTGTAACTGTGTTGTGTAACCATGTTTTAATATGTCTGTCTTAATTACAATGTCAATCAAATCTTTAAGCAATAAGTCCTGCATGATAATCGACTCTTTAAAATGTTCTTATAATTAAACAATAAACTATAACATGATAAGATACTCTGCAAAGCATTCTTAAACTATTATTTTAGTATTTAGGTTGAAAACTAAGATTTAGTATAAATATCTTTGTGGTCTATTGATTAACGATCGATCAAAAATTAAGGTTTAATATGAAAATTGTTGTCTTCTAATATTTCTCAACCAAACTCACAGATTGTGTATTTGGTATTGTTTTATGTAGCCTGTACCATAACATATAACATAGGAACAATCAGTCGCAAATTGAAGGGTATAAAATCTTGCAAGCAATTACCATCAAGACGCACCTCTGTGCACCTCTCCTACGGTCGCACGAGCACTGACTTCCCGGCTTGTTTGTAAATATAGTTAAAGGACAAAAATGTACGTGTTATAACACAATTTTCCAACGTAATCAAAGTAAATGAATCACAAAAGAGTTAATTCCCTTAATAAGGCTCCGGACTACCAAATAATAACACATTTTTTTCACAAAACTAAATTATATTCATCGACATAGTTTCCATTTAAGGTGATACATCCAGAATTTTCAGCGTCTTCAGTGCGGCTACGACCTGTTTTAAATTCATTATACTAAAGTCGCAGATTGTTGATTTGGCATTTTTTCTCACCAAAAAACAGTGATTTATTAACACATAATATTCTCATATTCACACTAAAAAAGATATTTTAAATACCATAAGTTCGATTATTTCGAAAATGTACGCACATACGTTATAAAAGATGGAACTATTGAATGGCAAAACAGATAGATATATCGAACATCGATGAATTTTTGAAGGCGATACCTCGATGTTTTCCGATATTTTGTTGATCCCGATGTTTACCGGTGCCTCGAAGTTATGGTATAATATCGGTCAGTTCAAGAAATATTTTTAAAGTTCAGTATTTTTAGTTCATCGAACGATTATGGGATTCAAACGAACGAAGAAGCGAGATGACCTCCAATCAGAAACTTAGTTCGTTATCACACTGTGAAGATTTAAATGTTTGCTATAAAGCATAATCGTCTTCCTGTTACATTAAGTCTTTGACACTTTTTTGTCATATTGGAAATTGTAATAATACGTGTTTATTAATAAGCTTATTTTTTACAAAAAAAATAATATGTGCCCGATACATCGACCAACATCGAGTTTGTTTTGGTAATCACCAATACCCCTAATAGGTTAGTTCGGGGACTTATTAAGCGATAAACACAATTATCAACAGGCAATCACCCGACCTCCACAATTTTAGTGTTAGGTAAATTTGGTGTAAAATCAGTGATGGACGACCCAACACTTGACATTCGTATGTCATATGTTTCGCATAAGAAGATTGTTATTGAAATTTTACGACGTGAAATGTGCACTTTCTAACATATGTACATATCAGCATCATTAATAGTCTAAGTTCGGCGAATAGGTACATCTCTTATTCAAAGATGCAGGATAATATTAAGTGCATTGTCAACATAAACAAATCATGTGTCAAATTAATGTGAAAGTCGGAATTGATTTACATATGCTTATTTGTATGTTTGCACATCTATGTACATATATTTTCATGTAAAATTATATGGCAACATCATTGCGTATGGCCGTATCAAAAAGCAATGGCTGCTAGTTTGACATTTCGTTTTGTGTTGAGCACCGTCTGCTGTTGCAGAACTTAAAAGCGAAAATTTCAAAGAAAACTCAATGTATTATGCAAAAGACAAAAAACAAATTTTAAATTAAATAACGAGCTAAAGAAACAATATTCGATTGTAGTACACATGAAAAATACACCCGTTCGGTGCAAGCTGTGAAAGTAGCTTAGAACAGAGCCCTACAACTAAATGAAACAGTTAATAATATAAATAAAAAAATTAATAACTACAAGAATTAACACCAAAGGCCTCAAAAGACACGCTTGTGTGTGTGTTTAGTTTAATAGAAAGTGGTCTGTGCGAAAATGGTGTAAATAATCTGCAACAACAGCCAGCTGTCTTTTACAAATAAAACAGTAAAAGAAAATAAACAAAAACAAGCCGGTCAGTCGGGGTGCGTGTGATAGTAGGGTACCCTGTGTCATTATTCATGGTTTTTTTTTGGTACGCCAAAGATTTCACACCTTTGCAGAGCCCTGTATTAGATTTTTGACTGATTGTAAATATGACAGCTATAGTATGATATGGTAGTCAGATTTTAAAGCAAACTGGATCAAAGACTACCAAACTCACAATACTATGTGAGGTTGGTTGAGATATTTCAATAAACCGCAAAGATTTTTATAATAATCCTTAATTTTCGACATATCTTACCTAAGGGAGTTATTTGACATAGTGATCAGATTTATAAGGCACAAATAAATGCATAATCTGTGAGATTGGTTGGGGTATGCCGAAAAACAAAATAGTTCCTCGTATTAAATTGTAATTTTCGACCGATTGTTCCTATGGCAGCGGTGCTGGTGGATTTGGAGGAGGACGTGGCCGTATGGCGGTCGTAGTGACAATAAATGCTATGAATGTGGCATGGCAACGATGCAGAGGCAACTCGTTGAGCAGATCACGCAACACATCGAGACGTCGCCGCAGTCGCTCCGCCGGTTCAGTGTTGCGGTACAGTGCCCATGAGCGGAATGACAGCGAGCTGGTTGATTCTCCGCCGCCAGTGTAGCGACGATATGATGATGACAGAGACAGAAATCAAGATCGCCGTCTCCCTCGCCACATCGCGGTTCGCCTTTGAGGCGTCGTAGCGATTCCTCCGAGTTGCGATCAGTCTCCAGAGACTATGCGGCTTTTGTTTTTGGCCATTAACATCAAATATTGTGTTGAACCTGAGCCTTTATTTGAGTTAATCATTGAGTTGCTCCCCCTCTACATTCTTAGGTTAGAGTATAATTTATAGATTAATATACATATCAATACATATATAGTGATCGGAACTCGCCGTTTCCGACATATGTACGGCTTGCAGCAAATAGTTTAAAAATGGTAATGCCTGTTAATGCTGATCAGGAATACTTATATTTTATAGGGTTTGCACTAATCCTATAATCCATAATATAGCATTTAAAATTTGATTGCCTATTTAACTTTTCTATCAACAAAATCAATTTACACCTGATCATATTATGGTAAAGGGTATTTTTCAATTGTAATAATAAGTAGTTGAACTAAATCTCATTTTAATAGTCAACATTTGTTTCCGCTTTTTATCTTTATAGGAAACGTTGCTCAACCCTTCCGTATCTGTAAATTGTATACTTAAGGAAGTAACCTGTATAATATTCAAACATACACTGGGAATTCTTATAAAATAGATCAAGACCTAAGACAAAATGGGGCCAATCATTATCCTGACTGCCGGAAAAGTTATTCGGGTTCACGACATGATGCGACGTCGGAGTTGGGATCGTGCTTTGGCGCTACAGGATGAAATACTCGCTGCAAGTGTGCCGCAGTCTAAAGGATCATCAAATATATACGAGAGTTATTCCAAAGACTGATAATCTGTTTAAATCTGTAAGTTACGTAATTAGCAGCCAACAATTAATATACATATTTATTTTTATATAAAGGAATTGTGACGTAACTGCAAGGCTCTTGCCAAGTTCATCAGCAACGACTAGTGCAGTTGGACAACCGTTTTAAATCCACCGTCTGTAATAGACCAGAAGGAAAATTAATAAAATGCAAGTGTCAGGCCGGAAGTGACCAGAAAATAGAATGGTAAATGAGTGAAAGAAGGAGTGCGGAAGAAAATGTGGTCAAACGATGTATCCAGGCATATATCGTGGATTCCTGTATAATCTTGATAACTTCTGAATCGAGTTGGTGATCATTCTGGTGGATATTTTGTAGAAATAGTATCACATCTACTGTACCTGTAATAAAAATTAACGAAAACATGTTAACAACCTTATTTCTTATAGCAGCTTTTAATTATAGTTACGTCGTTTGATTCTGATATTGATCAGAAGAATATGCGAGTTGATACATTTACATATCTGTAAAAACAGAAGTATTTCTGAAAACCTAGCTTTCTTAAGACAAATGAATGCTATATGCTTATATGTTAATTCAGTAGTTAGCTCTCTTTAAAGTCAATTTCGGTAAAAAAAAAAAAAAAACCATAACTTACGGAAAATTTTGAAAATGGTGTTGTAGGCCTGATTGAACATGGCATATAAAAACGTTTGATTGCTGAAAAGCTTTAAATTAGTCAGTCTGTTATGATCAGAGTGGGAAAGCGGCGAAGTTTCGTTCCTAAGGAACAAGTTGGAGGTCGCGCTAGGCTGCTAACGGACTTGGACGCCTGACTTATGATGTCAAAAATGTGAGAAGACAAGTAATTAACACTAAAAAGATACATCCGTGGCAATAAGCAAAGATGTGAGTCGGTGGACAGCAAGAAGAGCTCTTCGCAACATTGTCTACATCTCAGTTATTAAAAAAAGTAGTCCTGCGCTGTCAGAGAAAAATGTAAAATCGCTGCTGAAGTTCGCCAAGTGTCTCAAAAAGTGGACTACGGATGATTGACAGCGGGTGATCTGGTCTGACGAGTCAAAACTCAATCGCTTTCAGTGGGATGGGAAGCAATATTGCTGGCGCAGACCAAGAGACCGAGTCCAAAGACATCATGTCAAGTAAACCGTTAAGCACGGAGGAGGCAATGTCATGGATCGGGGATGCTTCACTTAGTGAAATGTTGGGTCTCTATTTAAAATTTATTTATTTATTATGAGGAAGGAAGACTATTTAAGTATTTTGCAAACCCAACTTACCGATTTTCTTGAAAAGTGTGCTTATTCCAAGGCCAATATAACGGTTCAACAAGATGGGGATTCAAAGCATTCAGCGAAAATCGTTAAGAAATGGTTAGGTGAACAACATTTTAAATTGGTGGAGTGGCCAACGCAATGTCTCGACCTCAATCCGATTTAAAATTAGTGAGCAATCGTGAAAATACGGCTCGGAGAGTACTTATCAGGACCATCAAACCAAGAAGAGCTTTGGAAACGTGTGCAGCAGGAATGGGAACGAATTCCTAAACAAATTATTGAAAATTTGGTAGAGAGCTTGCCAAACCGTATGACTCAATTTATAAAAAATAAGGGCCTTTGGACAAAATATTAAAAAATATTGTTTTTTTCGTAATTTACCTAAAAGTGCATAAATGAGTATATGCGAGTTTTTTACGTTTTGTTTTTTTGTTCATTGATGTTCGTTATTTTGGTTTTGATATTAACTCTAAGCTCTGAATAATTGAATTAATATTAAGAGAAAAAAGGTTTCCTGGGTTTGCTTCATTATTTTAGTTTTTGTGCGCGATGAAATGCAAGGTTTGCGAGCATGTACTCACTTTTGCTCCCCACTATACATTCCAAATTTCAAGTCTGTAGCTCTTATACTTGCTGAGATCCACGCGTTCATACTGACGGACGGACGGACAGGTGTCAATCGTCTCTGCTATTGATACTGATTCAGAATATATACACTTTATATGGTCGGAGATGCCTCCTTCTGCCTGTTACATACATTCAAACAAACTCATTTTTGCCCATTTTTAATGGGCACAGGGTATAACAAGGTAAACAAATATTATTTTTTGGAATATTGCTTCAAAATTTCCAACAAATTTATATTTTAAATGGATAAAATATGCATTGAGTGCCAAATGTTTCTGTTAATATGCCTATTTATAATCACTTAATATTACATTAAGAAAAAAATAATTTAATGAAAAAACTGGAATATATAAAATTTATTAATAATAAATATAAGATCAACATAAACGACTATTTTCAATCAATAAGCATTTAGCGACCAGTTTTACCAATTGAGATTTCGAAAGTTCGATTATCTTATCTATCGACTAACAATCGCCCGACCACCACAATTTAGTGTTGAGTAAATTTTGTATAAACGCAGTCATGAACGACCCAACACTAGTACATACATAGCTTATTTTTAACATTTTTCGACGTGAGATGTGCATTTTCTATCATATCTGTGCTTAACCATGTAAAATTAAATTAGACATTAGTATAGCATCATTAACAGTTAGTGCAAAGGTAACTGAAGTGTGTTTTTGTAATAGTTTAAATACGGCGAATATAGGTACACATCTGCACCTCTTTGCTTGGCAAATGACAGCTGCTGCGCCTTTGGGTTTTTCGGCTAGTAGAGATATTCATTTCGTTGGACGCAGGAAAATTTTAAGTGCATTGTCAAAGGAAACAAATAATATGTACATATGTGCATTTACACAAATTAATGTGGAAAGCGAAATTGATTTACATATGCTTGTGTGTATGTATGCACATCTATGTATATGTTCATGTAAATTTATATGGCAACATCATTGCGTATGGCCGTATCAAAAAGCACTGGCTGCTAATTTGACATTCCGTTTTGTGTTGAGCACCGTCTGCTGTTGCAGAACTTGAAAGCGAAAAAGCGAAAATTTTAAAGAAAACTCAATGTATTGTGCAAAATACAAAAAAAAAACAAATTTTAAATAAATAACGAGTTAAAGAAACAATATTCGATTATAGTACACATGAAAAATACACCCGCTCGGTGCAAGCTGTGAAAGTAGCTTAGAACAGAGACTTGCAAATAAATGAAACAGTCAATAATAAAAATAAAAAAATTAATAAGAACAAGAATTCAACACCAACGGCCTCAAAAAACACGCATGTGTGTGTTTAGTTTAATAGAAAGTAGTTTGTGCGAATTTGTTGTAAATAATCTGCCGCCACTTATAAATAAAACAGTGAAAAACAAACAAAAACAATCTCAATAGAATATGCGAACATTTTCAAACTGAGAAATTCAGCCAAAAGTTATTGATTCAAATAATTTTGGGTATATTTTGCATACGACACATGTATGCACATAAATGCACTTGATATATTTTATTATAGAATGCAACTCGTACAACAATAACAATAAATGTATTTCGTTCTTTTCGCACAACTTGAATACAATGAATTCATACGTACATAATTACGGAGATAAGAATTTAATCGAGTTGCTTAATTACTTTGGCTATTACATATTTTCCCTCAATAAAATCAATTTACAACTAGTGTTCACAATACAGATGTACAATAAGAATTGGCAGCAATTTGGAAATTATATGTTATTGTAATTCCTTATTGATTACAGTGTTTATTTTGAATTACATTATTATAATAAGTTAATTCCAAATGTACCTCAATTTTGTAGTAATAAATAGTTAAATGCAATATTACTTGAGTCGTCGACAATTTGCTTTCGTTGTTTCGTTTCTTTGCAGAAATCAGTAACCCTTCTGTATCTGTAAATTGTTAACTTAAGGAATTAACCTACTTAATACACTGAGAACTCTTATAAAATAGACGAGCACTTAAGACACACAAGGGGCGCAATCATTACCAGCCCGTAACATTCACGACAGCAGGCTGCCTTCGATGGCTGCCGAAAAGGAGATGCAGGCACACGACATGGTGCGACGGCGGAGCTGGGCACGTGCCGTGGCGCTCTACGATCAAATACTCGCTACGAGTGTGACGCCGCAACTGCAGACGCAGCCAAATGGAACTACGCGGGCACAGAAGGATCAGCAAATCGCCTGTCTGCTCGGCCGCTGCGAGTGTCTGCTGGAACTGGGCAGATACGAGAGCTGCCTGGCGGATGCGTACAAAGTGCTGACACTGCTGGCCGAGCAGACCGAGTGCTTGGCAAGCGTATCTCGGGCGCGTCGTTGGCTGGTGCATGCGCTTTTCAAGCTGCACAAATACTCGGTGAGTTAACGGCGTTATTTCTCTTAATTTATATAATATATATGCATTAAATCAGGACGCGGAACATTTTCTGAGCAAGTGGATTAATGAGCTCAGTGGCCAGCAAATTTTCTCGGACATATCCAAAACGCTGGAGCGCTACAAGTCTATAATACAGATGATAGTGAATGGAAACAATAAGGCTCAGTCGCAGACTCAAAAAATTCCGCACGCACGCCTCGAGGACGAGATGGCCATACTGGACACTAAGCTTGATCATTGGGCCACAAATAATTTGCCGCTCGACAAGTACAGTAAGTTGCTCAGCAACAAAGGGCTGAAGAAACGTGAGCAACAACAACAACAACAGCAGCAGCAGCACCAACAACAGAATGGCAGCGGTAGCTTCAGTAGCAGCAGCAGCAGCACCGGAAGCAGCAGCACCATGTCCACATCCAGTATGTGCGCCAAGAACACTGAGCTGCTGTCGGCTCTTAAACTTACTGGCGTCAAGCAGCCTCCCGTGGACCTGGGACAAGATGCGGATCAAGGGGCACACTCAGCGACAACAACAACGTGCAGTTACTGTGCCATTAACTTCCAAACACGCAACGAGTTAAGGCAACACTGCCAGACTGAAAGCCACCAGAAGGTGATAATGAGCGATGAGGGTATGAAATGTTGAGATTGTCGTAAATACTTACAATTAATCGACTTATCATATATGCATTTATTCAAAAAGGTCGCGACTGGAAGTGGCGTCCTCCACCTCGGGGCTACACACTAGACACCTACAGCGTCTGCGAGACATTTGTGGAGGCGCACACCTGTCACTACGGCGCGCAGTGTGTGGAGGCGCACGGCCTAGACGAGTTGAACGAGTGGAAGGAGCGCTTCGAGTACCGCAGGATGCGTGTGCAGAAGGCGTGCGAAAAGGAGTTGTATGGCAAGTCGTACACGGAACAGGTGCTGGAGCGATGGATCCAGGCAACTGCTCCGGAGCGTGTCATGTGCGAGAGAGTGGCGGATGTGGAGGCGAACTGTGAGCAGCAACTGGTCACTAGCATCAGCTCCAAGACTTCTAAGCGCGAGTGGCTGTTTCAGCTAGAAACCTGGCGACCTCTTAAAGCCGTTGCGCTCCTTCAGGACGCGCATCGCAATCATTTTGCGATCAAGTCTATTAAGCTGGCCTCGGAGTCGGAGGCCAATGTAGAGCTAAAGTCTGACCAGGAGTGGGTCGCAGGCAGCGTTGTTACCTTGTCTGAAGCCTCCGATGAGGAGCCAGACTCCGCGGCATCAGTAAAGAAGGTTCTCTCACACGTGATCACTGTTGAGTTTCATACAGAAATCTACGGTACGTTCCGGCAATCGATATGCTTTGACGTTGGCCAAGAGCCTCTGTTGGTGCGTCATCTGTGCGTTGATGTTCTGCCCGTCAGCGATGCTGAGAAGATCGAGGAAATCAAGCGGGATATTATCAACAGCTCAGCCACACGCTGGGATGTTTCCAACACTCAATTGACACGTTTTGAGACCACAATCGGAACGCACTTGAAGACGGAAGCCTATCTCAGTGATTTGCAGCACGAGCGCGAGCTCCTGGAGCGTTATCCGTGTCCTCGAGCAGCGACATTCACGCTAACTCAGTCCACGATCGTGGAGAAGCGATTGACGCAGAACAATTACCGATCGCGCATACACGAGTTGCTTTACGTCGAGGAGATTGCTCGATACGAGCAAATCGCGCGATACAACGTGCGTACGCGGTTGACAGTGGCGTCTAACTATATATTAACACCGGCCGGGATGGCCACAAGTACGGCCAAGTATTCCCTTGCTGGGGAGCTGTTCGCATTGATGCGCCTGGGCAAGGACATCTCGGAGGATACCTCGCCGGGTCGTCTAATACTCTCGAACTGCAGCAGCGTGTATATTTCCGCACCGGAGGAGACTTTAGGCAAAGCCGATAAGCTGGAAAAGGCGGATAAATCTGAACAGCGTGCTGTGTATGAGGCGCTCATTGAGGATAAGGGCAAGAATGTTATTTATCTTAAGCTGTCGTCGAAGTGCGTGGAGGCAATGGGCCTGCAGGCGGACACCGATCTGGACGTGGACATACAGTTCCAGCTGAACCGTATGCCCTACTGCGAGTGGCACAATGCCGTGGACAAGATAACCGACTTCCGATTGATATTCCCGGCCACCGAACTGGAGCCATCCATACCATGGACCCCCAAGAAGCAATGGGCCGACGCCTGCGAGCCCAAGTTGAATGCCAAGCAGCGTGAGGCTGTCAATGCCATCACAACAGCTCTAAATATTAAGTTGCCACCCATCTTGTTGATCGGACCATTTGGCACGGGCAAGACGTATACGCTGGCGCAGGCAATAAAACAGCTGCTGGCACAGCCAGAAGCCAAGATACTCATCTGCACGCATTCCAATTCGGCGGCAGACCTCTACATTAAGGAGTACCTGCATCCGTGGATCGAGGAGGGCCTGGAGGAAGCGACACCGCTGCGTGTCTACTACCACAAGCGTTGGTCCGCCACCGTCAACAGTGTGGTGCAAAAGTATTGCATCACCGACGGTGTTGGCAACTTTCGTCGGCCCAGCGTTGAAGATATTATGCGCCATCGCATCATAGTTGTTACGCTGAGCATAAGCATGGAGCTGGCCACTCTTGGTCTACCCAAGGGCCTCTTCACGCACATATTCCTCGACGAGGCGGCGCAGGCGATGGAATGCGAGGCGATCATGCCACTTGCTCTGGCCAACGATTCCACACGCATCGTTTTGGCCGGCGACCACATGCAGATGAGTCCCGAACTGTTCTCCGCCTTTGCCAAGGAGCGTAAGCTGCACATTTCGCTGTTGGAGCGATTATACGATCACTATCCTTCAAACTTTCCCTGTAAGATTCTGCTATGTGAAAACTATCGTGCACACGAGGCCATCATACGATTCACCTCGGAGCTCTTCTACGAGCAGAAACTCGTGGCGTCCGGCAAACAGCCGCGTCACGAACGCTTCTATCCGCTCACGTTTTTCACGACGCGTGGCGAGGATGTTCAGGACAAGAACTCGACGGCGTTCTACAACAACGCCGAGGTCTACGAGGTGGTTGAGCGCGTCTCGGAGCTGCGCAAGCGATGGCCCAGTGCGTGGGGCAAATTGAACGACACCAGCATTGGGATTATGACGCCCTATGCGGATCAGGTGTTCCGTATTCGTTCTGAGCTGCGTAAACGCCGCATGGGAGGCATCTCAGTGGAGCGAGTGCTGAACGTGCAGGGCAAACAGTTCCGCGCCGTATTCCTGTCCACGGTGCGCACCAGACGTACCTGTCTGCCCCAGAGTGGCGGACAGGGATCTGGAGCGGCAGGCGGAGGTGGCGCCGTAGCAACAGCCAGCATTGGGGATGCAGACACCGACTATGGCTTTCTGAGCAATTCCAAGCTACTGAACACTGCGATAACACGTGCACAATCTCTGGTGGCCGTCGTCGGCGATCCCGTCGCACTCTGTTCTATTGGACGATGTCGCAAGGTCTGGGAGCGTTTCATTGAAATATGCGATGAGCACAAGTCCCTCTTCGGACTAACCTGGTCCAACTTGCGATCCCAGTTGGACGGTGTCGAGATGAAGCGTGGTTATGTGCTCAATCCGCTGGCCCCGGAGTTTGTGCCACGCGCTCTGCAGCCGGAGGCGTACTTGCGAGAACAGGCTGCCCTCTACCTAAACGCGCCGACCCACGCACCGCCTGGCAGTCAGCCAAATCACTATGCCGCCTCTGCATCTATTGGTCCCGGTCCGGCTGCAGCCCATCAGATGAATCAGATGGCTGCTGCAATGGCTGCCAATCAGCAACTTTCGCACATGTACTCCACCCACATGGCGGCAATGATGGCAGCCGTTGCGGCTGGCGGTAAAACCCCGAATGGACCGTCTCCGGGACCAGGTCCTGGCCCCGGTCCTGGTCCTCATCTGCGTGGTCACATGGGAATGCGTGGTCCGCCGCCAAATGGGCCGCCGCCAGGACCACCGCATCTGCGCCAGTCCCAGCCGGGAGGAGGAGGGCCACCGCCGCCGCCTTACGGTCAGTACGCGGCAATGCAGCACTGGCGGCCTCCCGTTGGTCCCCAGCAAGCTCAGCAGCAGCAGCAGAATCCCAATGCCAGTCTCTGGGGTCCACCGCCACAGACGAATCCGTGGAGCGTCTTACCGCCGAACAAGCAGCCGCCACCACAACAGTCAGGTGCTCCCGGCCGTGGGCCAGGACCACTACCACCACCAGTAAGTGTGACGAGGGAAATATGTTAACTTCGGCACGCCGAAGATTGGATACCCTGGCAGAGAGCTATATTCAATGTTCGCTTGATCAAGGCAAATAGAGGGATGTAAATTTGGGTGGAAACTTCAATGTCAGCCTCGATGTTGATCAATTCATCAGCCACAAATTTGCAATGTTTCTCTGTAGTCAAAGCTGTTGCATAACATACGCTGTTTATACGGAACTCATTACGCGAAATCACTTCATGTAATGGTGTATTCGACCATCATACGATAGTTGACTATGAATTCCGACTCAATTCGTGAAATGGAAAATCACGATTAATTTAAATTGGATGGCAACTTGCAAATTTTTTTAAATGGACAAAAGTATAATTAAATAAGTACAGTTAAAATTGCTTTTCTGCTTCCATTGCGTTAAATAGTTAGCAGTTTTAATACTTTTGAAAAGTTGTTAATTTTGTTAATTCGTCTTGTGCTGTATTAACAAGAGCCAATTCAGATTTCGTGAATTTAACAATACATGATATTGCCCGTATAAACAGAGTAATATTTAAAAGTAGTTATACTATATAACCAAAAATGAGTAATAAAGCATCAATAACTCGAAGAAATAGCAAGACGATTATGGCTTCAAAGCAAAAACTTAAATCTACACAGTGTGACAACTAACAAAGTTCATGATTCTGGGTCATCGACTGATCACAAATGTATCGACTCAACTGAACTACGATAAACATTTTTATATTTAACAAGCCGAAGAGTCGGGGCGGGAGAGACAGTAGGGTGTCCTGATTTCATACCCTTGCAGAACCCTGATGCACTTCCAACCGATCTTTCCTATGGCAGTTATATGATATAGTAATCCGATCCAACCGGTTTCGACATATATACTGCCTAAACTGTACCAAGTTTCATCCAGATAGCTCGAAAACTGAGAGACTAGTTTGCCTAGAGACAGACGGACATGGCTTAATCGTCTCGGCTGTTGATGCTGATCAAGAATATATATATATTAGGGTCGGAGATGTCTGCTTTCATGCGTTACACATTACACATTACCCTCTGCAAGAGTACAACAAGCCGTAGAGTCGGCGCGGGAGCGACCCTTTACTTATTCTGTAAGACTCTCGACTCTTCCTTATTTGCATATGATAGTATTATGAAATAAAAGCGGTACCACGCCCACTTTCTCCAGCTAGATCCAAATATTTTGTTTAGTTCTTCAGGTTTTAATTAATTCTCTAAAATGGGCAACTACCGTATAGTGCTCTTCTTCTTCCTTTGACCGGACACTGAGTAATATTGTGTTTTGAATAACTTGCATTGGGACCCTGATGTTTGTCCTGTATGCCAAAATTCGGGACTCTAGGTTTAAGAATTCTCGTGTTAGGGAATTTCAAAAATGTCGTTTTCGATTTACGGGGTCGTGGCACATTTTAACACAAACTGGTTCTGATTAGTCCATAGGTTGACGTACATAGCAAATTTGGTGTCTCTAGCTCTTATAGTCTCTGAGATGGACAGACGGACATGGCTATATCGACTCGGCTGTTGATACAGATCAAGAATATATATACTTTATAGGGTCTGCCAGAATTCCTTCGACCTTTGTTTTTTACAAACTTAATAGATCCTTATACTTTTTAAAGTAAATGGTCTTAAAATGATTAAATACTGATTAAATTTCAGATTTGGTTTAAAAATCAGAGATTACATTTTATTTTAAACGAAAAGTAAAACCTTCTTTTGCAAATACTATTTTGGTGTACCGGGTATCCGTAATCCAGAACGTGTCCTGCAAGAGCAGTGTAAAGTAACTTAGGTCGCAGAAGCAAAAAGACACAAATTGAAAGTTGGAAGAGTCAAGGAACATATCTAATCATTTGAACAATTAATCATTTTCGTAAACAGACCCTTCGAGGAGGGAGTGTGCCACCGGCTGCAGCCAACGCAACGACTGCCGCACAGCTGATACGGAATCCCAGCGAATTGGGCTACCTGGCGAAGAAGACGCTCTACAACCACGGACAGGTGCCGCCTCCCCAACAGCCCCCGCCTCCACAACATCATCTGTATGGTCAGCCGCCGATACCTATTCAGCGTGGAAGTAGCGTGCCCAATGGTCCGATGAGTCCCATGGAGAATGGACCACCACCTTACCTGCGGCATAATGGGGCCGGGGCTGGAGGTGGCTACAATAACTACGACAAGGCGGCGGCACCACCACAGCAGCCCCCGCCCGCGCCCTACATGTACACGGCTGGCAAGCAGCCGTCTCCTAGTGCTCTGCGCTTTCCAGCGGCGCATGAACTGCTGCCCCCGAATGTGAGCATCTACGAGATGGCATTCAACTCGAAGGAGGAGCAATACAAGTGGTATCTCAAGTTGCTCGAGTCTGTTGGCCAGGAGGCAGCCAACAAGTTTGGTGATATGCTCCGGCAGGTGATGACGACGTTGCAGCAACAGGGTCACCAACAGCAGCAGCAGCATCCACAGGGACACAAGCCACAGCCACCGACGGCACCAGGACCGCAGATGCTGTCTAATCCACATGCTGTGATGGGGCCACAGCCTCAGAGGCCTCCTCAATACCCGATGATGTACTCGACACCGGCGCAGGCACAGAATCAACAGCCGGTGGAATCGTCGCCTCCCCTGGACAACTTTAATCAGCAAATTGATCTTGTGTTTAATTCGATTATGAATGGCGCCAATGACATCGCACAGCCCATTCTACGAGACGTGCTTGGAATGGTTGGCGTGACGGCAGCGACACCGGGCAATGCAGGAATACCGCTGCCTAATGGCATGATGAATGGCGGTGAGTTGCAACATCAGCAACAGCAGCAGCAGCAGCAACAACAGCAGCAGCAACAACAGCAGCAGCAACAACAGCAGCAGCAACAACAACAACAGCAGCAGCAACAGCAACAACACCAACAACAGCAGCAGCAGCAACAACAGAGCCGACTCTTTGCAATGATGCAAGGCCAACAACAGGCACAACAGACATCCTTAGCCTTGGCAAAACATGCACCCAGTCAAGGGCCGCCGCAACCACAGAATCTGTATGCAAACCACATGGCTGGACCGGCACCGGGAACAGTTGTCCATCCGACTGCCAACAGCAACAGCGCCGGCGTGCCTAACTTTATGACAAATGGTGAGTTTCTGCATGTTTAACGCTTATCACAGCGATCGAC
The DNA here is from genome assembly GCA_958299025.2 of Drosophila histrio. NCBI lineage: Eukaryota > Metazoa > Arthropoda > Insecta > Diptera > Drosophilidae > Drosophila > Drosophila histrio. Next base: position 28,372,415 of record OY729166.1, read on the forward strand.
TGATCTTATTAACATGTCTTTCTGTCTGGCCAGTCGGCAACGCCTTGCTCAACGACAAGTACCCGAACTTCAATAACCACAACAATGGAAGCCACAGCAGCAACGGGCTTCATAACAATGGAAGTTCAGTGCCACTATATCGTCGCCAAGCAATGGCCGGCAATGGGAATAATAGCTACAACAATATGCCAGGCCTCTTTGCAGGTTTCGACACGGGCACAAACCTCATTGAGGCTTTGTTTCAAGCCAACAATGTGGTTGCCGACCACTCAAACAAGTCCGACCACGGGCACGGCCTACTCTACAACAACTACAACACGTTGAAGACTGGGCATGAACTGGATTTGTTTGCGGTGCCGCCACAGAGTGTACAAACCGCAACAGACGCGGTCAATCATCAGCAGTCTTCAGCAACAACATATGCAGCCGTGCTCAGCCAGGGACCGCAAGCAACAACCGCAACGCATCAGCAGCAACAGCAGCAGCAGCAGCCCACAATGAATCCGACGCGGCCTATGCATGCATCGAAATCTTCTCAACCAACCAATGATATGCTAGAAAAGGATCCGTTTGCAGCCATTCGAGAATTAGGACAAGCAACTACAGGCTTCTACAATTACTTTCAGTGAGCTCGTTGTGTGCGTCGGCGAAATCTCCCGCCTGCTGCATGTGGCATGCGGCATCACGGTCTTCAAATATGGACCGTAGTAGGGTCTTAATAATAAAAAAAAACGAAAAAAAAACAAAAAAAAAGCGAAAAACAAAAAAATTGCAAAATTAGAAAAACCCAAAAACAGAAAATGAATTGCTTGTTAACTTTAGCTCTCCCCTTTGCTTTTTTTAAATTGCAATTAATTTAAATATTTAGTCTTAATTATTATATATTATATGCATACGTTTAGTAGTTACAAAAGCTGCAGCAGGCCGTTCCGCCCCACGCACGCCCCAGGCGCTGTCATGCCGCATGCAGCAGGGTCGCTCTGAGCATCCAGCCCTTATAAATTAGGCCCTTGAAACTAAAATAACTTATAAAAAAAAAATGCAAAAACGAAAAAAATATCAATTAGCTAGTTTTAAGATAATTCAACAAAGTTTGTATTTAATAATCATTCTATTGGTCGTAGATTATATGCTACGAAACAGTTCAGTTTGGCCTAAGTGCGCTTGAGTTATAAATACATACATATATTGTACCTTACCTTGAGTTTTGTACAGCAGTTGACCATTCGAAAAATTAGTAACTGAAATATTATCATGTACTCAAATACATAATTAATTGTCTTTATTCAAATCTTTAATTTATTTACGTACTTATATCGTACAAATACAAATACTGCTTTTTAATTGTACTTTAAATATACATGTAATGGCTATATGGGATACTTTTATTGTATGCACTTAGATACACCTGCATAATCAGATCAACTCCAGTCATGTATGTTGTCGTCTGTACATCCGTCTGTCAGCATAGGATAGGAATCCACCCTGCTTTTTGGAGATATGAACTGGCTAAGTATATTGAATATGCTGCCTCCTGGAGTTTTCTATCTGAACTGAAGCATCTGTATTGATTTTAATACTTTCCTCAGTATTCTCATCTGATTCACTCATTCACTTTTAATATGAATTTGGTTAGCTATTTGGATGCATATACATATATACATATACAGATATGAATGTAATTAATTGTATAATCTAATCATCCTTTACATTAAAAAGTAACAAAAAAACACTAGAGAATAAATATATCTAATATTAAATACCAGTAACAAATATTAATTATAGTTATATGTCTGTTTATCTTAACACATTTAATTAAGCACAAATAACTTTGACTACTGATTTGAAACACGAAACGCATCCAAACTACACATAATAAAAACTGTGTAATCCAATTTATAAAAATCCGTATAAAAAAATTAAAAAAAAGATCCCCAAGGGACAGAAAAAAAAACAATATGTTACTTTATTATGCTAGTGCTTTGAAATCTACATATGAAAATCGAAGAGCTGAAATTTGAATTATTTTCCATTGGCAGAACATTTCTTGAATTTTGTTATAGTCATCCCCAAACTCAATTTCAAAGATCATAGACGATTTCTAAAAGAGAATCGACTTAAGTAGAAACGATCGTCTCAAGATTGTCGGATCGTCGTCAAGTACAGTTTCTACATTCCTGGCCTAGGTGAACATAATAAAACAAATCTCAGAAAGTATTGCAACGGGTTTTCATTCAGCAATCTGAATAACTGCAATTGAAATTTTGAATACTCAAATAAAATTAGAATGATAAGGCAATACCTCATATTATACAAATATGTTTATTCATGTACTATAAACATGTTTGTGTAAATGTTATTTCAAAATCTGTAACTTAACTAACAAAGTTCTTAATTAGAAATCTAAACTATTTCAGAAGCTCAAACTGGAACATTGAGTTTTGCCATTTCCTCCCTGACCTCGTCGTACAGATCCTTGTACTCCTCATTCTGACGGACAAGCAAAGCGACTGTTCCCCGCTTGACGCCCATTGCGGCGCCGAGATCCGCACGACTCGGAGTGTAGGTGTAGGGTATGCCCTTCTCCTCGCATACAGCAGGCAGATGACACATGATGTCAACGGGTGTCACATCGCCGGCAAAGATACAAATACTGCGCATGGAATGAAACAAACATTAGTTTTAAGAGAAAGTCAACAAATGCATATTGCTTACGTACCCTGTTTCCCCCTTGCGTAAACGGGTTTGAACATCCTTTAGTCCATTGCGCAAATAGGTTTTATGTTTCATGGCCTTCTTAACCAATTTATAGCATTTTTTGGCCAGTTTCTTACCAGCCATTGGTTTGGCGATAGCGTTAATGAACAACAACTTGTCGTCATAAGTCTCCTCATCCTTGATAGTCACGTCTCCGCTGACTTTAATGGAAGTGTCGGCTTCATCTGTTTGCTCCAGTTTTACTTTAACCATTTTATTAAATGTCAAAAAGAAATATTTGAAATAAAATTACACTGATTTTTGATTAACTATGCTCAACTCGATTCGTAAACACGTGTGTTAGCCAGTGTGACCGTTTTTACGATTTTCGGTATTTTCGATTCCTCATTGGAAACTATCGATTATCAAATATCGGAAAGCAAACCTTTTAGCGATTGCTCGTTTCGTGCGAAAGAACAACTACAGTTGGTCAAGAAAATGTTTTGACAAAATAAAAAAACCACAAATTTCTGTATTTTGTATTTAAAAATATTTAAATTCATCGGATCTCATTTGTCTTAATAATTGTATGTAAATCTAAGTTTAAAAAGATACTGTTTATACATTAAAGTCGTTAACTGCGAAAAAACTTCATTTACACTGCAGTCACTAGAAAAAGTGTTAACGGATTAAATACTGATTAAAGTAAACTTTAAAAAATTAGTACCGTCGGGTTTGAGGCTAAAAACTCACATTATTTATTTATATGTATATTACATTTTATTTTACTTCCTCTTCGTCTACTCCTCACGTTGCTCTACGTTGTTCACTAACAAAAATAAAGTACTTTGTCGGTTTTCAATAAAACACTTTTCATATATGCCGCTATGCCGGTTTGCTAGTGGTGGAACACATCAAAAAGCTAATCTTGTCACTGTTTTTCTAACATTTCCATGTTTAACACTGTCACTACGATAGCGACAGTCACTATTTCAGTCCTAACCGCCATGTTTTCGTATGGGCTGTGACTGAAATAGCAACTGTCACTAGATTTGACTGATATTTGATTGAATATAAAAAATATCGATTGTGTTACAGTTTTCAATTTATTTATGTTGTTTCGATACAGACATATATTTGTGACGTGTTTTTCAAACTGTTACCGCCTAGAGAAGCTGTTGAAAATGCAAAATTAATTTTGTTTCACTGTTTCATATATGATAAACTGAACTCAATGTGCAATATGAACAATGAGGTTGATATTGTATATACAATATACATTCGTACAAATCTACAACGTTCGTAGGTAAACGTAAAAAATGTCGAGATGTTTATTAGATACATTTAATTTAATTCCCATAGGCATGTGTGAGAGTACATTCGGTTGTTCAATACTCCCGTTTGTGGGGAGGTACATAAACCTGTTGTTGCTGACCCGGTCGATCTCCGCGGTAGCGTGCCTTCTGGTGCTGCGGCTGGGACATGTTGTTCAGTGGTCTATGTTGGGAGTCGGTGATGGGCAAGATATCGGACTTCAGTACTTCCTCGTGATTTCCATATCCGAGGAAGAACACCACACAAGTGTTGTCCGCAACTGCTGTTATTTCAGCTTCATAGTACTATGAACATACAAATGAGTACTGCATTCAATAAATCATGCTACTGCAAATCGAATACTTACCCGTCCATCATCCCAATACTTGGCCATGCACAGGTCGGCGGGTTTCCACATCCAAGCATCCTGACCAAAATGCTGTGGCGGCGATGGAATCATAGCAGGCAGCGGACTTGGCAGCACAGGTGCAGCAGATCCCGCTTGCGATGGAATCAAAGGGGTTCTCTGCTTGACAGTTGGTGGCAATGGGGCGGGCGCATGATTGGACGGTGCAATTGTCAAGCCCTGACTCTTCAGTAAGCTCATGGCGAATTCATTTGTTTCCTTACTTTGGAAACCCATGATTTTACTGGGATCATAAGTATACCCGTTTGGCAATTGGCTGTAGCTGGCACTCGACTGTTGTCGCGCATTCTCTGTCGTTGTCGTCGGTTGACGCTGTGGTGGAAGAGGCTTTTCCGTCGATTTCTTCTCCAACTGCAGTGGAGTCCCTTGGGATTCAAATTGAGGGCGACTGGATGGCATGCCACCTTGCTTACCACCGCGTCTTGGCTCACGTTTAGAAGAGCTCAGCTTCAAGTTTGCAGTCTCTTCGACAACTTTGTTCAAGCGAGTATTGACCTCATCATTATTGTTACTATTAAAAGCGTTTGTGGATCTGGTGGCAACGGGGACAACGGCAGATCCACTTCCTCCTTGTTGGCGACGCCGATTATTGGTGTTTCCATTCTCGGTACGGGAATTACCATTGCGATTATTGTGGCGCTCGTTGCTGCGACGATTGTTGCCTTGCTCTTTGGTAACTGAACTCTCCGGTTCATATTTCCCACCATCAGGAGCAGTTTTAGCAGCAGCCTGACTTTCCTGGCCATTGCGACTGGCGCCTTTGCCATGTGGTTGCTCGGTTGCTCGCGAGCTGATGTCGTGCCTGCGCATGTTTCCGCTGCTTCGCTCGCTATGGAGATAGGCGCCTCCGCTTCCGCCGCCTCCTCCGCGAGATGGTCGACTACGTCCTCCGCCACGCGGCATCCGACCAGCAGGGCCGCCACGATTGGCAGCAAAACTGCTTGATACATTGTTCTCGAATCGCGTACGTTCGCTTATAGCTTGCAGTTTGTTCTCCGCTCCGTGTGCAGTTGACACTTTGCAATCATTTTCATGTTTGATTATCGTTTTGTCGGCAGTTGATATTGATGCTTTTGATGAATCTCCGGCAACGTCAGGAGCTGTTGTCTTCGCTGACGGTGGTAGCTTAGTGGTAAGGAAATCGAAAAGTGTGGCATTCGCAGCGGGTTTAGCGGCCTCGGCTTCATCTTTTAGACTGGCGCCACGCTTTCCCTCTCTGCTCGGTCTTTCTCCTCGGCCGCCACGCACCGGGGGCTCAATATTGCCACCAGCGGCATCTCGGCGCCTCTTGAGATTAAAGAGAGCGCGTTCCAAATTATTTCGAGTTGCCTGCAGAGCAATCTTTGCCTCATCTTTGCTGTAGCCCTTATCCAGTATTTTCTTGATATTATGGTCTACAATATTCTGACCTCCACCGCCGAAAACTTTCTTAACAGCTGCCTTGCTGGCCACGGCAATGGCTTCGTTTCGCATAGTGTTGAACTCATCGTTCTCCTTTGCGGGCTTGTCCTTATCCCCTGCCGGAGCGAGACTCTTGAAGTTCCGGTCGGCAGTGGCATCGACGCTCTTGCCAAAAGCCACCCACGGCGGAGGAGCAGTCGAACCAGATGGTGGTCTTCCACTGCGTGCGTACTTTAGCATAGTTCGGGCAAAGTCCCACTTTTCGTACAAAGCTTCAACGCGACCGCCAAGTATTTGCAGATCATTCGGACGCAGGAGCAGAAATCCCTGCATCAGCTGAAGTTTTTCGGCTTTAAAGTAGATTTTGGTGCCGGGCGCAACGTTCAGATTTAGCACTGGCACCGGCTCCAATTCCAGCGCCTGCAGCGACGCCTGGCCATCGGTCAAGTCCAGTTGCAGGAGTCGTGGCGCAGCCTTCGACTCCTCGTTGCTCTTGGGTGCCGCGATGTTCCGCACTCTTTGCACCTGCAGCACAATGCGACCAGCAAGCATCCCAGTGGCGTCCTCGCGCTTTGTCGCCAATGCGCCGCCGCCAATGTCGCGTAGGTCTCGCTGTAAGTCGAACAAATTGCAATAACTGCAATAATAATGTTTGCTGCCGCTGCTACTCACGTTTAAAGCTTCATCAATAATTTTGCGTGGGTCGACGCTACCTTCAATGGCGCTGGTTAACGACTTTATTCCCTCCTCCGTCAGGTGCCTAACCATTCATTTAACGTTAAATGTAATTACAGAGCCCATTGATTCACTTACCATCCGCTCGCTTTTAATTCTGTTTCCAATTCCATTTTTTCGTGAAATTATATATATGTCGTTATACATATATTTTTTTGCAAGCGCAGCACAAACTGCTCAGCTTCGCCGTACCGCTACTTATTTTCGCTGCACCTTAATTTGCCGAGACTATCGATATATCGATAGTAATGTTCAAACTCGATAGAAGCCTCTATACTAGTGTTCAATAATCTAGTGTTGAGCAATGCGCTTTTGGGTGAACATGTTCACTTTTTTTTTTGAGTCAACTCGCTCAAATTGTTTACACTGCTCAGTTGTTTAATTGTTCGTTGGTCAACAGCTCATTCAACTACTCACTTCTTAGCCATTGACCAGAAATAATTTAACTCTAAAATTTATATTCCGGATTATCTAGTTTCATCTAGGTAGTCGGGAACCCGACTATTACATACCCTGTGGCAATAATTGCAATTCGTTTTTTTATAATTTGTGAAATCGTGATTAAATTTTCTGGACACATCGACTCCGAGATCCTTATAATCTATGCCAAAGCTTGAGCCTCTTGCTACATTAAAATACGTTATAAGTTTTTTTTTGAATTGTCGTGATATGCAAAATTGAAGTCATATTTGATCTACATGCAAATGTAAGCAGTGCTGGCTTCTAGCTCTTAACATCTCTGAGATCCTTTCGCTATCGACTCGTCTATTGGTGCTGATCAATAATATATATATATATATCCTTGTGTGTGAATAGGTACCTATTCATGAGTACGTCCTAGAAGTATTTCAATTTATGCCTTTGTACATTCTCGAATACATTTTTGGATCATAAAATGTGTATCGCATTAAAAGAGGCGTGTTAGGTCCCATAAAGTACATAATATCTTGATCGGCATCAACACTTGAGACGTTGTAGCCCTGTCCATCTGTCTCTGAATATTAAGGACGTCATATAGCTGGCTTAGGAAATATCTGTCAAAGCAGCTTGGTATTTATATTTATTAAAAAGTCTGTGCCCATTTGAAACATGTCGACTGGACCCGGTAAAGTGTCCGGCACCTCCATTGGAGCCATCTGTCGCTCAAGCTGCATTGAACTTGTTTTCAACATGGTGTGCGGGGTTTTGAGCTCGTATGTAATTAGTTAATAGAGCTGGTAATTTAATTAAATTCAAAGGATCATCAATGTAACGCAAATTTGATACGATACCACGCAAATCCAGATCCAGAAGGGACCTGTCCTTTGTCAGGTTGATGACGATGGGAGGTGGCAGCCGAGCTTCCGATTTAGGAGGAATCTCATTAATGTCTTTGGGGTCATTAATCTCGTTGTTGATGTTTAGCACACTGTTTGGAACTGAGGCTTTAGGCAGCGGCTTTGACGGGCTGGAGAGAGCTGGTGACTTAGCATCCTTACGAATGATGGAAGGGCGGTACTTGGACGGAGGTTCAATGGTGTTAACCGAGTCTGTTGACAAGTCTTGCAGGCGAATAGAGTCTGTGAGATCAAGATTCTTTTTGGAGGATTTTGGCGTAGACGCTTCAAATAGAATTAATTCAATTATTACTGCCTTTAAACTGCTTTTCCGTATCCTGTTCTATTGCTACCTCTGGCAGGCACCCTGCTGTGCTCTGCCCCTGATCAGCCTGTTTTAGCTCCATAACACTGCATTTGTTCACTGTCCATATTATGGTTATTGCACATTGTACATGTTCTTATCTCATATCCGTATAACTCTTCAACATTTACAAAAAAATGATAGTTGTCTAGATTGTTTTGTATATACTTCTGTCAACAGATTAAATAATCTAAATGTATATATATGTAATAAAAAAGTTTGGCGCTAATGAAGCTTGAAATAAAACATACGCAAAAATGAGAATGAACGCGAAATATGCAAAGAAACTACGAGAAATGCCCTAAAAGAACTGCTGAACATAGTGGAAGAACCGAGCAAAAATGAGCAAAGGGAACTACTAAGCATACGTGAGCTAACCAGATCAACTGAACAGAAAAGAACCACTGAGGCGAGAAACCAAATGAACCACTTGGAGAGAACATGTTCACTCGCTCATATTAGTGAACTACTCTTTATGTTCACTCACTCATAAGCAACCCAACACTATTTCATTCATTCATTGTTATTAAAACAGTTGGAAGTAACGGTTCGTGTTCTTTGCAAATAATTAAAAACGACCAATACACTAAATAATAAAAAAAAATAATCGCCTGAAAGTAAAAAGTGATAGAAAAAAAAAATAATTCTTTGAAAAACTCTTTTATTCAGAGCACCATATTGCGTGTAAAAACTTTTTAATTGAATCACACAATATAAACACATAAATCCTCTCAAAGGTTTATAAGAGTGGAAAATAAAAAATGAATTTATCTTTCGCTGGCTGCGGTTTTCTTGGAATTTATCATGTCGGCGTTGCTGTCTCCTTTAAAAAATATGCACCGCACTTGCTTCTGGAAAAGATTGGAGGCGCCTCAGCTGGCTCCTTGGCTGCATGCTGCTTACTGTGTGATTTGCCCCTAGGTAAGCATAACATTTAATTGTGTGTGAAGGACTTAACCATTTTCCTACATTGTATAAACGTACGTACATAAAGAACAGTATAAGCCTTAATGTGCGTCTGCATACATACAAGCATAGAAATACGTTGTCAGCTGTGTGTACACACCCATTTTTGGGGGCTCGTCGCTGCGTAGATTTAACGCTCCAAAAATACAACGCAGATGGAAACAAAAACAAACAAATTTGTGTGTGTGTGTGTGTGTGTGTTCACAGATATGTAATGAGCACCAAAATAGATTTTACATGCACACATTCATACACATGGGTGTATGTGTTTAATTCGAAATGAAAATATGTGAAGGTCGGAGTTGTTTATCTTGGGGGCTCGCTGGTATTTGTGTTTTCAACGAATGTGTTACATTAATTGAGACGAGAAATATATACATATGATAGTCATTGTTAAACTTCGTAGACTTTTAACGCCGAAAAGTTGTTGTCGTAATAATGTATATAAATACGTAGTATGTATAGATATATGCATATATAATAATAATATTTTATGCATTATTAAATTATAAACATTTCTTTCCATTGCTTGCTGGTCCATTTGTAAATATGCACATACAATTTAACACACAACCGTATGTATGTATGTATAAGTGAATTTACCTGTTGCATTTTTCTGGCACATCGTAGAAAGTTCGACGGCCAGAAAAGTAAACTGATTCCAATACATACTTACATGTGTATGCGTAGGTATATACGCATGTATACCAGTTATTGTCCCAGTTTACTTGCAATTCACTTTTAACGATGGGTCACAGCAAAGAGGTGTAACTTTGATGATAAGTTTACATGAGATGCGTATGAATGTACATAATACATTACTATATTTGTATGTTGTCTTATGTATTCTTGATCAGCATCAACAACTGAGACGTTGTAGGCTTGTCTGCCCGTCTATCTATCTGTCTCTCTCTCTGAATATTAAGGCTTAGTATGAAAATGATTGTTGTTTTTGAGAGATCTCGAACATATTCAGAATTTGTGTATTTCTTGTCTCTTACACTCATAAATTTGGTGAGATTTGAACTAGTACTTTATCATATAGTAGCTCGCTTCGGAAATATCTATCCAAGTATTTATACCCATTTTTACCTAATATTTTCTTAAAAATGTATGCATTTTAATTTCATTATAATATTTCACCTGGAGTGCGAAAAAAATTGATTTTCATGACGTAGTTTATTCCGAAGTAAGATAATCTCCAGGAATATTATTGTCCTCCGCGGAATCATTTGGTATTGTCATTAGGGTTGACTTCGGCTGAACAACGTCGTAACAGAATTCAGGCTGATGTTGTGCGCTCGTAGGTAATTAGTTAATCGAGCTGATAAATTGGTCAAATCCAAATAATCATCAATATAACGGACACGCTATCAAGTACTAATTCGGCAATGCTGATTTCGTTTCCGCATGGTATCTGAGTAACCAAAAAACACCTGACTAGTAGATTAATTCTTTTGCATTATGCAATGGATGCAGAGTGCAGAAATCTGCACATTTTGTGTGTGCTATAATTAATAAATATTAACTTAAATGTTACGGCGTACAATTATATATTTTTATAGAGCGTATGTATATTCAATATCATTTTCAATTGACGTCAATTCTGTTTGGCCTAAGTTTAGCAATTCGACGCAATGAATGAGTTTCCTACTTGATTAGGAATAATAAAATGATCAAAGACATATATAAATATACATATGTATAAAAACATTCACTATTAACATGTGTTTTTATTTACAATAAATTCGCAGCTGGGTTTTGCACTGTAGCGAGGCTTATCAGCTTATCAGCCATTCATCCTATCAGCTCATTTCATTGTGACAAGTGACTATAAGGTCTCTTCACACACACGAGCAAAAGTATTCACATGAATACCCACGATTATTGTTCTTATACTTATGTACAACTATAGTTAACTTCTCGTACTAATAAATTTATGAAGTGCTTTTTGTTACTTGTTACTTGCGCGTATTACTCATGTAATTTTAAAGAACAGCTGTAACAGCTGTGTGACTGACCTATAAAGTGGTTTCAAAGTACAGTTTCATTAATAACATCGCAATTAAATATATGTACGTATACCAAGTACATTTAAGTGTGCTTAGGATTCCCAAGTAAACGACTACAGCACATTTTGTATTATATTATTTTGGACAAAGTTCAAGTTCTTTGTAAATGATTTTCTTTGTTAAAAGATAAAAATGTGTGTGACTCAAAGAGTTATTCATACATACGTCTAGTAATTACAAATATTCAATTAGTCTAATTGTTTCTGTAGTAATGTGATCAGTTAATAAAATGGAAATATATTCCATTAACAATTGTAGCTCAAATTCAAAGAATATTCAAACTATTGAAGATATCTCCGTTCATGTAATACTTTCTAAGGATTTTGATTCACTATCTGCTAGAAAATTGCCAACATATTTTATTAGCGGAAGTTATAGTATTTCCGGTTCATTGCACGATTTTAATATGCGTGGGGCGACTATATATTCATTTAACTTCACGGGGTGTGTCCTTGGCACGGAAAGCAACCTAAAATGTGTAGTTGATAAACTACTATATGTATTTTCGAAGTGGCTTTTACAATCGTTATTTTTAGTAAACACTTAAACATGTTATCGCTTTTCTGTGTAAGCAAAGGGTTCAGCTGGTTTTCTTTCACAGACGAGCCCCTCGGAGAAAACTACACACTCAAATGATGTAATTGTTAACTAGTCAAAACGGCACGACTGGAGTATACCCTGTGTCCAGGGTAAAAATGCCAATTTGATTATATATATTATCTTTACATCTATGTTTTTAACACTCTACGCCGTTTAAAAATAACGCTTAGAATAATTTCGACATATCGTAAAATATGTTCATCGGAAAATCGATAGATTTGTGATTTCGCTTAAACCAATAACTAAACAGCTTTAAGCAGAATCTGTTTTTGGAATAATAACCATATGTTATCAGAAACAATTTATTTTCTTAATGTAGCAATACGAATCTGTATTTAAATTTCGAAATAATATTCAAATCTATAGTACAAACTTATAACTTTGAAAGTAGTGGCCTGATTCGAGTTTTACGTCAGCACGCAAAACATTTCTAGGTTTTGTTTGTTATCGTTAAGCGTGCGGCGGCTTTTTTAATAAATCAATGGTACATTCAGAAGTGTGTAGTAGGTACATACATGCATATGTACACACAAGTCTATTTGTGTGCGTGTGTTGTTCAATGCCTGTGCAAAGGGATTTTCTATTATCAGCTGGCGACCCAGCTGCTATCGCACAGAGAACTATAACGTGTTGTGCTAAAAGAAAACAACTTTCAAACTTATATGTACATACACATACATTAATGTATGTATTTGTGCACACAGGGGAGGTTATTATGTGTTATTATAGTGGCTTATCAGCAACGTGCTGGGGGCCAAAGTAATATACTACAATCCATCATCACAAGGTGCGTGCGTCACTTCCCATTGTGCAGATATGTAGATGAAGAGCAACAGCCGTAAGTTCACTCTTCCCCCTGACAGCGTCCTTGTATCTGCCCATCCATAGGTGGAATTCTCTATAAAAGACTACGGTTAGTTTAATTCTAATTAAATATTGCATTTTTCTGAATTTCATTAAAGGAAACATGACTTCTGATTTCTTCCGGGTGGTAAACGAAGCACGCCGATACTCGCTTGGTCCATTCAGCCCGTCGTTTAACATACAAACCTCATTGCTTGAGGGCCTACAGAGACTTTTACCTGAAGATACCCACAAGAGGGTTAATGGACGACTACACATTTCGTTGACTCGTGTTTACGACGGCAAAAACGTTATTATCTCAGAGTTCGAATCGCGTGAAGAGGTCTTGCAAGCACTACTGTGTGCATGTTTTATACCTGGATTTTCGGGAATTATTCCTCCGCGTTTCCGGGGGGTACGCTACATGGACGGTGCATTCTCTGACAACTTGCCAATCTTGGATGAGAATACCATAACTGTGAGTCCTTTTTGCGGCGAGAGTGATATTTGTCCACGCGACCAGAGCTCACAGCTATTTCATCTTAACTGGGCCAATACAAGCATCGAAATATCACGCCAGAACGTAAACCGGTTTGTTCGCATTCTGTTTCCCCCAAGAGCAGAGTTTCTTTCGAAGTGCTGCCAGCAGGGTTTTGATGATGCATTGCAATTTCTGCATCGAAACAACCTTATCAATTGCACACGATGCATAGCTGTTCAGTCCCCAGTAGTTGTTTCCGAGACAATTGCGAACATCGATGAATTTGATCCTGAGTGTGGAGAATGTAAAAAGCATAGAAATGTACGTATTTGAATGTGTACCCTCAATGCACTCTATTAACTTATTTTAATCATTACTACAGGATGCATTAAGTTCACATTTGCCAGAGACTGTGTTGAATGTAATTCAAGACTGCATAGAACAGGCTAACAAGGGACTACACAATTGGATCTTTAAGCATCGCGGCATTAAATTACTCTCATTGCCTGCGACGGTGCCGATGGACTTCTTTTTGGCCACAATAACAAAGTAAATAATATCATGGATTCGTTTTTGAAAATGCATTAATTTGTATATTTTTGTGTAACTTCTAGATTTAGCAAGCTGACCCCAAAAGTGACTAAACAAATGCGTCAACTAATAGAAGAGTTACTTATTCAACTTAACAATACAATGCAACTACGTTTGCTTGACAAGTTTGCAGTAAGTGTTAAAAATGCACGAATCGTTTAACTCAAATACAATTTTAATCCCATACTTTTTCACACAGCTCTACGATCAGCCACATTTTGATGCAACTGGTATCTTTCATTCCAACCATTTGTATGGTCAACAAGTTTCAATTCTTGTCGATCAATGGTAATTATATATTAATTTTCCCAGCGATTATCATATTGACCAATTCTTGCCTACACAGCGGAACTATACCCCATAAAGGCCTTGGTGAACATGCCATTAAGTTGAGTTCGCACAATGAAGCGCTGTATGCATACTATTACACAGACGATAATACAAATAAAGTTAAAGTGACTGAAATTTTTGATTTTGATGACGTAACAAAACAGGAGCTTGATACTAGACCTATTGAGGATCATTCAAGTCCGTATCAGCATTCTAACAATAAGATTGTTAGTGAATGGAATCGCACTGAATCAGGTTAGTATATCATATTAATAATATTGTAGTTCTTCGTTTATGATATATCATATGTACACTTTTCTTACAGTACCACTAATGTCCACGACAACAGAAGCCTTTTAAGGCTTTTACATATTTATTTAGTTATCTAAAACTCAACTGCAACGATCTATGAAATTCCAAATTATAAATTTGTTAAAAGGCGAAAACGATATTTATGAATTTAAAGGTAAATTGGCAAAACTCTACCTCTTGAATCTTGTGTTTTGGGTAACTGTCTAGTTAGTTTCATTCACATTAAATATATTCAAAATATATAATGCTTTATCACTGTACAGTGTCTAATTTTCTTATTTCCGTTTTCTTACAGACTTTTTCATTGATGCCGAAACGCCAAACATAGTTCACTTGTCGCCTGCGGAGCGTCAGCAACAGGACATCGTCGAACAGGTTCACGACCAACGCTTGAACGATTTGTACATTGAGATTGAATGAAAGTGCTATTATATTAAAATAATATAGAATTTGTACCGAAACGATACCAAAGTGGCTTGTAGCCTTTAATATAACTAGAGTAAGACTTTTGTACCTTACTGTAAATTAAATTACATTTAATTGTATAAACTGTAAAGTATGATATACCTCTAAGTAGCAAATAAAAAATTATGGTGACTAATAGTCAATATAAAATGATTGATCATGAACAAATTAAACACTAGCTCTTCGCCTGCTCAACATATGCCAAATTGGCTTTTATATGGGATTGGGAAGTTACATAGTACACGCAAAAACGATTTGTCGGGGCTTTAATTGTTTTAAACCACATTTAATTTACTAATTTTATAAAAAAAATTGTAAAGAAAATCAGTTTAAGCCAACTTAATTAATTTAAGTTTATTCAACTAAACTAGAAAGGATATAATATTAATTAATTTTTATAAGTTGAAAGCATAATGTGGGGACAGAAAAAATGTAAAATTGATCACCAAATGTGTGAATTCATTGATGCAGCAGTATTTAATCATAAATTTGTGTGTGTACTATTCATACATAGTACATAAATTTGCATTTCATAATATCCTTGTGTGTGAATTTGTACCTATTCCTGAGTACGTCCTAGAAACATTTTCACATTCCCGAACCAAATCAGTTCTACGAGGTTCCGAACTGGTTTGCAGGTTTGAAAATAATACAATCGCAATCTTAAGATATGTTCTCTTAAAAGTTACAAATTATCTTTAAAAACTTGTAGGCTAATAAATCAATAGAAAATGGAAGAATTTAAAAAAATAAAATGTTTTAAATTGAACTAAGGCTAAAACTGAAATCTTGGGCTCGGGGGTTTTTAAGCCGGGCCTCGAACAGAACAAAAAAATATTCTCTATGCCTTCAACCACCGAATCGATCCGTCTTCACAAACGTTTTTTTAGGTTTGCACCGTTGATAATAAGCGTAATATTTGACTGATCGAAATAAAGTGTAATTCAATTAAACGACAAGTTTTGCACACAAAAATTTAGATTCTTTATATCGAGTTTTTAAAGTATAAAAAAATAATCACACTTGGATTTTCACTAAAAACCTGAGCTCCGAGTCGACATTTTGCTGCCCCGTTTACTTACAGGCATGCTCATACTACCCTTTACACAAAGATTACAAGAAATACACATCTCCACAAACGCAATAAGATTAGCAGATTCGAGGTTCTCAGCAATTTGAAGGGCATTTTTCAAGTCTTCATTTACGCGTTCAGTCTTGTTAAGAGCTGCATTAGCTTTAACAATGAGAATGGTGCTGAGAAAGCTCCACATAAGACTGCTGCAATTTCTAGTTTCTAATAATACTGAACGTTAGTTAACGGCAATTAGTAATTTTGATTAATGTCAAACCTTCAATAGCCTTCCGAGCGATAAAACCACACTCATCATAACGGTTTGAATCAAGATGAATACTCGCAATTTTATGAAGTAAATAACATTTCTCAATCGAGTACTTTGCGAATACCATGCGCTTTTCAAGTCGCATTATCATTTGCCTGTTAAAAAAAGTAATAGTCCGAATTACATGTTTTATTATAGAATCTAAATGATATACCTGGATTTCGTCATGCCTGGATCCAATAAATTTACATTATGATGTGTAGAACGGTCTCCGAACACAAAGTCAGGGATATCCTTTAGTTTATCCATATCATGGCGTAACAGAATGAGAAGAGTATTCTTATCGTTCGCATCAGTTTTACGAAGTGTTTTTGGGATATGATATTGCTCGGTCAATGCCAATGCCAATGTATTGTATACTTCATTGAGAAATTCAAATTTCCATGGCATTATTCTATTAGTTTTAAGGACCACATATTCTCCCATTACCTCCTCAACATACTTTGAAAGTTTCTGAAAAATACAAAAATAAAAATCAAAATAGTACCCTGTACGTAAAATACATCTAAATAAATATTTTTTATTATATTATTATTACCATTCGCATTATCATATTACTATTCCTTAAATACCTGTTAGATTTAAAGAGTACAACTTTCTGAAATTAGTTTGCAAATCAATGTTTTCCATTTGACGGAAAGTGTGTAGGTACACTTAATCTACTATTATACGTAGATTACAGATCCCAGCATGACAAGGTTGGTGTTTCTAGCTCTTATAGTTGCTGAGATCGACGTATTAGCACACGTATCAAACAGACAGACACGGCCTCATTTTAGCCAGTTAAAGAATTTAGTTGAAACTAAGGTTAAGTCAGAGAAAATAATATATATATATATTTAATATTTTATATATTATGGAAAGTATACATTTTTGCGGGAACAAGCTGAGTAATATATTGGGTACATGTGTTGATTATATTATACTGCTTTAACAAATACTTACCGTTAAATTCTGTTCGGCACGAAGACGTTTTATGGTTCTTAAGACCGATGTCATATTTCGACGAGTCTGGTATTGTACACGATTCAGAAGGGCCTCTCGGAATTTTTCTAGTAGAGCCTTGTTTGCATACTTTTTATAGCGCATGAAGTACATTGGAGAGCGGGCATGTATCATTTTCTGGAATACTCAAAATTAATGAAAAAACAAGTCGTAGTAATAGTAGACCCGGTACCCAAAGATCAAAAGGGACTAATACATTTGTGGCATCTCATACAGCCATACACCGTACCATGGAGTTCATAAAAAAAAAACATTTTGGCCAACAATGTTACAGATACTTAAATGCTAAGTACATTTTAGATACAAAGTTAAACTATGGACATACATAAAACAATGAACAACTTTTTAAATGTACCGGTACAAACGTTATGGTTTTCGGATCTTAGCCTGGGCTCCGATTTGGTACTATATTTTAAAAGTTTAATCTAGATTAACGGTTCCGATATCGGTTTCGGCTTTATACCCTACTCAATAGAAAATGTTCGAGATTAAGTGACCGAAACACTGCAAAACTGATGAACAATGCGGAAAACAGGCACATCATATTCCACAAGTAATAAAAACGAATTTGCACAGTTCGATATATAAGGAGAATCATTTCCTAGCAACAAGTTTGATTTTTTTCGTTTTTATTGCCCATCTGATATATCTGACGCAATAGAACTCAAAAATTATAAATTTTTAGTTACACTTTTGTGTAATGTGTGTGACAAATACATATAAATATATATTTATATATATATCGACCCGACCTTAAATAAGGACCAAGAAAATATGTATATACACTACATTTTAAATACATTTGTATACACCCATTATAATCGTTTTTCACATTGGGGATAGATTAGAAACATGATATATTTACCAGAAATTGTCTAACCACTTCGTATTGCTTTACAGTTAATGTGGTCAAGAAATTATTTGAATTTTTGCACTGTTCCAGAAGTACATTTGGGTTGCTGAAATTACAATTGAAGTCAACTTAATTGCTTATGATAAAATAATAATTTAATTATTCAAATAAATGTAATTGTTGGTTTAATACGCTACAAAGTGTCACAAAAGATATGCGAGTCACATACTCGGGATTGATATTATAAGCATGCCTCGCACAATTTACCTGTTTCATGACAACCTTTATCAATATGTAGAATAACTATAACACAGATATAGATCGGAACAGTATATTTTGTATTTACTGTCATCTGTGCTACGGTGCTTACTTACTTTCTTAACTTCTTTAAGAAAAGGACATCTATCCATGATTTATCCAAGTAAACTTGATTACATATATCAAATGCACGATTTCGTCTTGCGATTTCACGAGGGTGCAAAAGTTGATCCTAATAAACGTAACCAATTAATACAAGTTAAAACGCTGCAATCGAGTGTGCTCGACTGTAAAAGATCCGGTACCCAGACCCTTAGACACCCTCACAATTATTTGCCAATACGTACATACGTTAAACAGATTCACACACTAACAAAGACGCCACAAGTTCTTACTTTTAAACTCTGAGGTCTTTCGGACGGACAGACAGACTGTCAGACGGAAATGAACATTCTCGGCTCTTGATGACAGCATAGAAAATAGGGTCATATATTTTTAGTCAGAAACTTATGGACTCATGAACTTTTTGGGTACCGGGCTGAAAAGTCAATAATGTGGAACCAACTTCGATCTCAGGAATGCTCTGAACATCGCATTTTTCTTGTTCCTTCAATATTTTCCAAAGCGGACGTTTATCAACCTTCATTTCATCATTAAGAACTTCCCTTGCACGGTTAATAAGTTTTTCGTTCTCCAATATAAAAGGACTTAGTCCGTCGCCGCAAGTATCTGTAATATTCCCATCGATCTAATGGAAAATAATTTAATGCATTTGTAACTTATGTAGTATATAGTACGAAACGTACCACGATCAATCGATCTTCAAAAGATTTTGACTTGTTGCTCGAAAAAAGACGTGTATTATTATGGACTTCGGCTTTAGCATTTTCAAATTGATTTAATTCGTACAGCGCGTCGCATATTTCCAGATTAATTGGATAATTTTCCGGACGTGAACTCTGTACAATCCCTTTATATTTATGATAATTGGAAAAATACTCTTAGTTCTCCAAATTTGCATTTGAATATATGTGAACTTACTTTGCGCATTCTTACTATCCGTTAAAGCTGCGTGGGTCTTACCAATTTTACGCTGACTTTGACTGCGATAGTAAAGGGTCATGAAATCGTCTGGGGCGAGGTCAAAAGCTTTATTATAATAGTGCAAGGCATTACTTTCCCTTCGTCTCCTGGAGTAATATTTTCCCCAATCCTTGTAAATTCCCTGCTCTATTTCCGGACTCCAGTCTAGTTTCATCCATTGTGGAATTGCTTCTTCAACTCCCGACTTAGGGACAATTGTAGTCATGATTATTTTTTTTCTTTTTTTCTATTTTTTTTTATGTTTTCTTAACGAAAATTGAAATACAATGAACAAAAAACTTGTCCATGTTTAAAACGATACATATCGTTTTGATGATTGTAATTTCGGTGAGGCTGAGATTTACCAGATTACGGATTTTGTAATTATAAAACATGACTTTGGTGCCCATTTGACGGGCTTTTCGCATGCTGGAGGCGAACACCTGTGCGCTGATTTCTTCTGATCCACCTATACTTAGGCACTATAATTTAACGAGCCGAAAAGTCGGGGCGGAAACGGTATGCTGTAGTCGAAGCCGACTATGAGAAACCCTCTACTTATTCTGTAAAACTCTCGAATATTCCTTATTTGCATATGATAGTCTTAAGAAATAAAGGGTCTAAAAAAGCGGTTCCAAGCCCATAGACGGTATAAATGCTCATTCATACGTACTGTTGATGCTGATCAAGAATATATATACATTATGGGGTCTACCAGACTTCCTTAGACCTGTTACGCACTTTTTTTTAACAAATTTAATTGACCCATATCATTTATAATTAAAAGGGTGTAATTATACTTTTAAGTATGCAACAAATTGTGCATAACAGGCAGAAGGATGTCTTGTTTATCTCAAGATAACCCTGCGACTGTTGTAGATAAACTTCTACTACTCTAAAGCATCACTCAGTGTCCTACAGTTCCGCCGTGACACTTTTCGTCCGAATATGTGGGTAAGCTTGAAAGGAGTACAAGCTTCTGCTCACCAATTATAGTTATGGAGACAACACATCAGTAAGGCTAGAGCTCCAGACGGTTTTACTACGACCATTGTCCTATCTTATGACCCATGATCACCTGGGCTCTCCACGGAGGGTTGTCCGACGCATTGTAATACAAACTCTAGGGTTGAGTCTCTCTATAATTGTATTATTCAGTCCAACCAGTTGATCTGCAAACGTGGCGATGACCCGATCTTCATAAAGTGTACTCTTTCTTCAAGTTCCCAATCTAATAGATTTATAGACAATAAAGTTTATTCCCGATCCAGCCCCGATATGGGTCCATTCAAGCTAAAACCTACTCCGGATCATTAGCGTCTTTACAGATGTATGCAATGCAGTCTTCAAAGCTTTCTAATCTCTTAACAACAAAAAATCACATCGGTGAACTACAGAAATTGTCATTCTTCTGGCTAGCTATAGCTATAGCTCTATGTAATCCAGTCACATCTATTCTCCGTCTGGTTCTAATAATGTGATTCTCTCCCAACTGCAGTATCAGGCCATTAACTGCCTACAAGGAATCTACGAGGAGATTTTTGTCACGGCTCAGATTCCGAACGTGTAATTTATCTCTACAGTAGTATTCATACCTAAGGCAGACTAAACCTTTTACACCACCCCCAAATACTTTAGGTCAATCAGCTTCTCATTTTTTGGTCTCAAGACTCTCGAACATATCTTTTGGGTACACCTTACGATCTCCGTAAGACATAAACGACTATAAGACTGTCAACAGGCTTAACAAGAATGGTAGATTCACCGATTCTTAGTTATTTTCTCCATCTGTAAGTCAATGTGCCCAGAAACTTGAGACTTGAGCCTTGTATTTTCGTGTATATATGTGTTTTAATGTACATTTACATTAATGTAAGTGAGTGCAAATACTCTTCCTCATGGTGATCCCTGGATACCGATGTGAATTTATATACTCGATAGCGAATTAGAGCTGGCCCTGTACTGCCACGGTCGGGTGCTCGACTACACGGCTTCTTTCCACTGGAATGCATTCCAAAACATAATGTGACCTGGTGGCGTCCACTTAACCAAACCCTGAACTAGGTCTGTGCATTAGAAAATTTGAGTCCCTCTCTCGACACTCTTGGAGAATAGCATTCAAAGCAGGTCATCACCAAGCAATTAGGAAAAATATATAGACAGAATTCTCAATCTCTCACCCCACAAGTGAATCGGGAATGAATATGCAGTACTTGCCATTATTCGGTTGAAAAACTATGTATACTGGCCCCATCCAGCCTTTTTATTTTCCTAATGCCTGATTACTGAACATCCTACAAGTAATATACTTCCCCTTTATCATCCCCATTTTACTTAGAGAGGAATGGTAATTAGAAAGAACAAGGTAGGCCTACATATTGGCCAGCAGACCCCAGAAAGCTACCAGATCTAATTGACTTCGCAGTCACAAAGAACATTCTACGCAATCTGATAAGTGCCGAATCACTTTCGGACCTATCATCCGATCACTCCTCGGTGGTACCAAATTTGCTCCAACGACCTCAAATCATAGAGCATCCTCATAGGCTGACAATGCACAGAAGCAACTGGCTTAAATACAAGAAATATGTTAGTTCCCATATTCAGCTAACCCCGCAGCTCAACATCGAAGAGGACATCGACTGCTCTGTTGATGCTCTGGAATCTGTACTCGTAGCAGCAGCCAAAACTTCAACACCGCAAGGGATATCTGCCCAGTCAAGCCAGTACAAAGCCAATCGGCAAATTGAAGAACTTGTTCTGCAAAAACGACGAATGCAACGAGATTGGCAGACCTACAGATCGCCATCTTCAAACATCGCCTCGAAGAAGCCACTCGCAGACTCACCAAGGCTCTAAAACAAGACGAAGAAGACGCTCAACGTCGATACATAGAGCAACTATCGCCAACCAGCACGAAGAATCCGCTGTGGAGGGCTCATCCAAATTGTAGCGCACCGACCGAACTTGTCATTCCCATAAGAAACTCTTCAGGCAGCTGGGCCCGCAGCGACAAAGACAGAGCCAACACATTTGCTTCTCACCCACGAAATGTGTTCCAGCCAAATCCCGCAAATAATTTATTTGAACTGGACGCATTACAACTCGTAGCCAACTGAGACTGAGCCAATTGAGTTTCTGCCCAACGAGATTGTGAAAGTCATCAGAGAACAACTGAAACCAAGAAAATCACCAGGTTGTGATCTAATAACTCCAAAAATTAATAAGCTCTTCAACGCAATTAAAAGACTTGGATACTTTCCAAAAATATGGAAAAAATCGACCATTATAATGCTACCGAAACCAGGAAAAGACAACACAATACCATCATCGTACAGACCAATAAGCTTACTGTCGTGCTTGTCAAAACTGCTTGAAAAATGCCTCCTTGCGCGGATAATCCCATACCTGAGGACAAACAATGTAATTCCAGCACATCAATTTGGCTTCCGGGAGAGCCATGGAACTATCGAGCAAGTCAACCGAATAACATCAGCAATACGTTCTGCATTCGAAAACCGGGAATACTGCAGTGCGATATTCCTCGACGTCTCTCAAGCATTCGACCGAGTCTGGCTCGAAGGTCTCATACACAAAATCAAAATATTACTGCTATTTGAGTCATACATCTAAAACAGAGTCTTCGCAGTGGGATGCAACGCTACTACATCCGACGACCACAGTATAGAAGCTGGAGTTAATCAAGGCAGCGTACTGGGACCAACCCTTTATGTTCTATTCACGGCGGATATACCCATAAACGAGCGACTGATAACATCTACGTTTGTTGACGATACCGCTATCTTAAGTCGCTCTAGATGTCCAATACAAGCTACAGCACAACTAGCTGACCACCTGGTGGTGGTGGAGAAGTGGCTATCAGACTGGTATATTGAAATAAACGAGCAAAAGTGTAAACACGAAACGTTTACTCTTAATAGGCAGACTTGCCCTCCGCTAACTTTATACAATACGCAGCTCCCCCAAGCTGACTAAGTGACGTATCTTGGCATACACCTTGAAAGGCGACTTACCTGGCGGAGACACATCGAAGCTAAAATAATGCACCTAAAACTAAAAGCTAATAGCCTCCATTGGATTATAAATTCACGATCGCGTCTTTGCTTGGACTACAAGGTTCTGCTCTACAATTCCACTCTAAAATCAATCTGGACCTACGGCTCGCAGCTTTGGGGAAACGCGAGTAGCAGCAACATTGACATCATACAGCGCCAACAATCCAAAATCCTGAGAACCATCACTGGGGCGCCATGTTATGTTCGGAACGAAAACATTCACAGAGATCTAAACATTCTACCCGTAAAAGATGAGATAGTTCAACAAAAAGCGAGCTACCACCTCAAACTATCTTTGCACCCAAATCATTTTGCAAGGTGCTTATCTTTGGTGTGCAACCGAACATGCCTCCAACGCAACAACCTACCGGCCCAGCAATAATCCATTAGGGCCCTTTAACTCGGATTCAGTCAACATGGCTGTTATCTAACGTATTATTTTAAGATTTGATAAACTTATTGTTAGTCTCCCTCTGGAGAAGATTCAATAAATAACAGCAAAGCATTAAAAAAAAAAGAAAGAACAAGATGGTATTTGTAGGACCTGACTACAAAACTGGAGAATCGGGTAAGCTTATGTCTTAACAGTTCCTCATAAGTGTTATTTTTGTTGACTTAAGATTTCTCAACCATACTCACATATTGTGTATTTGATATTGTTTTATGTATCCTGATTAAGTTTGGTTAAAATATAACTACCATATCATATATGTGTAATCTTTACAATCAGTCGAAATTGAACAAAGGAATCTGCTAGAGAAAAAAATTATTGGCATGCAAAAAATAATCATAATGACTGTTGTTGTAGTATTTATCAAACATAACATACCTTCTCAGAGGTTAGCATTTATTTTTGATCAATACTTAAGAATGCAACAACCGATTTAAAAAATCTTTACGCTTCCTAATCGCTAATGAATATATCTATTCATTATACACTTTTGATTTTGATCACATTCCTATAAATACAATGGAAGCGATGCCACAGATAGTGAATTAAAGTACATATATACCAAATTGTATGTTTATATATTTTGTAATCAGTCAGATGCCCTTAATGATACTCAATATTATGAAAATATGGTATCATGATTGAATTGCGTATCTTAAATGCGGTGATGCTCAACGATAGATATATTAAAGTCAACATCATTTAAAACTTGTTAAAACAATGCAATCTCGTTTCAACTCAAATTCCATTTTAACACTGTTGGGTCACCAATGACACCCAAGATACTCTGTATATACTCAACAACATTATTATCTCTAGTGACATAAGTATAAATTGTTTTAGGTAATTGACAATTCATAAATCGTTATGAGAATTGATTTTAGACTTACATTCATTTATCTATATAATATTGGTACGCTAAGCAATTCCGATACAAATTTATTCATGCACCGACGACGCCTCTTTGTTTCAATTTATAGAATAGGAAAAACTTTGATAAAGAAATATGCTAGTTCCTGTCCACTCAAGTAAAACAAATGTTAGACAGGAGCTCGAGATTCGGCCGTGCGCGGATCTAGTATGTAAAGTTTCTACGTAATTTGATACTCTCCAAATTGAATCACGCAACGGTTAAATAGTTTTATATTTATTTATTAACTTTTAATATGTAATAACTGTACTTTTAAAATACAAGTTGAGTATCGCTAATTAAAGTAACAGTCTGTTAATTGTGAGACCTTCTACACAACACAACATTAAACCTACTGTTAAAGTAAAGTAAATCGATACGTACGAGTTTGTATATTATTTTATATATCAAATGTCTATCCTCAGCAGATCTTGTACTCAATTTGGAATTTATCCACACGTTCTATTACACAATAGTCACCGCATGATTGACCATAAAATAACTAGAGCCAGAAACATATAAAAGATGCCATTTAATTAACATCGTCGTTAGTCTCTCAAACAGCAACAAACGAGCAGTAATAAACTAACACCCAATATAAGTATATTTATCAAAATTGTGTGCAGTTGTGCCCTCATTATAGTTGGGATTTTTTAGATCAGCAGTTATTGATAAAAACATTTATCATAAATCTTCTACTGGCCTACCAAGTCCCAATATAATGGGAGTAAAGACCTCAAGTTCATGTTAAGTGTGATGAATTATTAAAAAAAAACAAAAACATTTTTTGCGTACCTATCTTAAGAGTCAAATAATCAAAGGGGATACAATCTTTTACTTTATTTATACTCAATGAGAATAAGGATATTACACCACAGTGTTCATTTGGTCCCAGATCTCAGCGACTATCGCAGCTATAAAGTTTGGTGATATTAATTTTGTTGTATTAAACTTGTATTTTTTAATTGGGATTTTCAATGAATCTAATTGCACACATTATATTTGTTTCATTCCTGGCCGAGCCCCAGGATGAAACTTCGTACAGTCAGTCTTTTTGCTGCGGGCAGTACATACATATGTCAGAACCGGACGGATCGGATGACTATATCATATCGGCCAAAAATCATACTTTAATATGACAAACTATTTTCTGTTTTATATATCCTGACCAAATGCATATTCTGTCAGATTGATTCAGGTATGTCGAAAAAGAAAATAGTTTGTCATATAGCTGCCATAGGAACTACTGGTCGAAAATCATACTTTTATATGACAAACTTTTTTATTTTTCGACACACTTCAACCAAACTCACCGACTTGTTTTTCCATTAATAGACACATAGTTGTGGCTAGCCGTGGACTTGCAAACATTATCATATGTTTGTGCAGTGCATAATCTGAATACTATGTGATTAAACTAGCTTTATTTGATTCTACTTTTTGTTTCAAAGGCTATGCCAGTTTCCTTTTTAATATTCCACCGAGTCAGTACCTGATTCGTCCTTGCACAAAATGTTACGAAAGTGCGTTTATTAGCACGCAGCGTACACTTAAAATAAATTGTATTGCTTTTTATTGCAGATGAGAAGAAACCACTTTAAAATTGTTATATATTTTGTAATTGCTTTTATTGAGTCCGTTAACATATTAACTATTAACAATTTATTATTTAAGATGTTATTGAAATCGACAGAAGAAATTACAATAGAAATCTAAATACGTTTTTGTTGATACTGATAACTTCTTTGCAGAATGCTGAACGAGACGATGTTATAACTCACAGTAAATTCGAATTTCGATGATTGTGACCGAAGCCAATCTAGTAAATAAACATATATAAACGGTCAGTTGTAAGCTTTTAAGCATACTCTAAAGGTATGCAATAATTTGTAATTTTAATATGTATAGATAAAGTAATATATATATGTAATTTAAGTATATAGGTTCAGAGATGTTAAGAGATAACAACACCAAATTTGGTATGTAGATTCAATGTTGACTTGATTTCAAATTTCGCCAATAAATCGAAAAATACTTAAAATCATTTTAAGGCTACGGATTTGCGACTTGGCACATATGAGAAGTATCTTGTGGTCGATGTGATCAGAGGTTTACCATATTCAGATATTAAACCCTCTGCAAAGGTATAAAAACAACAATAATAAAAATAGTTTCTTCTGATATATTTATTGAAAAAATAAATGTCATCGGTATCTTAAAGTTTATAATTGACATTATCCGCGCTAGAAATGTATCATAATTAACACTGAGATTCGGAATGCCGCCTTTCATCTGGCTGGGGCGTTTAATTTTAACATAAACTTATTTTCTTTTTATTTATTTCATGATCTTACGAGTAGAGATGGGCACGGCCCGGCTAAATTCCAAAACGAGTAAACATAATTTGTAGTTGAGTAATGTTGTATCGTTAAATGTCTAACATCGTGGAAATTTCACATCAGGACTCAAAGATGCAGAGTTATATACCACCGCAACGCATAAATGTTTATTGTAGGGTAAATCACGAGGCAACTAGGGAGTATAGGAGACATATTATACATGTTATAATTCCAAAGCAAACATTTAAAATTGCTTACCTTTGGTGTCACAAATATATATTGCGCAGAACCCTCTTTTGTAGCTTCGTTTAATAGCAATTCAAAAATGTGGCGTTCGTTCTTAGCGTCCATACCTTGATTAATTTCATCAACGCATCTAAAATATATATTCAAATTGTAAAATTAGAATTAAACATATTCTTATATCGGACTAAAGGAAGTTTACATAATATGTACAGGGTCTTTCCTAGTCGCCTTCAAGTTTACCCCAGGGTATCTTAATAAACGATATTAAAGCCTAGAGAGTTTAAGGACAGAAGTTAAATAGTAAATACTAAATAGTAATAATTAATAATTAACCCAATCTGTTATGATATATTATCAGATAGAGTTCAAAGCACTTTTCAAACATTCGCCAACTAAATAAACATAAAGTAAAATCGATACCTTATTCTTTTCAGTCTTCATAATTTTAAATCTAGTATTTTTTTCTTAACCTTTCAAAGGCAAAGGATAACAATTAGCGAATTCTAACAAAACTATTTTCTTGGCGTAGATTTTTTAGTAAAGCTGCTTCCACTGTTGGTTGAATTGCAGCTCCGATTCAAGGATAATCTCGTTTATTGAAACCATGTAAGCTTCGCCGCATATTGTCCAAAAGGAGACGGATGGCGATGGCCAGGCAATGTTCATGAGAAGCCGGCGTCTCTTCCGTTTTGGTCTGGGAGTATTCAGCAGTCGATTCTGCCGCCTTTTATGCGCGGATTCCATATGCTCACTGAATAATATTCTCGTGATCAGCACAACACCTAGATACTACATTGCCACCTTGCTGACTATATGTGTATTTATATACGTATGTATGCGTGTATATAAACTTTATAGGGGTTTTAAGGGTCTTGAAACAGGGCATATTATAGTAGTTTACCAAAAAATGCATTGCATAAATGCACAGACACGGAAATCGGTATCTCACAGTCTAGCACACTTGTTCGCAATTTTTTCGCTTAATAAATATGATTCGAAAAATAAATAATTATAAGACATGCAAAATACTGTGTCGTAGACTGTCCTTATACTAATTAAGAAGATGGTCCTAAATTGAAATTTATACTAGGTATTTTAATTACCTGAATGGTACATTTGTAACGTGTTGCAATGACAATGAATATATGGCAATGGCTACAGCACGTTCTCCACCGGATTGTATATACTTGTCCAAAGATTGTAATTTGGCATCCTTCCTGTACTGAACCATTATCTGAATACCGTAGGAGCTAAAATCATGCTGAAAAAATAAGCATTGTAATTTTCATTATTATAAACACAGGTTTTCGTGAATTCTGAAAATTCACCGTCAGATTAACTATTTGACAAATAATCAATATACTTTTCAAAAGCTTCTGTAATCGGGGCAGTGATGAAAAAACTGCCTGAACATGTTGTTGTGAAATGACCAACATTTCCATTTTATCTGATCATTTTATAGTCTTATACAGCTGATATTACAAAAATGTTAACAACAAATTTAATTAGAACTAGTCGAAACAAAACACACCAATTTTTGGGAACCTACGAGTCGAATTGAGTTGTAAACAATGTAAAAAACTTGATCCAAATATCTTGTTTAATTCATGAGAATTTAATTAATTCACTTAAATGGGTAAATACCGTATAGTGCGTTGTAAAGTCAATGTGCTCTTCTTCTTCCTTTAGCCCAACTCTGAGTAATATTGTGTTTTGAATAAATTCCGAGTTTATTATCCGATTGCGATACAATTTTCAGGAAACATTGGGATTCTGATGCTTGTTCAGGACTCTAGCTTCAATAGTTCTCGTTTTATGGGATTTCAAACGTTGGTTTTGATTTGCGAGGGTGGAAGGGGGGAAAGGTTTTAACACGATCTGGTTCTGCTTAGCCCATAGACGTATCAACATTCCAAATTTGGTGTTTTGGCGCTCAAACAGACATACGGACATGGATATATCGACTCGGCTGTTGATGCTGATCAAGAATATATATATTTTATGGGGTCTGCCAGACTTCCTTAGGCCTGTTTGGGTTCAGGTTCGAGGGGCAAACCATTGAACTTTTAAAATGGTCTGCACCTCGAACCTGAACCCAAACAGGCCTAAGGAAGTCTGACAGACCCCATAAAAAATATATATATTTATTATCCGGTTCGGTTAACCTAAAATGGTACACGTCCTATTTCCATCGGTATTTTGTGTAGCTCAAATGTTACTAGACATTAAAGGAATCTGAATAGATTCAGTGTGAATAATAAACCCGAAGAGTACATAAATGGAAAATTCACAGACGGTGATTAATGGTCGTCTAAAAAGCGACAAGCATTATTATTTAACATATGAATATTAATATAATAAATTATTTTTGCGCTTACCTTATCTTTTCTTGATAATACCACTTCCCCTATATATGATATAGATTCCATAAATTCGCTAAATTTGGTGCTTATTGTATCTATTAAATTGGTAAGCCTTGGTTCCCAATTGCTGAATAAGGTGGATATTTCGGACTCAACGTTTTTCTCTTGATTGGCTTGATGTTCGATCGTTTTTTTCAACTCTTCCACCTGCTTTTGACGTTGATGAAAATTTGCGATTGCCTAGAAAGTTTATAAAGACAAAAGTAATAATTTAATTCTATATGAAGTAAAAACTATTCAGTGCAATTTTACCTCTGAGTTCACATCTTTCATGCACTCCAATCTTGCATGAAACTCAGCTGTTGCCTCGCGGATTTGTTCTATGTCCAATTTTGACAATTTTTCAAATTCGGATTTGAATGTAAAATTCTTACTCATGGGAAGTTCGCCATTACACAGTCGTTTAACTTCTTCAGTTTTTGATTCGATTTCTTTAACTTGCGTTTGCAGTGATTTCTCCAATTTCTCGACAATGGACTAATATAGTTTATATAATTATATAAACAATGGGTTTTATACGTTTTTTTTATCTGTCGACAATACTTACAGTAGAGTTTTGAAATTGTTCTTCACACTCGGCAAGATTATTTATTTGCGACACATGTTGTTGCTTATGGACTCTCTCCATAACTTGGTTTAATTTCTTATTTGTTAGCAATTTTTCTGTAGACTCTAGAATTTTTATTAATTGACATTCTATTTTAAATATTTTCTTCAGATCTGATAGGACATTTTTTTGAAAAGTTTCTTTCAAGGCATCCAACGCTTAAATCATAAAAACCTCATAAGAATATTGCATAAAAGGTTATTTTCATTACTCACATGTGAATGACTTATTGATGGTGTCTACTTTTTCAAGCAACTTTTTTACTTCGGTCTCCAGATTTTCATTATGCGCCAATTTTTGTTCAATTTTTCTTTTTTTGTCTCCTTCTTCCCGAACTGCTTTTTGCAAGCGATCGAATTCATTATCGATCTCTACTAAATTGTTTTTTATTTGATCCTTTTCATATACAGATTTGGCGTGCCTATAATGAAAGAAGTCAGTCAGTCGGGCGTGTGCAATAGTAGTTAACGATATGCTACAGTTAAAGCCACCTATGAAAGACACAGTACTTATTCTTTAAACCTCTTGACTATCCCTATGACAGATAATTGCAGTAGTAGTTCGCTCCCATATTGCGTTGTAGCGCCAGTGTTCTTCTCTTCTTTTATTGGGTTTTGAATAAGTTTCGAGTTGATTGTTCGATCGTGATACATTGGGACCCCAATGTTTGTTCTCTGTGGTTATTATTGGTTATTTGCGGGTGGAAAGGGGAATGGCAAAATTCAAACATAAACTGGTTCTGCTTTTGGGACCAACATAACAAATTTGGTGACTCTAGCTTGTATAGTCTCTGAGATCGAGGTGATCATTCAGACGGACGGACAGATGAACAGTCGGACTTTGCTATATCTATACGGCTGTTGATGCTGATCAAGAACTAATATACATTATGGGGTTATGCCTTTGACCTGTTACGCACACTTTTTTTAAGAACTTAATAGACTCTTGTACTGCTTAAAATTCCTGATTAACTTAGATATTTAAATAAATATTACCGAAGCGATAGGCGTTTATCGTGTATATATACGTGTGAATATACTTGATGGTTCAATAAGTGTTTATAAAACCCATGAATTAGATATTAGATATCTTTAAAACCAATAACGATAGGCCCCTATGTATATATCATAGCAGACGGATTCAACATTCTCTCTTTTTATTAAACACTTTTTGCTGGCTAGCTGTTTAGTCTATCTCAGTACTACAATTAAGTCTAACTTATATTAAGCATGCTTCGCTGGTTTTTAAAATTTTTAAGGTTTTACTTAGAGCTTGTTTTGAGTATGTGTTGTATCGTGCAAACTCCATTTTCGTTAAGTTTCAAATTGTTTACATTAAATGTGAAATGCGCACACGTGCTATCAATAAAATCAGCTGTAAATTGACAAAATATGTAAAATTTTCAAAATTTGTTTGATAGCTTCATGTTCAATTTGCAAAATACTTACCATAACATTTAATTTATAAATAGAGTAATTTATTACACAGGAAATCAAATTTAACTTACCTATCCTTAAGCGACTTTAATTGTTTAGAATCCAGACTAATCAGTTGAAATTTTCTTCGAATGGTACTTTCGGTTAATATGAGATCAGAACGGTATCGAGATGCCGTCACCAAAAACTTTGTAGTACCTAATATTAAAAAAAATGCAAAATTTCTAATTGTCTTTAATAAAAGTAAATTCTGTAATATTTCATTAAATAATTATCATTTTAAAAAACAATTATTTTGTGCGAAGTTAATATATGTCCTGGTCCAGGCTAAAATAGTAAAATTTGTCTTATTTAGTGATCGACATGGAGTCAAGATGTGGACCGGA
This sequence comes from Drosophila histrio, assembly GCA_958299025.2. Classification (NCBI taxonomy): domain Eukaryota; kingdom Metazoa; phylum Arthropoda; class Insecta; order Diptera; family Drosophilidae; genus Drosophila; species Drosophila histrio. The sequence continues at coordinate 28,404,802 of OY729166.1, forward strand.
TTCTTGAAACTGTATGTAACATTAAAATTTTATTTCATTTTTGTTGTGCTTAGAAAAAATAGAAACAGACCTAAAACTCGTTTATAGATCGAAGTCTTTGATTAAAGAAGTAATCCATTTTTTTATCCTATTACGATCCTGTAAAAGCTCGACGCACCGACTATCAATGGAATCCACAAAATTGTTCGAAATTGAGAGGGAGAGCAACTCGGACTTATTTTCTTCTCCTTAAATAATTCCTATTTTTAGACTCTGGGTATATACCAAGGGTACATTAAGTTTGTCAATACAATTTGCGTGAAACGCAAAAGGAAAACTGGCAAACCCCATAAAGAATATAGTATATTCTTGATCAGCATCAACAACAGAGTTGATATAGCCATGTCCGCTTGTCCGTCCGTCTGTAGAACCAGCTAGATCTTAGTTTGTTTAAGAATATTGCCACGTCCTCTACCACATGATAAGCTCGTTGTCTCATTGTTTGTTTACGAACAGATAATAAACTCGTAGGTTATTTAAACCAGTCGGAAAGGCTACACTCGAAGTCGACTATGATAGACGCTTTACTTATTCTTTAAAAAGGAATTAATAGTAACAAACTCAGATACTTATATATAAACCTTTAGGTCTTAATTAATTCACTAAAATGGGCAAATTCCCTATAGTGCGTTGTACGTCAATGTGCTCTTCTTCTCCCTTTGGCCCGACACTGAGTAATATTGTGTTTTGAATAACTTCGGGATGAAATTTTCAGAAAACATTGGAACACTGATTCTCGTCCTGTGTGCCAAAATCAGGATTCTAGCTTTAATATTTTTGGTTTTATTGGGCGCGGAAGGGGGCGTGGCAAAATTATAAAACAAACTTGACTTTTTCGGAGGTCTTAGGAGTATTGTCACCAAATTTGGTTACTCTATCTCTTTTAGAGTCTGAGATCTAGGTATTCATACAGCAGGACAGACGGACATGCGGACACGACTCTTCTGTTGATCAAGACTTCCTTCGACCTGTTATGCAAATTTTTTTTTTTGACAAACTTAATACAAAGTATAAAGCTTCCAGCGTGTGTATGAGTTTTACACAATAAGCAAAAAGTCTCTTGTACTCGCCAACGTTTCCTGTCTCACCCACAAAGCTTCGGCTGTCAGCTGTTGAGGAAATCTAAACCAAATCAATGTGCAGAACACTCGTTCCGCCACAGATTTAGATTTGCTCCAACAAATTCTATACCAAATCTAAATTTTTATGAAATAACTTAAGTATCTGTCTATTTATTTAATAAGGATTGAGAAATCATAAAATATCACATATTCCGTTAAATAACATTAAATAAACTAGTGGGAGAGGCTATAGTCGAGCGTAGTCGACTGCGATAAACCCTTTACTTATTGTCTAAAACTCATGCCCACGCGAAAAAAACACGCTGAAAATTTTGAGTTTAAATAACTAAAGAGATTATTATCCGCAATCCAATTTTCAGGACACATCAGGAACCCGATGCTTAAAACTACTAATATTACTTACCTCCAAAATATATTTTAATTGATTTTGGAATGCTTGAAGTATAATTACTAACTTCATCTTTGCCTATAGGAATATTATGAATTTGGTAGGTCCCACATAGTTTGTTTATTATTGGAATCGGGCCGGAGACCAGATCCACAAGATACGATGAGAATCCCATAGGTCTAATTATTAATAAATGGATACTCAGAAACCATAATATTAGAATGTTAATTGTACTTACGTGATTTCTGTAAGTGGCACAGCCGAAGTATACAAGCACTTGTCTGCTGGCTCACAATATATAACATTAACGGATAGTTTTTGCTTCACACATAATTCGTTGATCAGATCAGACATATCATTTTTGTCCTCACAGGCGAAAGCGTACAAGTCGCGCTGCCTGACAACGTTCTCCAAATACATAGCTCCTTCATCACTTTTTATGCTTAGCTGCAAAATAAATTACATTTAAATTATTGCTTCAATGGTAAGTAATTTGACTTTAATCTCATAAAGAGAGAGTGCACACTTTTCGATGTTCCTATAAATTAAATATGAATGGATTTGTAAAGTGTTACCGGGACCCAACAGTTATTATCATATTTCTAAATTTATTTATTAAAACATTATAATAAATATTTAAAATTAAAAATTTAGTACAATTTGTTTAGTATACCCCAATTTGATCTGAACAGTTGAAGTACAACTAATATGTAAATTACTATCACAGGTCTTCTACAAACCTCTAGCAACCCAAAAGAAATTGGCGGTGTTCCTTCTTTCAACATTTGATCAAATGTCAGCTCGCATTGAATTAAGTGTAAAGTGCAATAAATGTTAAAATATATTTCCAGATGGAATGCATTAAAACAATTTCAAATGGCTTAAATTTTAGTATGTCATTTTTAGTTTTTATTAAAACATTGCAAAAACAAGAGAAAGCAACCTTAAAAAAAACCTGCCAACTTGCTCCAATGGTTTAAATTTTATTTTCGGAGCGTGAAAACAAGTTTTCATTTCTAATCTTGACGGCCCTGATCCGGTCAGCTGGTTGATCAACTTGAATAAACGAGGATAAAGCTTTGATTTCAATAATAGTATTATTTTCAATAGCGTTATACAAGCAACTGGTCTTGAGACAGCCAGATATGCATCTATTACGATCACTCTATGGGTTGATCTAACGCCTATCTAAGAGCAATTGCCCGTTGCAATATTTGTGGAATAGATGTCTTGGAAAAGTGATCTTCATCACACGATAGTTATACCAGAAGATATCAGTAGCATTTAATAAATAGAGCACACAATTATTATAAAATACGCTTGCTCTTCATCCGAGATCGAAAGTGGATTGAATTCATTTCTGAGATGCCTAAGTTGAACCTTTTCCAGAGCTATTTTTTTTTATATTTATTTACAATGCTTTTATTGCCAAATGTGTAATGTAAGATTACATTGTCATACATGTATGCTCCTGATTCCCTTTTATTATTAACTAATAATAAAAAATAAGTCGGCAAAAGACGACAATTTTTAAGTTATTATTAATTGTTATCAATTATTAATATACTCACTTCAAATATCATAGGGTCGTAAATATTACTTCTATAATTATGCTTATTTTGAGCCACCCAACTCATGGCATTGACCAAGTTAGGATTTTGGTTTCGTAATTCCTGAAAACAAATTGTAAATTGACTTTGTATTTATATATTATTTATTAATTTTATCTTACTTCAATTTTTTGTGTTTTGATATTTTGCAATCTTTCAATCTTATGACAGAGAGCTGTGATTTCAGGAATTTTCTCATCGTTTAGCTTTGTTTCAAGTTCTCTGCGCTTATTATACTGACTCATCGTCGTCTCACGAGCCTTATTTATTTCTCTCTTATGATCTTCCAACTCTTTTAAAACATCTAGTTTGTGCATTTCAAATTGTTGTAGTTCGTGCTTCTTAGTTTCCACTAAATGCATAATTTTATTCACTTCATTTTTATTTTTAGTTGCCTGCTGCACATTTCTCTATAAAAAAAAACATTTTTGTAAAAATATATCGCGTGATAGTTAAAATGAAATAACCCACCTCCAAATCACATTTACTTTCATTAATCTTATGTTTTATGTTTTCCAATTGAGATTCTAAACTCTCTTTCGTTGCATTGGCTTGGGTTATTAGCTGAATCTAATTATAAATTATAAAGAGAGAAACATATACACAAATCGTATTAGCTTGCAAGTACATCCACTTACTTGATCCAGAGTTTTTTTCCTTAAGTCGGAGGTTTTTTGTAAATTTTCTTGCTGTGCTCGCTTCTTCAACTCATACACTTTCTTATTAGATTTACAATTCACTTGAGCCTCTTGCAACTGACTTTTAAGTGAATGAATCTTTGTTTTCCCCACATTTACTTCAGTCCATAATTTGTTCGCCTTGTAGATGTTCAGCTTTTGTAATATTCCCTGTCGTTCTTCGTATTGATCCACCGTAACTTGTAGTCTAGAGTGTTGATAGAGATATTAGAATGTTTTAATTAAACAATCTTTATACTTACTGTTCCAAGCGTTTTAGTTCTTTTTGCAGGGAATCTTTTTCTTTTGCTCGGTCAGCATGAGCGCTTAATAATTTTACTCGCATTTCTTTTAGATCGTTAAAGTTCTGAATCAACTGCTGGTCACACACAGAAGATATTGTATTGACTAACAGCTCCTGAGGACTCATTTTTGAAAAATCCTGAAATGTAATAGTAAAAATTAGTTTTCAGAAATAAGTAAAGGAATGAGCTTTTCAAGCATGATGCTGTGTACATTTTTGGACACTGTACTTGAAAAATACCAAGTAAACACACAAGTTATTGTTTGACCAGTTATTCTGTAGTCATATTTCAATAAGAAAATTGCAGCCCTATATGCCCTTGCATTTATAAACAATTTGATTAAATCATAGGACGATTAAGATTTAATATTTTATCAAATCGCTGCATTGGATTAGATTTATGTGTGTGCAAAAACGTATTTGGGTTTCTAAGGGTCTGCTAATCAAATTACGTTTGTATGAAGATTGGCACAGGGTACCCTACCGTTGCTCGCGCTCAATTGACCGGTTTGCTTTATACTAAACTTTTGCCTTTAGAACATTCGAATACACAGAAATTTCGCACTCTTTAATTCATTATCTGAAAGCGAAGTTAGCTACTAACACTCCTTCACCTACATTTTAAAAAAAACTCAATTCGTTCTGTTACACGTCCTCAATTTATTGAAGAATATTCTTTTTTACTAATTAGCACTCATATTTTGAATGAATTCATGAAATGTTTAGACCTGGTGAATTTGCCTTTAAATGTTAAAAATACTTTGTATATTGTACAAAAGTACAAATACTAAGTTTATATTACCTGTACACGATCCTGTGGTAAAAACTGACACAAATTGCCGACTTGAATATTGTAAGAAGCAACGATTTTCAGAAACTTTGTCTTCGATATATCCTTATTATTAAGAAAAAAACGAGATTCTCCAGTGTTGTTAATTATACGCTTGAAAGCCTCTTTGCAGTCATGTTCGCGTCCATAAATGGTTACAGTGATTGTAGCTTTGTTCTTATTGCTTTTGATGTAATCAGAAATGCTAGAAGAGCGATTCAACAACTGTGGGTCGCCTCCCAAGCCCAAAATTATAGCAGATACAATTGTTGACTTTCCGGATCCATTTGGTCCAGTTAAGACATTTAGGTATTTTTTCGGATAAAACGTAATCTCGTTATAAGCCCTGGAAAATAATAGAAACAATACAATTTTATAAATTTAGTATAGATAGGTCTCAAACATGTAGAGATAGTTATATGCCTAGTGTAAATTTTTTTTAAAAGGTTTTAACAGTCGAGCACGGGCGGCAGTTGGATACCCTGTGCCAGTCTTCATTAAGAAGTGTTTTAATTAGCAGGAGCCTGAGATCTATGCGTTCATACAGACAGACAGACATTTGCACAAAAGACATTATAAACACAACAAGAGAGCGATTAGATCAGAGCTGTTAATGGAAATGCTGCCCAATACTGGAAGGCCAAATTCAAATTCGAACATTGGGCGCCTACAAGTCCAGAGCGCCAAACGACGAGTTGCGACGGCCGCACTTGCTGCCTCATTGCACGCCAGAGATAGAATGAACGGATTATCGGGCACAATAATTTGTGTGTCCTACACACACAAATAGTATCGACATACGCATAAACTATGGTTAATACTCGATCACCAGAAACAAGAGCGAAGACGGATGGATACACCAATCTAAGCCAGAGCATAGCAAACACACATATAACAAGAATCTTACACACTTACACAAAATCTTTGCAGTAGACAGAATAAATCCGCCCAACCATATGCGCGGGAATTGGGAGCGTCGTCCTATCCATACTGCCTTTGGATTTAACTCAGCTTGCGAAGTTTTGAATCTGCGGTTTATTTCCGTGTCTTGGATAATTTTATTTGCTTTCTTACAATCACAAACACATTGTCAAAAGGCGGCGATATTTATTATTAGACACTTAGCATCAATCTACTATCGAAAAGTTATCGAAAATTTCCTCTGCCCTGGTATATCGCAATTCCGAAGTTCAATAAATTTGCCGGGCTTACACGGTGTCTTCCTAGAATATGATTTGATAATTCAAAATCGTATACTTTTGTTCGGCAATATTTGCCTGAGTAACAAACCTTTTACAATTTCAGAAAACAACTCAATTTTTTTTTTTATAAGAAATCGACATTTTTGATAGAAATGCAACTTGCTGCCCTCATTGTATATCATTCGAATTCAATATTTTCATAATAACCTCTATCCACATTCAGAAAAAGTGTATAATTGCGCCTAGTACAACGGAACACGTGTAACTACATTTTCAAAATGAGTTTCAGGAATCCCGCTAATATGTACATTTTAAACTAAAATAGATTAATCGAAACGCATTTTCATCGGTTGCTTGTAAAAATATGATTAGGCTATCGATCTATCGATATGTCTATTCGCTAACCAAATAAAGTATTTACTAAAAATGAATTTTCGTAAATTAAATGTTACAGCTGCAACTTCAATAAAGTGCCTCAAATATTCCACTGGCGCTTCCAAGACAGAAATTCCGGCGTCTTTTGTCAATGAAAACGTGGAATATGGACCTGTCCGGGATAAATCCGGTTTGCGACAACAGCACAAAAATATGCTTTTTGAGACAACTCCTTATCACGAGGCGCATTCCTGGATACATTTGACGGAGAAGTATCAGCGAAGCATGTACGGCAAATTTGGCGCAAGCAGCAATGTAAATCCACAGATCTGCTTTGACGTCAAGTCGGATAGTGCTAAAACACATAAGCTGCAATCCATTACGCAACCAGATACAATTCACCAAATGTTGGAGAGAGTTCGAGCCACAAAGGCTGCGAAGCTGGAAGCAATTCATGAACGCGAAGATGCCATCGCTAAGAAGCTGGATAAGCTCGAACAGTGGAAAGCAGACCTCAACGCAAAGATTGCCAAGCGTGAAGCGGACGCAGCAGCTGCAATTCACCGCAAGGAACGATTGATAGAGGAGGTACGCAGGCATTTCGGATTCAAAGTGGATACGCGGGACGAACGTTTCAAGGAAATGCTCGAACAGAAGGAGAAGGAAGACAAGCGGAAACAAAAGGAAGCTAAGCGAAAAGTCAAAGAGGAGAAAATGATGGCCAAATTAGTTAAACAATCGACTTAGTAAAATCGTGTATATTTACAAATTTACAAACAATATACACATACGTATGTCCATTGCCGAGACTCAGCTGTTGTTATCTATTGTCTGTCCGTACATGTAATTATTTATGTAATCTGGTGTAGCCAGGAGCAGAGGAAAAAAGTATTCAATGTGTAAACGTTTGTATCTACATAAAAATAAGCATTTGTTTGCGTATCAGTGTAAGCATATGTAAGGCTACAATCAGAGCATGGTGAGGTGAAGATGAACCCGAAGTTAAAGCTGAAGGTGAGAGTCCGCAGTGGAAGACGCATTTATGCAGTCTATAGTCAAAAGCAGATAATATACGATCTACTTTCTGCCAGCATGATCTAAATTGGTTGCGCGTGCTGTCAGCTGAGCTGAAAGTTGATCAGAAAACTTCTTTCTGTCCATGATTGTTCTCTCACTGCTTCACTTTTCGCCTTAGCTTGCTGATACTTTCGTTCATAAAACTCAGCTCTGCTGAGTTGAATAAGCTTTAAACTCATCAAAGCCGACAGTTTTTTTAAGCTGAATGCTGAGCTGTTAGTTCAGCTTCCAAGCCGGAAGGCTCATTGTAACTTTAAAATACTTTAAATTTGTATTATATTTATTGTAAATCTTAAATTAGTTGATTTGCATTTAATTTAAAATATTTAGTTAGTTACGAGCTCAATATTAATATTTTCCACAACATAATGCAAACGATTAAAAGCAAATACAAAAATATCAACAAAAAAAAAACACTAAACAGCTAGCGACTCAGCTGTAAAATCAGCTGACTTCGTCCGCTTCGGCTTCATCGTCGCTTTCGGTTACGCCCATACTATGCGCGCATTCGGGTGAATTTATTTGTGTGCTTCTGCGCAGTGTTTCGTCTTCAGCTTCAACTTCAGTTTCAGCGTGCGAATGATCGAGGCGTGATGTTTCTTCGAGCTTCGTACAGTGTGAAACAATCTTGCTTGGAGAGATCCAGGTATTCACAGAAAGGTAAGTTGCGGTAAGGAATGGTAACATGACTTGGGTTGTCTGCATATTTTGCGGGAATCATTAATGCAGAAAATATAACACTTCTACATTTTAGGTCATGTCATATCCGAATCAAACATATTTAAACTGCAGCTTATGTCTCCAGGGGAATTCGAATAATTGTAAATATCTGTTTACTTGTGTCACTACTACTACGTTCTGTGAAAATATATTCTTTTTTTTTGAGGCTCAAAAATGCTTTGCTTCAAAGGTAAAACTTCATTTTATTTCAATTACCCATAGTTATTTTAACAATAAGTGCATAAGTGTAGTAACGATTTGTAGACTTTGGTTTAATTTTTTCGCATTTGCAAATGTTGCACAAAATTTGGAGGATGTTCGCAATTTATTTAATTTTTATTTTAATTTTGCGTTATTACTTCTAATTATAAATAAAGACACTATATACAAGGCACTTTATCCAAAAGAGCGAAAAACCTTAAAAGCATTAACAATTTTAACTGTATTCAAATAAAATTGTCTTTGAGTAACCAAATGACTCAAACGACATTAGTACATACTTATACGATATATATGTATGCTTGAGGTTCAGAGGTATCGGTATCTCAAATATTGTACTACATTTATAAGCTCGAAATAAATTAAACATGCATATTTTATTAACCTAACCCATGCTCCACAGTGGCGAATTTGCGACTTTGAATCCCAATGTATGTTCCAAATAAGAGCTTTGAAGATTGGGACACAATAGCCAATAAAACATTGTGTAGCCTGTTTCAAAATGTATCACCTTGCAATGAATTAAATAGATTGTGATAAAGGTATTTAAATTTGATGTCACCCCACATATCTAAAGTTTTCAAGATGTTGGGGAAGAATTGACGGTTCGCGCTTTTGCTGGATTTACAATTTCTTAGATTTCTTTTTCGTTGCCGGAAGAAGGTTGGGAAAATGCTGGCTGCGCACTTTCTCAGACCGAATATCAAGGCGCTTCAGCATCAGCACCACAACGCAGAAGGCCAGGAAATAAACGGCAACCACATCGAGGAGATAGTACTGCCACCAGCTGAGGAAAAAACAAATATGTATTTCCTTTTTTATGTGTGTAAGTTGTCTTTTATATATACCTCAAATATCGCGCTGGAGACTGCAAATGGTAGGCCCCATTGTGTCGCAGGACGTACTCCGTCCAGTAAATGGCCGTTTCCAGGGCTGTGGATCGCTGATCTATTAACAAATTCTGGCGGTATCGGGCTGCATTTCTGAACCGCGGGTCATGAATGACTTTCATAATAGCTTTATACAATTGATTGGTGGAGAGTGTCTCTAAATCCAGCTTGATGGCGTAACCATCGACCTCCGCTTTGGCCGAGTTCACGTCGTGGTCACAGAACACGGGCATTGTGACTACGGGCACACCATGGAAGACCGTCTCGAACATACTCAGAAGACCTCCATGGGTAATAAAAGCGCGCAGCTTGCTGTGGCCAAGAATGTCCTGCTGGGGCAGCCAGCGAGACAGCTTGACATTGGGCGTAAGATCGTGCATGTCTGCCGCGTTGCCCTCGTACTTCCACAGAACGTGGTAGGGCAAACGCGCGAATGTCTTTACGAGCATACGGCGCAACGATTCTGGCATATTGGCAGCTTTCACAGATGAGCCCATTGACACATAAATGAAGCCCGAGGCTCCGGATGATGCAATAAAGTCATCCAAGTCTTTAGGTAACGGTCGAGCCGGCTTGCAGTGTATGCAAGCCACCTCCGCGACATTTGGGTTTAATGCGCGGGGATAGGAGACGACAGCATGACCGTTCTGGAGGATGAAGCTCACATTGCGCGCCATTTCGTAGGGGTGAGGAATATGCGAACCCAAGTGATCCTGCAGGATACGGTGTGTACGACGCATGACATACTGGACGAAAATAGTTAGTGTATGAGTATGAATTAACATTGTATGGGATATTTATGCTTACACTATGCAATAAGTTCTGTCCAATTTGCATGCCTGTATTCACTGCCCTCTCGTAAAGACTCATGGTATCCGTAAAGTGGGAATAGAAGTTCGGAGTTATCGCATAACTGGCAGGATTCCCGGAAAGGGACAAACTGCCCATGTAGAATCCAACGGTGTTGATGTACATAAAAGGAATCTTGTACTGGTGTACCAGACCCTGTACACACTCGGGAAAGGCGCCGTCTAGTATGGCAAGGTCAAAGGTGCGATTCGCTAAGTCCTTGGTTTCGGGATCACTCAACATCGCATCACATGACTGTAAATCAAAAGAATAAAAAATACTCTTTACATTGAATTTCATTGCTCACCTCAAACGCATAGCGTAATCCATCCCAGGGTTTAATGGGCATTTCACCATTCATCCTGGAACCGAGTAGATCCCAATTTGTATAGTTGTGGATATACTCAGCCAGCCTTATTGGTGTTACCTCATGCAGGCCATCTACATGAAAATCTGCTGGAAAACCACTTAGGAAGGTAATGTTGTGACCTCTGAAAAAATATATTAAAAAAATTCTGTTATATCAACATAATACAATTCACCTAAGCATTTATGACATTCATGAGTGGAGATGAAACAAATCATGGCTAAGGTAATTAAATATTTGTTGAATTCGAATTGTTTTCTATCAAAAGTTCTATTCTTCTTGCTCAAACTAGAATAATCCCAGCCGGGACACACTTTAAGGGACAATGTGGAGAAATGTATATTCGTTAAAAGCAACTAACACAATATTTACGACATATTATTTTCTTGAATTGAATTCAATTGCGGATATACTCTAGTCGAAAACTTCAAAGTAAGTAACACAAGAAAAATAATCAGAAAAATCTAAAATCTAATTTTATTAATAAAAGAGATTATGTTGTGAGGGGGTGTGTTCTTTATTGTTATAGTTTGTGCACCAACCATGAATTTTCTACCTTTCTCTAAAATAAGGGGTTTTATTTTTTTTTAAATGTTTTGGAAACAGTTTCTATTGAAATGGACTTTTATATAAGAATAGAAAATATTAAATAAAATAATGTAATGTAAGAAATATTGTTTGAAGCGTCCGTATCGGAATGTACATATTTATTTTTCTCGAAATAACGTAGCTACCATAATTTTTAATATAATTAAAAAATGTATATAATGGATGTCAGAAAATAAATTATCATAGTTCTTGAAACCTCAACACAGCATTATTAGCAAAAAATCCTTCAGGGGGTATAATAATTGTATCCCGAAATGATGACTTTATCTTATAGCTGTCAAGAACAATCGGTTAAAAATTATACTTTGGTATGACAAACTATTTTGTTTTCGACATACCTCAACCAATCTCACAGATTATGCATTCGGTTATGTCTTATACATCCCGATTAAATTTGGTTTAAATAGCTCCACTATATTACAATACAGCCATATGAATGATGGGTCGCAATTTATGACTTAGTATGAACATCTGTGTTGTTTCCTAAGATTTCTCAACCAAACTGATTGATTGTAAGGTTGGAGATGACTTTTAAATTTGGTTAGAATACGGATATCATATAGTTGTCATTTAAAATATCGGTTGAAAATTGAATACAGGGTTCTGCAAGGGTACGATATCTTTAGCGTGCCAAATATAACAAAGAACATTGGCTTAGGTTACTTGATTGGTGCACCCTCCTAAATAAGTAGCTCTAAATGCAGTCGGCGACAAAAATAAGATAAAAATGTAGATTGAAATAAAAGTTTTACTTATTTACTGTACTTGAAAGGTGGAATAAAAATTTAACGTATGCAACGGAACATTGTTTGCGAACAATTAAAATTGTTTGCATATAATATAATACGATAAATATGTATCAAAATACTTGAAAAATTCGCTGAAAGATTCGATTGATGTTATGATCTGATTTACCCGTTAAAGGAAAAAAGGAACATTGCGATCACATTGAGAGATTAGCATCAAAAGTTTTATTTTAATATTTGAAAGTCGAACACAGAATAATTTGATTGTTTTGGTGTTATAGGTGTGAAAGATGTTAACCATATTTACGATATATAATATAAGATGTATTGAACTTAAATTTGAAAATAAGCGAATTTAAAATAATTATACGTACACGACAGGTTATGTGGGTCAAAAATATTTTGTTTAACTTACATATAGAACTCCCTGCGTCTGTGACACTTCTACATTAATGTCGAGGCGTTTTAGCCCTGTCCGTCTGTTTGAGTATTCGTAACAACGCGTCAATCTTAGGGACTATAAGAGATAGAAATCCCGGTTATGAAATAGAAATCGAGTCAGATTAAGATTTGGAAACTTTAAAAGCCAGGTGATAGATTTAACTAACATATTATGCTTTTATAGTCTTAAAGGAATACATGTACAGATGGAAAAATCGACTCAACTATTTATAGTGACTAACAGTAAATTTATATATATACAATATGTATATTAAAGGGTCGCGATGATATTTTATACATATAAAATATATATATTTCTACTTCGAATTTACCCTCACATACACTATCACAAGCAAACATATTAGATGAGATACGTACATTTACAAAAATTATTTCTTAAAGCCTTATTCTCTACAAAACTTTTGTTCATTTATCTCCGTTTTTACACATTATTTCAAATTAAAAAATGTACATTTGATAGGCAACAAGTGTTTTTTTTAATATAAATGTAATTTGTAATTTGTGGATTGTGAGCTGAACCTTCAAAATTATCTTCCCCTTAGGAGCTCTTGAAATTGGTTCCCGAATCGAGTCGATGTACTTATTGCTCTATGTTTCAAAACACCGAACTTTCTTAACATTTTTTGGGTTTCCAACCTTGATTAGAATATTTTAGTGCATTTGAAAATATGTTCGTTCGATCAAGGCCATTAAAAGTAATCGATGCTGCGATTATAACACCCAATATGTAGAAGAGAGATTCCCTTAGCTTATAAAAATATTAATTGAGTTGGAACATTTGACTAAATTGTGGACCATTTAGATTGCCAGCGGTAGTTTAAGTGCAATCGGAATATACAATACACACCTGCTTATCAATCCTTTAGCAAGCTCCCAAAATGGTATTTTGTGTGACTTTGTACCTCCCATCGTGGCCATTAATATGTCCGCACACAGAGCCTGGCTGCAGTATATGATAATCAACAGGGTGCTTATTCGATACATGTTTCTGTAAAAGAGGAATATTTAGAAATTTATTTTGGCAATTAAAACTATCTGTATCCACAGAATACCAGCTTTTAAGGAGTTAGCACTAACAGTTTGACACTACTTGAAAACCGTTTTTAAAATACTCGGGAGGTTTTTCTGCTACACACCATTTTATAGCTTTAATGATAATATTTATATACCAGTATATGAATACAAATGTTCGCCGAGCGAGCCATTTAAATCAAGTAATCGAGCGTGTAATGCCTGTACTTCAGCGAACACAAATGATATAATGAAATAACATATACTAGTATAAATAAACATTCATAATTTATGTGTGGTTGTTCAAAAGGCATTAAGACACTCATAATTTTCGGAACACTATAGCACAAAGTCAACGCCCGTTAGGGCCCTAACCATAAAATGGAGTATAACATTATTAACAAAACTAGTTTGACATAATATGGCATTAGAGGTCAGGAGAGACAAGAAGATTACAAATATTTATATGATTTGAATAAAAGTAGATCAATTGAGGTGTTAATGTTTATACAGGCTTTTTATGGGGTCCTACACTTGCGAATCTCGCATTTAATGGGCGCAGTGTAAAATGACAAAATAACAACAATGCCCAAAGTGCTTAGATATTCATATTTATAGTACACAACAGGTTTCGGTTCTTAATTTGGGTCTCGTCAGGGTCTGTCGGGCTAGGTGAAGGGTGAAGTGCATGAAAGCAATTAAACCTGACAAAATATTCACAAATGATGAATTCCAATAGATCCGTCACACACGTACATGTTTATACTTAAAAGCATTTTGTAGTAGGTGTTTCTAAAGTAGTAGAGTAGCTCTATAGAGTTAATTACTATAAATTGTTCTATATCATTATAGGTATACATATATGTACATAACTTTGTATGCGTGTTTATTGATCATGTTAATGTTAGTGTTAATGTGATGCTAACTTTATTGTATATCCTTTGACTGGTATCAGTAAATCTACGAAGAAGAGAAAAACTGCTAGTTGATCTTAAATCGTAATTGCATATGTGAATTAATCTAAAACACGTTAACAAGAAATAAAGTTTGTCTTTAACACTCTAATCAATTTGTACCCAGTATACTATACCATATGACAAAACAAGCCGAAGAGTCAGGGCGGGAGCGATAGTAGAGAACGATTGCTACAGTCAAAGCCGACTATGAGAGACCCTTTAATTATTCTGTGAAACTTTCAACTATTCTTGTGCCATCCATCTGTGGACAAAGAGGCTGCCATTCAAAATTTAAAATAAGCTTGAAAATCAAATTGATACTGATCAAGAATACAAATACTTTATATGGTTGTGGATGCCTCCATATGCCTGTTAATTATTTTTTTAACTTATAGAACTTATACTTATACAAATTAATTAAATGTACCAATGAATAAGTAAATACACTTGTAAAACATGCGGCAAGCGTGCTTGATATGTAACTGGAAAACAGTGAGCTACTTAAAATGAAACAAGTTTTTAAAGATAAAACATAATTGTAATTTTTCTTTCGTAAATAAAAAGTATTAGCTGATTCCAGGTCGATGTATTGTCGATCTGACACAATTGCAACAAAGAATGAAATATTTATGTTCATAATTATTACAGATGTTATAGAGAGTTTTCATTTGCAGTAAGTGACTTGTGTCGAAGATATATAAAATAATGAATAATCTTTTAATAGTTTTTGTGCAAAAACGAAGAAGAATGTACATAAAATGTATAGGGAAAAGAGGGTATAACATAGGTGTATATATATTTAGTTAACTACAATGAGTCGTCAATGGAAAAGTTAAGAATATCGCATAGCCCAGAATTTGCATGCTTGCATCTTGAGTTTGGCATTAGAACCAAATATGGGGTATTTCCCAGTCGAGCATTCTCGACTAGAGCTCTCTTGCGCGCTCAACTACAACAACCAAGCAAGGGTAACTCGCGCCACGGCTGAGCTTGAATTGTCTAACCAGTTCCAGCATTAAACGAAAGACTGTAATAATTATGATCATCGTACGTGTATCGGGTTGAATGCGCCGAAAATAAAAACGAAAGTGCAGGCCTCGCAAGTGTTGCACAGTGGAGTATGAGATACATTTAAAGAGGGGATATTTTGATAAGCACACTTATCCCATATATTGGACACAATTTATAAAATGCATATATGTATCAATATGTACACATCTTGCTCCTAAATAATTATTGATTATTTTATTTAAACTCACTTTACTTTAACTAAACATCAAAATGTGCCTTGCTGATATTAATTATGGGACGTTCATGGGAACAGCTTGATTTATTGTGTAGATGTTCCTGCTGAATTTTTAAATAAACCTGATCTGATTATGGCAACAGGAACCTTTACAGAAGGACAAGACTAAAACGATTCAGCTGTTGATGTCGATCAGAGTCTGTTACATATAATTGCACAGTCATTATACTCATTTTTAGTAGACATAAGGTACTTATAAAAAAGGAGAGTAAATAAATGTGGAGGTCAAGTGCGTTATCGCAAGAGAGTTGACAGTTAGGCTTATTACTTGAGATTGTCTTAGACAATGACATGGTAAAGAACATGCAGTGAAAGTATGGATATGTTTTCGTATATACTCATACGAATTGTACATGTTTGTAAGTAGTACATATTTGTATATGTATTCACACATACATTTGACCGTTTAGGTCAGTTTAACGTACAAACAATAGATCTGCACACATAAACGGCAATGCTGAGCCAAGCGTAGCTGACATTATCATACCGGGAAAACACTTTATGAGGTACATTTAAGTTTTAAGCGCAACTTTCGACGAATAATAATAAAGTAGATAACGGTTTTTTGGATCGATAAAACATGGTGCAATTATATAACTAGATATTAGGTACGTGTTTGCGTGTTTACGATCAACTCAAGCAGGTCAAATTACTAAGAAAGACTAAAATTGTTCGAAATAATAATAATATTGTCTCTAGTATACTTGTGAGTTAGGAGAGTTAAAACTCTCGCAGATCATTCCGAATATGTGATAATATTTTATGTATCGAATGTAAAGTGCGCCTACTTTGATTATATCGTATCCAGACTCGTTTGGAACTAGGAATAATAAATGTTGATAAAGTGAAACAATGAGAAATAAATTTTAACAACAAAACCTCAACTTTTCCATATATGTAAGTTCGAAGTTTGATATGCAAATGAGTCGTATGTGATTGTTATTTTAGGATGTTTCAGGATTCCACTAAATGTTTTTAGGTCAAATTGCGTAAACTAAATTAAAATCTTGAGTGTATGGCGTAAAAACATTTTCGCGTTGCAAAAGTGACCACAGCTCAAATGTAATTTTCCGACATAACCAGTTTCTTGGTCGAACACTTTGCAGCGAGCATGCCAAGTCGATTCAATGAATTACATACATACGAGTTCAAGTGAGTACCTGACCAAAAAGCTTGTCTATACTCGGCATGATTACCCAACATCGTAATTTTGATACATTTACAGGGTTTCGAACTACTTGTTTTTAACAACAACATAATACTACACATATTTATACTGAAATAACTAAATAGATAAACCAATAAGATATAATTATGACTATATAAAAATACACGTCGTTCTTTGTGGCTAACATCAATGTATATTGATAGACCTTTGTCGTTGAGACTACGATGTTCTGGGTGCTTAGGATATTACTAAATCGATAGGATACCAATCCCTTTGGATTTTTAGAATCGTTTATTTTGAATCTACAGCATTGGTTGTGATTGATGTAAGTTCACATATACTTACATGTATATATATACATTCCTCCATAATGGGTATATAATAAAAAGAAGAGTTGCAGTCAGACAGACAGCCGAAAAGTACAAGTACATATATAATCTGTATGGGGTCAAAAACACCACTCTCAATACTAAAATGTAATCGTATTAATAATGAATGTAAGAAATGTAAGACAGCGGAACGAATATCTCTAAGATCTTTACATACTTACATATGTATATGTACTTAAGTGCTGTTGTTATGTACATGTAGATAAGCGAATGTTTCGAAAGATATCAATGAACACAATTAATTAAGCTGTCCGTTTTATATGCGCAGTTAAGTAATGGAACATGCCCAATAATGTGTCGATATTTTGGCACATACACACACAAACGCACATAGGAAGAAATACCCGTAGATCTCTAGATGTGCAAAAACATTGCTCAAGTACAACGCAGAAATTAAAAACAAGTTTTGAAAACATATTTTGACTATTTATAACAAACGTCAACGCAATGACACAACTCCCACAAAACAATAATTTAGTTTTTTTTACATTTTGTTAAAAAGAAACGTTTGCTTCTCATCATCATTCCTTTGTCAATGTCATTTATAATATGTATTTAATTTGTTTTCTTCTTTTTTTTTGTGCCAAATATTGCCCATAAACTATGCACAGATGTGACAAATACGACTACGAAAAAGCCGAAATGAAGGCATAAGATGACATTGAATAAAACTTTACTAAACACTTAATTAGCATACTCCGAATTAAATGTGTAACTCGCAAGCTTTAACAGTGTCCATTGGGTTTCATTTCATAAGGTGGCCCGAGTAAGTTCATTATGTAATATATGTACACTCATACCGACATAAATGTGTGTGAGTATGCGTGTTAGTACATGATATAAATAACAAGTGTGACTGCGCAACAAGTTTGTGTCGCAAGTCTTTTGTTTTTGTTTCTCCAATTTTTAAACAGAGTTTTTCTTTAACCGTTAAGTATGTAAGTTGATGCATTGCTTTGACCTTGTGGCAGCCCAACGTATTTGCAGTTATGTTTTTAAGTATATATATATATTTTTTTTAAGTTTCTTTTGCACAATCAATTGGCAATTTTTTGTTTCGCAAAACGTATGGATGGGCTTGCTATATATGTGGATAATTAAATACGGTCTTATACACACAATACATTAATATGGGTTTTAAAGTATGCAATAGTGTGTGGCAATTTATCAGAATTTAAACACATATTTCAATCTACACGATTATTATGAGTTATCAGCTATTTCTTAATTAATTCAAGTTTCGTTAATATGTATGAATCTGTGTACCTATATATATTTAAAGATAATTATATTCCGAATCATAAAATCCAAATCCGGTCTGGAATGTATTTATGTTTGTATGCTTGATGAAGAGGCGCGAGATAAAGTTTTTGTTTTGGTGCACTTTCAATCTTCTTTAATCTGCATTCGTCAGTTATTTGTTGTTGTTTGCTGTTCGTTGCCTACACGTTTCATTGGCCGCCGCTTAATTCAATATTGTTGCTGTATGTGATCGTGCATAAGAGAAGCAGTTAACACACTTTCACCAATGCAAATGTATTATTTAATACAGGCATAATAAAAATGCAGCATTTTTGCACAGGCGTCCACTTTCGCGTAACTGTTACCGTTACCTCGGCGGTCAAAAATTAAATAACGGCCAGAATAAACACTTGAATTTTACTGAATCCGTTGCCGACACCACGAAATGTGAGCATGTGAATGAATGTGCAGTTGTCAATTTAACCAACAATTCCATAGACTCAAAAAACAAGACAATTACTATTTCTATTTCATCAAATGCAGTCAGGTTTTTTTTCTTTCTTTTAAACTGTTGCGAGGTGCCTGTGCGCTCCGGCGAAGACAAAGTCAGCAGTATGCAAGTAGTTTCACCGCCCGACACTCAAGACTAACTAAGCGACTTGTTGATAAAAACGTCGATGTTTCTTTTTCGGAGTCATCGTGTTGAATAGAGCTGGAAAAACACCGATGACAATATCGATAACATCGATGTTTTTATTAAGATGCAGACATCGATCTTTTCTTAAACACGGATGGGTTTAATTGACTTATAAGAAAAGGGAGGCGAACTATTTTCATCTTGTAGACATATTAGATAATAGTTCTTGTATTTTAGAGACTTAAACGATTTTTCGTTGAATTGCGGTATTTTTGGGAAGCTTTTAGTAGCATACTTCCATATATATACTTAAATTTATGTGTATGTATTTTTAAATAAAAGAGTCGTTAAAGAATTTAGTAAAACTGAATCCTGGCGCTGCTTTTTGAAATCAAACTTTCTGAGCGTTATTTCTACTTAACAAAATCTTAATTATTTTTAACTAATATATTATACTTAATTCAAATATATGAGAAACTTAACTATTTATAACTTTCTATATGTATTGTTTATTTATTTCCAATTTAATCTCAAGCGATAACAGGAAAGTATCAAAGCTTGAAAACTTCCCTAGAAACATGATTAATATTGATTTTCAATAGTTCGAAAGCTAAAAGTAAAATCTTTGACAGAGCATTGCATACTCTTTTTTAAATTAAATTAGGAGTTTCTTTTCAATTCATTGCCATTAAAGGCAACGGTCAAAATACACGAACGCGATAGAAACATCGTTAAAACAAAACATAGGTGGAGTATTTGTTGCAAACAGCCCAAAGATGGCGCTCTTTCGTGTCATAGCAAGTTATGTATTTTGGTGTATTTAAATGACTGATAAATTAATATTGAATTCGGTTCGAGTTAAGTAGAATTGGAATTTTCTTTATTAAAATTAAAATGACATAATTTTTATATTAATTTATATTAATTTATATATTTTTAATTTATATGATTAAAGAAGATGTAGCAAAGACATACACCTGATAATAATTTTAGTTTACAAGCGAAATGCAACTATCCAATAGATGGCGCTATTGAGCTGCAAAAGTGTTGCATACCCTCAAATTAAAAATGACGTCGCACAGTGGCTCGTTTTGTCAAAACATCTTGCAAAAATCATAGCTTGTGCTGATTGTGATTCTGTAAAATCTACAAAGAAACGAAGACGAAAATGTTTATAAGGTCAAAATTAAGATATTTTATTTATTCAATTTTATTTCGTTACGTTTGTATGACATTATAGAAGCTTTATTAATTTTATGAATATAATCATGTGTGCCAAATCTCAAGTTTCTAGCTACAAAACTTTTTTTATGAGCTTTTTTATACCCTGTGGGGGTATATTAAGTTTGTTAAAAGTATGTAACGGGCAGAAGGAAGCGTGGCCGGCCCCATGTATATATATATATTCTTAATTAGCCATATCCATCTGTCCCTCCGTCCGTCTGTCCGTATGAACAAAAAGATCTCAGAGATGGTAAGAGATAGAAACTTGAACTTGAACTTGAACTTCCAGCACTTCTTTTTTGCAGGCAGATCACACTGCACGAAAAGACGTGTTTGAGAGGGATCCTGTACTGCCACAGGGTATATGACCGTCGGGGTCCCGACTGTTCGGCTTGTTTTGATTTGTGGGCGAAGGAGATAGGTATCCAAAATTAAAGATAAACTTGATCTGTCTGCAAATATTAGCCGTGCTGGGCTCTTACCATCTCCGAGATCCTTTCGTTCATATGGACAGACAGGCGGACCGATGGACCAACGAAACGACGGACAGACGGAAAAGGCTATATCAACATGACCACTGATGCTGGGTCGGCCAAGCTTTCTTCTGCAAAGTATCATACCTAAGGCTCAAAGAAAATTTCCCTAAAAGGATTTAATACAAGTTGGACAGTCTTCATAAAAAAGTATTTTGATTATAATGACATTGCTTTAATTTCAGTATACATATATCTAAATATATCACCACTCGAAGTAGCCTCCGATTTAATTAAATCGGATCATAGGAAACTACTAAATCACTAGTTTTTCTATTAAAGCTTAGTTCAATAAATTTAAATAATAAATAAGAAATCGATGTTCTCGCGTTGAGAGTAGCAACAACATATTCTCCCAACACTAATATTTTATCTGTCTCGTACGCATTGTGTTGGCTGTTATTGCAGCCAAAAAAAATTTTTTTAATTAAAGAAAATGTCTTAATGTATGTGATTTTCAGACCCTGTACTTCAAATATTAATAAGAATCCATTATGTTATTCAAAAACATAAGGTGTGTACACTGCAGAAGAGAGTCTAGCAGACTCCATAATTTATATATATTATTCATCAGCATCAACAACCGAGTCGATATAGGCATGCCCGTCTGTCCATCCATCCGTCTGTCCGTTTGTCTGATTACCTAGATGTCAGAGACAATACGGGGCAGAGACACCAGTTTGTTTTAAAATTGTGCCCCATGATGTCTCCTGAATATTTATTCGCGACCGGATAACAAACTCGGATGTTATACAAAAAACAATTTTACACAGTTTTGGGCCAAAGGATGAAGAGAACACAGCTTGCAGTGTGTTTGCTTACGTGTGTATGAGTTTCAGAGAATATGTACAGTGCATAACATAGTCGCCTTCGACTATAGCCCAGGTTACCCTACAGTCGCACGTGATTCTACTCTCCGTCTTGCTAATGCATTAATAGTTTATTATTTTGATACTATTAAATAATAGTAAAATATTCAAATATATGTGTATGAGTAATCGGTGATATTAATTATTATAATCATATACTTTTAGTTTTTAGTGCTTGCGTTGTCCTCTCCATCAGTGCGCACGCCTTTCACCTTTTGACAGACACACTGTATAGAGTGAACTACAGCCCAAATCCTTTGTCAATTTTCAATTTACATAAATACAAATTATTCGAAATAAAACCGATTCCTGAATCTTCTTTATTTATGGGTTAATCACTATAAAGCGTTAAAGGTTATTAAATTTCGTTATATTTGAACTACCTGTTAACTTAACCTGTGTTTCGACTTGCATTCATATTATATTATGCAATGTTTATCTAAAATCTATGAGTATTAAAATTATTGCAGACATTTAGACGCCGAGGTTCCTGATCATAATTTAACACAGCCATAACTACTGCTACATTTATCCGGTTTTCAGGCAATTAAGTGGGAGGATTGCTAATATAAATGGAAATGAATAAGAACATTATTTTTAAAAACATTGTGCATCCTAAAGATTTTCTGTTAATTTGCAATTGTTCATGACGATGAAGATCAAACAGATATGTTAATTCAATTTAAAACAAAATTTAGTTTGCTTAGGGCTTATGTATGTCGAACTTGGTTGCTTTATTTCTAATAGTCTCTCCAATCCATTTCTTTTTATACGATCGAACAGAATAACTTAGATATAGCCATCTGTTGCAGCTGATCAAGAATACCATTAATTTATAGGGTTGGTGTATCTTCTTATGCTAGTTACATACATTTGCACAAAACTATTATATCATATCTTTAACAAGAAAGAAAGAGAATGG
The DNA here is from genome assembly GCA_958299025.2 of Drosophila histrio. Taxonomy (NCBI): domain Eukaryota; kingdom Metazoa; phylum Arthropoda; class Insecta; order Diptera; family Drosophilidae; genus Drosophila; species Drosophila histrio. Next base: position 28,427,504 of record OY729166.1, read on the forward strand.
AGTCTCCTCCGCTCTGTCATCCATGTACTTTAATCCATTTATATACAGAATAGTTAAATTAACTGATAAGTATTCATGCATGTTCCAGATATTAAGAAATCGGTTTGTTGTTGAAACTGAAACTGCATTCAGCACTTTGAACCAATTGCTACATTTTAATCCACCCATTTGATTTATTTTTACATTAATTTCACAAGTGACCATCTGATTTCCCTATTATAATCCAACCAATTAGTAGCAGTGATAATAGTGAAAATTGTAAATTCAGCAAACGGTTTAGATATTACCGTTACCCTGTTTTAAAAATTCTTAATAGTTTCCAATTGTTTGGTGCTCGCAGACGAGCCCAATACAAACGCCAACAGCGAAATCAGCGAATATTTGCAAAAACAATTGACATATACATATTATAAGGAAAATAAGAATTATCAGACAGTAATATGGCATATGCTAAATACTTTGTTCAAAATGTTCTGATTTTACAAAATCATTTCATGAAATTATATCAAATGTGTGGGTATAAACCAAGGCTGCAAATCGGCTACTAACGAAACATTCGATGAAACGAACCTTTTAGATTATCTGCACTCGAACATGAACCCGAATCGCAACACTGTCTCACAAAAATTTATCGTGATTTTTAAAATAAAAAAATAATAATCAAATCATAATTTTAAGATATAGCATGTACCTAAGTTTACATATGCATTTATTAGCACAACAAAATCAAGGAAAATGGAAAACAAAAGATAAAACTAAGAATTTTAGTTTAGGCATGAAGTTGATACACCTGAGCCTTTGATGTAACTACCTACTTGAAAAGTGATAATTAGCCATTGGGCATGAAGACAATTAGGAGCTTTCATTGTCAATTCACTTAAATTGCAAATGTAAAATAAACCATAATTAAAACATTTGTTGGCCGTAAACGTGGGCAACCAGAGCAAATTGTAAATTACACGCTCGCTTAACCACTGGCCACCCCTGTTAAGAATTGGGCAAGATGTACGATGAGGTAAACGAGAGTCCACAGTGGTTGCAACATCAAATTGTAATTACAATTTCCTGACGCTTTGGCGAAACAGGAGACTGGTATGGTGTTTGCCTCCGCCTTCGTTTTTGCCTTTGCCTATATATCCACCTCCACCTCCACCTCCACCTCCACCTCCACCTCCGCCTCCGACTCTGCATTTGTTAACATGCGCGTGCTAAAAAACGCTCTCCTCGATTTTGCCTATCGGTGTCACTAAGTGAGGGCTACGTGACAATTTGTTGTTACGCGAATCTCCCCATCGGTTCACATTGTGTGTGTCGACACCCCACTGGATGTAGTAAAAAGTGAATCGCCCTTCGTGGTCGTTTTATTTCAACCCAAAAATTGTACCAACATGTGGTAACCCATAATTTACGCCGAGGGAGTTATCAATATGATTACCATTAGGTATTCCATAGGATATCATTTTATGCTTTTTTGCTTATTATTATTCAAAGGCTAGCAAGCTTTGGAGACATACAGGCGAGAAATACCAATCTTAATCTTACAGATCAAGGCTAAATATTATGACAATAATGCTCCTTAAATCGAAATCCCTTAATAAGCCTTTTACTCTTTCAAATTCAAATTACTTATTTGTCAAATAAATCGTTGTGAAGGACAATGAAACACTTTTAAATTTGAGCACAGAAATTGTTAGATCAAAAACAAAAATTGAAAATTACCATCTGTCAAAATTCACGTCATTCCACGCAATCTGTCGTCGTTGACGCTGAACTCGTCACCCACCATAGCTCGGAATACTGAACAGGCTAATCCATTGCGTAACATTGTTGAATATTTGTGGAAATATCCTTTGAGTTGGACGGAGATAATTGCATGCTCATAACATACTATACAAAACGGTACATATACGGCACTTATCATCGTGTTTGTATGCCGTTTTCCTCGTGCACTTGTCAAGTGATTGGTGTACCGACTGAACCCAAGGCTCTCATTAAAAAATACCCCTTCGATTTTTTGTAACATACTCATAGATAACCAGAAAAGAAGGGTGGAAGAGTTAAGTAATTGTGAACTGTAATGTGTTACCTTTGGCCTTAACTGGCACACTAACGATGGGTGTTGTTGGCGTTTAAAGTCTTTTATACCCACAATTAGTTTTAAAGTAGCTATTATAGACTATAAGGCAGGGATTGAGGGAGGGAGATTGAGAGAAAGGTTTAGAGCCTGTTCATTTTCCTTAAACCAACTAACTTGGGGATCCTTCACCTTCACATTTACTTTAAATTCAATCAATTCCTCGAAACGCAGCCTATTTACAATTCAATTTGAATCCTATTGAAATTTATTCACAAATCAATTTTTTATTTTGAATCTATGCTGCATAAACATCCATGATTCTGTTTATAAAATGAATGGATTTACGAGCTCGGAAAAATTACTTAATTCAGGCTTAAAGTTTCTACCCTATATCGATTATACATTTTTTATCAGAGTATGTGCATTGACATAAACAGGTTACAGACAATATATTAATCTATCTTGAGTCTTTAATAAATGTAGATGAAATCTCTTCTTTGTTGTTTCTATTCATATAGCGAAAATCTGAATAAAATGTAACTAAATATACAAATGTAAGTTTTAGAGAATTACGTATTTATTAAATATTGGTTGTCATTAAAATTACATATCAAGAGTATTAAATTGTTTCTTGTATATGTTCCGAGTTTGTTGTGATGAAATTTCCTGTGCTCATCGACCTCAAGTTAATTATAATGCAATCTTAAGATTCTAGCTGCAAAATTGTTTGAGCAATTGGGTTTTTTGCGATGGGCGGGCACGTGACATCTAAAATTTAAACTAGACTTTAACTGTCCTCTTATATAAGAAGCCTACATTTCAAATTGGGTTCATACCATACGAATCCCTGAGATTTGTTCGATCTTTCGGTCGGAGAGACATGGCTATATCGACTCGACTGTTGATATATTTCACGGAATCTGCAATGCCTCCGTCTGCCTGTTACATACTTTGCACAAACTAAAACTACCTTACACCCTAGGGTATACAGGGTATATTAAACACCAGCAGGGTTTTCCGGGTATTGTCTGGGACATGTTTACTTCCTTTAAGTCTATCTTAATAAAGAAGCTTCTATATTCATTAGGAGATTCAACAACACAATTTCAGAGACAAGAAAATTTTGTTATATTATATTTTCATCATTTATTGAAACAAATAAACATGTATCCTGGAGAATAAGTTTGCTTGAAACGTGCGTTTGATTAAATCGAATATACTTATATTATATAATTAGTTTAGCTGGCGTTTAATAAACTGTCTAATCTATTTAAAACTTAGTCTGAAATGCGAATCTGTACATATGTATGGGGTTTCTTTAAGGATAAATTTGTGGATTTATATATGTTTGTAAAACGAATTTATATGCTTATATAAGAATGATTGTTCCAGAGCGAAATTTCACTTGCTACAAGGATTTGTAGGAGGATTAGCCCGAAAATAATGAACCGCACAGCTCAAGCATTTGCCGCTATTGGCTTTCCCATGAATAAGCAATATTTACTCGAGTGCGTAATCCTACTCCTCCTCCCATTTAGCTCGGTTTGTGTGCGATTGAGTACAGGGACACTAAAAGAGCAATTGTTGCTGGGCATGAAATTCAAATACAAACAAAATGAACAATATCCATTCATGAACCTGTCAATCTTCAATTGAATTGTGATTGTGTGAATATGAAATGCAATTGGAATGAATGTCCGTTTATCCGTGTGTTTATTCAGCTACTGAATGGGCGCCATCTGTTAACTTGCTTACGGTTGATATCGGTACATCTGTACATATACATACTTACATCACCACACATTCGTGTATTCATTTATATTACCAATGAGCGCACATTTGTTTTTACACTTCAACATAATATTTAATAGATACATAGTTTTATTCCCTGTGGGGCTATATTAGGTTTGTTAAAAGTATGTAACAGGCAGAGGGAAGCTCGGTCGACCCCATAAAGTATATATATTCTTAATCAGCATCAATAGCCTAGTCGTTATAGCCATGTTCGTCTGGCCGGCGGTTCATCAGTACGTCCGTATGAACGAAATGATCTCCAAGATGGTAAGAGCTAAAAGCTTGAACTTGGTCTTCCAACACTACTAATATTACATGGTGAGCGAATTTGAGCGGGACCCTGTACTCCCACGGGGTATTTGGAGATCGGGTTGCCGACTGTCCGGCTTTTTAATATCTAATATATGACAAATATATGCAAATCCCTTTACCAAGATAGCGAAGACTTATGTTCATCACTCCCCGTGGAGTGAGGACGCACCAGCAGGGTTAACTAGAATGCTGCAAGTACAGCATCAAAATCTATATACTCGTTTATATGTTGCTTACTTTTACACTTTACATTTTGCTTGAATTCCAAATTACACCGTTTTATCTTAAAGCTGTGGATGTGGAGTTTTCCCAATCTGCCGTGTCAGAGGTGGGCGTGTAAAAAATTGGAAAACGGACGGATGTCTAAAGTCTTTCTACCAAATTTAGAGTCTCTAGCTCTGATAACTTATATGCAAATACATTTAAGTATGTTAAAAATTAGTTCATGTCTATACAAAATCACATAATGCCCGAATATTTGGTTCGCCAACATTCAATTTAAATGTTGACATTCGTTGTCATTCGCACAATTCTTATCGGTATTAACTGCTGATGTCAACGAATGAGATTAGCGAGAAATTTAAATTTCCAAAGGGTTGAGTGAGTTTTTGGAAAAAGCAAGCTAAAATATTCCATTCGTGGTTAAGACATTAAATTTAATAATTTTACGGTTTTTATATATTTTAGTACGACTAAAAACTATAACATTTTAATTAAAACAAAGCTTGAATATAAACCGAGCAACTGTAATTTGATATATTCTTTTGGTCATGGAAATTCAAAAATCAAATACATTTAAGTGTGAGCGAAAATGTGAGCGTGAAAAGAGTGTCATAAAATTTTTTTTAATGTCAGAGAATACACATAAGTAGGGAAAATTTCATTTTTTCGACAAAGTTTTCTTTTTAGACCCTGTATTTCGAAAGGTACAAGGTCTATTAGGGTTTTAAATAAAAAATTTACATAACAAGCAGAAGGAGGCATGAAAGACACTATTAAGTATCTGTTCTAAGAGAATAAATAGATTAGAGATACCAGGCTGTTTCCTCTTTTTCATTTTTAGAATTTTCCAACTTTTTAAAATACCGATCAAAAAAAAACAATTCTAACTACAATTTTAGGGCTAGAGCCTTAAATTGTGGCACACGTGATAAACATCGGGATCCCGATGTCTTCTGAAATAAAATCTCGTTAATAGGGTTGATTCTGGTCCATTGTGAAATACTGGTCGAGTTTGCTAGTTAAATGAACAGAAATTAAATGTGTAACCATTGATTCATGTGGCATTTATCTTCAGGTTTAATACAAATCCGATGAGAAGTGCAATAGTGTGCTCAAAATCACTTTAACTGCTGGTAATCATGGCGTAATCTTCAAAATTTGCATGCGCTCTGCTCAAGAGAAGGCACTTGAGATCCTTATCGCGCAAATTATTCTCGTCACGTCTAACGTCGCTTATGAGGTATCGTCGTGCCCGCCAAGTGTCCGCCAATTTAACTTGCTGCCATCGTCTTTACTCTGTGCACAAGGTAAAGATATGCGTTCGTCTTTCGCCCTGTGTCTATCGCCTTGCGTCCTGCCCCCTGCGTCCTTTCGCCTCGCGTCGTTCGCTTTGCTCTTCGCCTCTTGTACATACTTACGTTAGACCGTGCTGAATGACCAGCTCTGGATTGCTCTGGGCATTTGGGAGAGCGACGACGCGTCGCGCCGGCTCGTTGTGGGTGTTTTGGCAGACAGGCTGTTCGATGGCTTGTTCAGAAACTCGGACGCTTTACAGTAATTAGAGGGAGTAGAAGCTTTGATATCTCAGAGTAGAAACAACGCGCCTTCGTCCTCATCCTCATCCTCGTACTCGTCGACGTTCTCGTTCTCGTCCTCATCATCAGTCTCTTCGTTGGAGCCCATTTGCAAACGGCTGCACACTCTTTCGAGATCGAACTGATCGCCCTGCGGCATCAGGCATTAAATGAGAAGGTAAAGATATGAGCATCGAGTCTGGCACGGGCTTATGCTCATATTTTTCAGAGCACGATTGCACGAGGCCCGCGGTCGCAGGAGCCATTGACGATAGAATTGGGATATGCAAAAATGTGCGGAATTTTCATAACCATGTCAAGAGCTTTAAGTTCGCTGAAGCAAAACGTGTTTAACAAAATATTAATACCTAGGATACATTTATATATTAGTATATAATATGCACTGAATGAGCATATCAAGTTTTTGCTTTAAATAACTACAACACGTGCCAGAACTGGACAGATATGAGAGAGACAGACGACTCTTCTCTAGCCCAACACATACAAATCACGAAAATGTGAATTTTTATTAGCCAGTCGACCACTGCGAGGGCTGCCGACTGGTTGCAAGCAGCATCAGCATCAGCAGCAGCAGCAGCAGTATGTAGCATGCACCATGCAGCACGTTTCGCCATTGCTTATGCCGCTGACCGAACGCAGAGCTATCAATAGTCGTTCCTTCGAGAGAAGCCACGCAGGAACGGAGATATTCGCAACTTGGTTGGCTGTTGGTTGTTGGTGGCTGAGCTGGTTGCTGTTGCGGTTGCAGATTTGAGTGCGATGACAACACAGCAAATGCCAGGCAGAACAAGAAGGCAGGTAGAAGGGAAGACCAAGACATGTTCCAAAGTGAGCAGACCGAGTTGAATTTATTTTGCTGGGCGATTTCTGGTTACTCTTAAGAATCAATCGAACTTAATTATACCGCCAAAATTATATAAAGACAATTTACTTTTTCATTATAATTGATCTTTTTACTTAAAGTTACCAAGTTGTCGTTAAGTACATCAATTCAGAAGTCACCCATAAGTAGTATATCGAAGTCGAGCAAAGCGCAACACAACAGCAAAGGACCCGATTTGGTGTAGGTGTAAGACATAAGAATATAAAGCAAATGTTATGCGCGCAAAATGCAAAGTCAAACGAACAAAATCCTATAATTAAACAATTATTGCAACTCCCACTTTTTGCTTGGGGCCACTTGCCGGATCTGGACCCTTGCGCTATGTGCACTACTCCTCCTTTTTGAGATCATGACGGTCGCAGCACCCTGCAAGTCGGTACGGGTATAAGGCTGATGACTGAAGGCTGAGGGCTGAAGACTGAAGGAGTAAAAAGGAGGAGCGACGGCAAGTACTTCTGCCAGTATGTTGCAGATGTGGCACACATTTGTGGCAGAAGCTCGCGCTCCACCCCTGTCTGATTGTCAGACACAGTGCGGGCTTAACTTTGATTTTAGGCCATACATTGGCATTTCCAGAACAAACCGCTCTAGAGTGACTAACTTAAAAGAAGGTAAGTAGATCTAGCCAAAACTGACTGACTGACAGATACGACGCACTCCCACTAAACTCTTCGTACTTAGCTAATTCCTTTGCTAATATGTAAATAGATACAAGCAACTTAAGTGTACACAATATTTAGACATTACACAGTTGAAGCTAAATCTATGTTCTTACTCCTTAAAATGATAATATGCATTTTAAGATTGTCTGCTGCGGGTCAGCTCTAACATTTGAGGGAGTCTAAATGAAATAAGTAAAGCCAAGAGAAGAGGCAAGCGCATGTCGGCAATGAAGCCACTTTTTCTTTAGACATAGTAAGGCACAATGTAAAAAGGAAAAGGGAAAATAAAACTAAAGAACATAATAAATTGTTGAAGAAGAGCCGATCTCACCCCCAAATCTGTGGCACAGAGTACACTTCATAAAGCGACCTGCTCCTGTAGAATGCGGGGCCCCAACTCGTTTATCTCTCCAACCGCCAGGTTGTCTCCGCTCGACCAGGTCGACCACAACGCATACGATAATTAACACACAAGAGCGGGGCGTGATGAGGAGCGGTCCGCAGAACCAAACAAATTATTAAAAATGAATTAGTGGAAATATAAATATGTATATGAATTTTAAAATTCCATACCCAAACTCGTAAATGCCTCTTGGACTACTCTTCGACTACTCGTACGGTTAAGCAGGAACGCACGTGCGTCCAACTGATTGCCTCCATAACTGAGGCAGTTTCAGGCACTGATGATGCCTCTGGCCCTGGCTGTGAGGCCTCTGCAATTGAACACGAATGAATCGTTAGGTTTGATTTTCTAGAAATATAAAAACTCATTAAATACTAATCTATTCTCAATTTCATTATTCGAGTATTGCTTGGCCTACACCTAATGACGCTGATTGCTATTTGCTGTATCGCCAGACGCAAATGCATACCCAATTTTGGGCCAAGTCATTTGTTAGGTTTCGGGCATGCAGTTACTATATATTTAAGATCGTTTTGGGATATTACCTATGCAAATAATCATTTGGTGCAACACCTATTATGAGAGAATCCATTAATATCAGGGTATATCCTACGACCATCTCGAAGTTCTCATTTCGAACCATAATTGTAACCGCCAAAGTGCAAATATAGGAAAGTAGAATTATTTTTAAATTGTTTTCAGTATCTACGTATTTAAAGGATTTTCTTTGAAACATGATGTGCAGTCTGTTTTAGGTATAATAAATAAGTATATTATACTTAATAATATAATACGCCAGCTAAACACTATTATAATTCATTTTTAATACATAGGATATTGAGTCCATGGCCCTAGTAGCTAGCTCTCTTTTATTCCAAATTAGTTATTAACATATATTGTAAATATTATATTATTAAATTATTTATGTATGTACGTATTAGAATAAATACAAATATCGCAAACAAAATTATATACAAGGGTTAGCGAAAACTCTTCCATTTTATAAATACATATCTACAAAATAATAGCACGTGTACAATTTAATAATGTGATGCAGATTTCATAACTCTTTAATTGATAACAGAATTGGTTTTCAATTGTACAGAAGTATTTGGTATTGAATAAGCAACTTTGATTCACATGGAGGCCTTAAGTTGACTTAACCACTGTTCATAAAATGCAGGAATACAAATTAAACTTGTTTGAGAACTGATACTGTCTAATATGTTACTGGTATATGCATAAGTAAATACATGTATTGTACTGAATATAATATTTGAATTATATATCAATTGAACTTAATTTTGTATATACTTATTGAGTATTTAAAATATATTAGCACTTCTATAGCTGACAAATTAATTAGCAAATTGTAAAAAATAATCAAATATATTTTAACGGATTCACCAGACACTTAGTCCACAATATTAATAATATTTACAATAGATTATACACATTTTCTGTATCAGTAGGTTTTACTGAAGAATCCTGATGAAATTGCGTGAGTTTATCCGTTGTTGAGAGATTGGTTTATGTCAGTCTACTTACTTAAAGACATTAATGTATTGCCGGTTATCTATTGCATTAATGCTGTTGGAAAATATGGCAGAAGGATAAAGGATTATGTAAAGGACGCGAAACGTCGTGACGGGTCGGAACGAGAGTGTCGAGAAAAGAGAATCACTGTGAAATAAGAGCACCCAAAGAGAGCACAGCTGATTGGTTGCACAAAGGGAGGGTGGACTATGTACATGAGTACATAAAGGACATAAAGTACATAGCTCTGCTAGCATCCCCAAAAGCAATATGTATTCCGGCGACAAAGACGCGACGCCGAATTTTGGCATTGGGGCTTTTGCTGCTGGTACTTGGGATATGATTTTATGCTCGTCGGACGTGATGTACCTAGGATTACTCGCTTGGAGTCTGTCCTCATGTGCCTCCGCCCATAATAAATATGTGTATACAGCCCTGGGTCATTATTTACCAAACGAAAGCTGTGATGTTCGGCTTACATCCATACAGACTTATTTATAAATGCATATATAAAGAGATGTATAATATTTATATGTATATACTTGAATTGGAAAATATATTTAGCTGCCATAAAGACAAATATATATACAAAATGTATCTATATATATATAATATAAATATATGTGTGCTTGTTTCTGCGTGTACGTATGATTTACAGGTTTTAATGAATGTACTTATTCATTACATGCGTATTATGGATACAAGTTGTCCAGATGCCTCTGAAAAAGCTGGGCAAAAGCACTGCTTTATTTCCTCGGGTGAAACTGGCATGCAGAAGATTGAATCCAGCATATCCGAAACTGAATCTCATACATAGACGTACATACAAATGAACGAGCACCTGTATATACGCGTTGGTCCTTCTGTGTGCGTGAAAGCTCGATGGAGCATATACATGCGTACATATGTACGCGTCGAGTACCTATAGATATACTCGTGAACATATGTACGTATGTCTGAACGTACATAAAGGAAGCATATGTATTGGAAAGGCATGTTTGAAGAGCTGCGTTATCTTGGACGAAATGGAGACGGGCTGCGACCAACAGAAGCTGCATACAGTACACCCCCGGGTAGTACATAGCCAAAGGCTGAGTCCTGGTAGCAGTCGTACAGCGAAAAGCATCAGGCACGTAAGCTGGGCAAATCCTTTGGTCGAAAACCACAAAGGAGATACGGAAGTTGAAGTTGATTCAGTCATCGAGCACGTAGTTGCCGCCGTCGCTATAGTCGTATAGTCGTATAGTCGACTACTCGTACATCTGCACCACTGTGGTGCACTAGTGTTCTACTGTATAGAGGTGTAGGAGTTCGAAGCGGAAATTGACTAACCGGATGCCAAGTACAACTTCACAGTCGTCCAAGCTGCTTTCACAGCTAAGTGAAACCGTACGCCAAAATTGATTAAGTTTACCGAAACAGTGCTTCAAAAAAGTCCGTCGGCAACACGTGATTCGTGATTTGTGATTCACCGGGCCGTGCTTGCGGTGGACTTATTTATACTTATTTGCATAATTTTGCATTCGCTCAGAATACTCATTGAGGCTATCATTCTGGATTTCACAAGCAACTTTCGACGGAAGGTGATTGTGGACATTTTGTCAATTGTTTTTGCCAAATTATTTTAGCAACTTTTCTTTCACTTCCGCAGGAGTTGGACATGTCATTTCTGGCTACTTTGGATGCCAATGCTTGGCAGGTAACTATATTAACTAAATTTCGTTGTAACCCGGATCTACGAATCTCTTATATAACGACCTTCTAAAACATCGGATTTAAATTAAATTGCCTAACTTAGCTCACTTTGAAGATACCAAGTTAAAACAGTTTGTTTTTCTCATAGCTTATGACAATGATTTTTATTAATCATTTGTCGTTTTAGCCCTTTTCGCAGCAGATAAAGTTTATTTAAAAGAATAAAAGAAAAACTTATTAAAGGAACTAGTAATATTAAGCTATAGCCAGGACATCAAATGGAAACGAATATAGGTCTGAATATAGTTTCAGTTATGATAACTCTTTGGTTTTCGGTTACGGGCTACGCAAAATCTATTAATATAGGTTCGTAACACTGAGTTATGGCATGGCTCGAAACGATTTCAGTTAAAACAGGCCGACCTGTCGGGACCCGACCGTAAAATACCGTGTGGACGAACAGGACTCCGCTTAAATTTATTCCCGATGTAATTCTTTTGTAATTCGTTATTTTTCCAATTTGTGGGCGAACGGGGCGTGGAATCGTGATGAAATTTTCTGAACACATGAACGCTATAATATTCATCATGTGTGCCAAATATGAAGTCTCTAGCTGCAAAATAATAAGCTTTTTCTTGATTTGTGGGTGAAGGGGGCGTGGAATCCAAAATAAAAGATAATCTTGATCTGTCTGCAAATATTAGCAGTTCTGGGAGACTAAGTTCAAGCTTCTAACTCCTACTATCTCTGAGATCGTTCATACGGACGGACAGACGGACCGCCGGTTAGTTGAACAGACGCACATAGCTTTATCAACTCGGCTATTGACGCTGATCAAGAATTTATATACTTTATGAGGTCGGCTACGCTTCCTATTGCCTGTTACATACTTTTAACAAACATAATATATTCCCATCTAGGAATTTTTTAAACAAAACATTTGAGTTTATAATATTATTTTGTTGATAATATACGAAATACAATGTTACATAGCATTGGGCCAAGAGATGAAGATGTAACATTGACTCTACAACGTATATAGATTGCGGCGTGTTTGCTCGTGGGAACTTTAGTATGTTCCTACTTGTTCGGATGTATATGCGCAAATACGTTTAAGGATATCTATAGCATAGTACCTCGTAGTTGGAAAATAAAATCATACTATCTATATGAATAAGTATTATGTACTCAAAAATATTTATAACTTATTATCAGAGCAACCCCACTTAAAACTAGAAACATTTAAATATTTCTTAGTTTCTAAATAATTTTAAAAAATTTGACTTACAAGTTTGTACAACGAAAGAGGCCAGCTTAAATAAAAATGTTGTATTTTCTTTAATTCTTTTCTAAAGATTAGGCCTTGACCGTTGTCATTCCGAAATCAAGATAAGTTCATAAGTTTAGTCTTGAGTCAGGGGTTCTTCAAGTCAAATATAGGTTTTATTAATATCCTTTCTGTGTAAATAATATGTTAATTCATAAAATTTATTCTTCTATCTTTGTTGACAAAAGAAACTCTAACGTTGATTATCTCAACTGTTTCCGAAATATAATATTTCGTTTTTTGTAATTTTAATTTTGAAATTCTATACTTAACTTATTGTAAATTGAAAGTTGCACAATAATAATGAATATATTTATCTATAGGCGCGAAGCCTTCCCCAGATGACTTCCCAACCATTCAATTTGCTCACAAAAGTAATTACAGGCTCAGTTGCCTTAATGTTTTCCAGAGCAAATTAAGCATAAAGAATGCAATTGTCTGCCGCATCTCTTAAAAAGTTTCAAGTAATATTGTTATTTCGGTTTAGTAGTTGAGTAAATGGAAGAAATCATCCCTTATTATGGATACAATCGTTTGTGCATATGTGGAAAAACTCATTTTGAACCTCGTTGACGACCGGTAAACGAGAATATTGTATATTTTTAAATTTTTTAAAGTGGTCCTTAGAAACAACACCCATTAAAATTGAGAAAAATGTGAATAAATTCGAGTGAATGTAACAGGTAGCAAAAGTTATATTTAACTTCTTGAAAAATATGTATGTTATATTAATCTGTATCAGATATCGATCAAATCATGTTCGACTTTATGTTGTGGCAGGTTATGTTTGCTATTTTTAAATTGTTTAATTGAATTGTACTGCCCGTATTCATTTAAGCAAAGTAATGAGCTATGTTGTACATACATATACTACATATATGTTGTACTACATATACTCGTAGTATATGTACATAAAAATGAGTTTAATCATCCAAGAAATTTGATGATTTTATATGTATTTAACGAAACTTTCCCACTTCTTTATAGCAATAAAAACAAATTTAAGTATGTATCTATTGCACAATTGGTATTCATCCCCATTTCCTTTCGCCCTGAGCTGGAATGACTTCTTTATATAAATAAACGAAAAATTTATTTTATAATCTGTTGAGTAAGGCTTTTAAATTCAATATTAACCGAATCGTATTCAATTAAGAAAATCAATAAGCTATTAAAAACTTAAAACTTTCTTATTTGCTGAAAGTAATAGTAATAGTAATAGTAATAGAAAGTAATAATAAGTAATAGACTAAAGTTTCATACAGTAATTTTCCACCCTCTGTTAAAGAAAATTTTCAAAATCTAGAATTTGAACAGTCATATCTAAATATCTACAATTAGTTCGAGAGTATGGACAATGTTTCCAAAACCAGCAGGTTTAATCGATCCGATTTTTTTTTGTTTTAAGCATAGTATCCTGTAGCTCGAAATTCTGTTTGAAAGGTATCAACTCCTTATAAAAAAAAGGGGTGCAAAGTAGGCTCAAAAATTTTTTGAAAGGCTGTTTTGATTGTCGGTATCCAGTACATCAAAACTTTGGGCACTCAAAAAGGGACTGTCGTTTTACAACATTGTTTCATAAACAGCTGGTGTTTTATTCCGACACGTTGGAATATGAAACCTTTTCATCTTTCGACTAGTGAAAATAGTTTTCAAGTCATGGCCGCCTGGCAGGCATTAAGAAAATCGAGCATTTTGAGCGCTCAAACTTTTTCGATCTACTGGATACTATGCTTTAGGACAAACATTTTAATCAATAAAACTATGCATAGTTAAATTCAATCAGACGAGCTTCAGCTTAATCATTAGGTTGTATGCACAATCATCAATACATAGTTTAGTTTAAATTTTTAGCACTTTAGCGCAACATCTAAATGGTATGTTGAGATTTAGATAGTTGAGAGAGAACACCAATATGTTTCCATTGTTATTCTTAAACCGATCTGATGGTCAAACATTCTTGTGAATATGTATGTAACAAGGCTAGACTATAATTGAATACTCCAAAGAAAAGCGCCTCTAAGCTACAGCCTTTATTCATTTCGTTAATTTTTACGTACTTACACACCGGTTTAACCACTGTCACTGTCACTGTCACTGTCACTGGCAGTCATTTCGTTCCCTGTTATTATAGCTTCGATGGTGGTTTGTGTGGTCGCGTTTTGTTTGCCCAGACCTGTCGACCAAATGAAGCGAATAATACATCAAACACTCTTTAATGGGGGTGACAAATCCTCGGCAGTTGGTGAAGCTGATTACTCTCAGAGCATGGCAAACTTGAAATTGGGCTGCAAAGATTCATCAGTTATGTGACTCATTTTACTGAGAAGTAATCAACGACCTTTGGTAGGAATAATCATTGTTAAAGACCGAGGACTTGCTGAATATTTTTAGCGTCGTATTCAATAGTTCATACCTGGAGACCAAAATTCTGTGGATATCGTGACGAAATGCTGGTTAGATATTTGTCTAATTGTCTGCTAACCGTTTTATTTTATTAGATGTAAACTGTTAGTTTTGCGATTCGAATTCAGATCTAAATATTTACCATATGTTCGAATATTCTCTAAAAAGGACATACATTTAATTGTGTATAATGATTGTAACCCTTTCTTAAAATATGGTATATACGATGAAGTAATTATTAAGAGAAACGAAGGAACGTGACAATTCGGAAAAAGTATCCCGCGGGCGTGCGCCAGACATGCACTAGAAACCACACGATATTTCAAATTAAGCATTGGATTTTTCGTATCTCTAAATTTATATATTATAATCGGGTATATAAAAACGTGTGTATAGGAATAAAGGAAACTTTTCAAACTCTTCGCTTCAACATTCTCATACCTCAAAAATCCTGAAAACATTTGTTCTCTCGCGGATTTCATTTGCCGTCGCACTGTGGTTTCAAATGAAGTGGGTCGACTTGACGGTCGTCAAAAGTATAAGTCGTTCAAGGGATTATTGTATATCGGGTGAAGATGGCTCCATTTGGGAGTTTGGGAGTTTGGGAGTGTGCATGACAGTCCCGAAATATAGGCTTAAAGAATAGATAAGACAAATGGGTGACAATAAGCTGGCGAATGAAATTGTAGCACCAGAAACTGGTCTAATTAACCACACTGATATGAATATTATTATTTAAATGCCAATTATATGCATAAAGGGATTTTTGAGATAATTACGAAATATCATACTTGTCCTTTTGCTGCGTTCGGCGTTTATAATCCTTATCCGCATTATCCTATGTTCTGGGTAGGCTAATAATTCGATATGTTAATATTGAACACGTCAGTGGGCAGCCAGTGCTGATGTCTGCGGCATCATGTTGCATTTTGTCAGTACAAGAATGGATGGAAAAAAAACAAAAAACAACAACAACTACGCCCTTAACTACAAAAGTGAGGCACGTGACCTTATTTATGCACATTAAGACATGACGAAACACTCTGCGGTACACTACAACACTAGACAACATCAACATGCGGACAGAGTGTGTGTGTTTTGCTTAGCTTATTCTGACTGGGGATGAAGTAAACCATCGAATGATTTGTCCTCTTGTATCAGCGTGAACTCTCCGCTAAGTGAGATTTGTGTGGAGTAAATTTTGGGCTGAAGTGATTAGTGAGCACTTCATGCTAAAAAGTGAAAAGCCAAGTAGTCCGACTCCAAGCATGAAAACGAGTGCGAATGTGAGTGCGAGTGCGAGTGGCAGCGAACGTCGTTTAGGCGGCACGCATATGTTTTTCCTTACGCCGTTCTGGTCGACAGGGCGTCGTCTTCTTTGTTGCTTTACGGTTGTGGGTCGCACACACCTGAGTGGGCGAAACGGAAAATCAACAGCACCCATTATTGAGGCCCTTGAATTGCCCACGGCTTGTGTAGAAAACCCAATACGTACAAGTACGTATATAACGGATACATTACGAAGGTCGGTCACGTGACCTGAAAGCAGTCATTTTAATTAAATTTATAAAAAAACAGTGCTGTGAAATGGATAAGCGTGTGCGAGTGTCTTTTGTCAGCAAACAGTACTTACCACAGTACTCGTATATCCCGTGCGTACCGATGCTAATAAAAGCGGTATCTGAATAGTTTGTTATTCTACAATACCCTCTTTCCATTTAATGTGGGCTAAAGGGTATACAAAAGTGGTACATCAACAGCGAGGTATATCCAAAACAACGGCAGATAAGTTAATAAACTCACCATGTATAGAAATTAATATCAATCCACATATGTTATCGAATTAAATACAAATAACGAACTCATCTATTTTCCTGTGATTGCAACACAAATTTAATAAGCTGATGCTTGAACGTTATAGCTTTTTTGATCATAAATTAGTTATCGAATTTATAAAATACATACAATTTTAGGTAAACAAGTATTACGTACTTAAAACCTCTCATTTTTTATTAATATTGAAATTAGTAACATCAATAATCACTAAGGAAATCCAAGCAACCGATCGCAAAATGTGTTAAAGATTTAAATATCTTGAAATAAGATTTAAGCAACTTATTCTTTGAATATTCACTGTGAAAAGCCGTCTTAAGCTTATAAAAAGAATTACCGTACCTATATCTAGAGTAAAGTAAATCTTGAGTTTAATTTAATTAAAAAATCTTTTCACATGTAATTGGTTAAATATAATATGTATACTCATATTCAGTAATTCTTACTTATATCATGTAAGGATGTTAAGAATCGCAAATACTTAATTTGCAGTCATTTAAACTTAATTATAGTACTTAATTTATTTAATAAGACACTTATGAACGAATAAAATATCAGAAAACAAATTGTTCATTGTGGTTTCGAATGTAGAGATTTGCTGCTTACTCGAATAAGGTGCTTGCATTGATATCATACTATACCAGATAATTAAAATCCGAAGTTGTGTCAATTCTTAAGTATGCACACTCGCAAACACGTATGCGTTGGCTTTCATGTGCATGTTTTATGATGTTAAGCATTTTATGTAATACACTGCATAACAGCGAAGCGGACTGTGGCGGCGCCGTGAACGATTTAAACTTATTATATGATTTATATTAATGGCATCATATCATGTTTCACGCGTAGTCAGTGTCCGTTTGCCTGCAAAACAAATTTGTCAGTGGGGGTCGGCACGCGCTCGCTTTCCAATGAAGTTATAAGCAACGACAGGTCGGCGTTCGGAATGGCGCGTAAGGTAAACGCAATCTCTGCTCCAGTCTCTTGGTCTTGGCGTCCGTGGCCCTTAAGCATAGGTTTCAATATACACCAAATTCATAAAAATATATAAGTATTCATAAACCGGGTATACTGATAAAAGCAAATTGTGTTGTAAAGTTTGTGAGCAGTTCATAGAACTGAGATAAGTACACAGAAAGACCACAGTCCTAAGAACCCGACTGTGATTGGCCCTGTACTTATTAAAGCCTTACGCTGCGTAAAATTGTTTCTTGACTAACTTTCGAGTTGCCTATCCGATCGTGATAACATTTTCAGAACACATCTGAACTACGTTAGTTATTACGTGCGCCTAAGCTCAAGGCTCTAACTATAATACGTTCATTCGATTTGATGTCACAAGTTACTATTCGTGCTCACTATTGGAGTATTGTCGCAGAATTTGGTTGGGCTAGCTCTTATAGTCTTCTAGATCTCGGTGTTTATGTTATAATAATATATTATAATCATAATGATAATATATAATAATGATAATATAGATTATTAAGAATATATGGAGTCTTCCAAGTTACGCACATTTATTTGGACAAACCTATTAGACCAGTTGTTTTTTAAATGCAGTGTTTAACAATAGGGTTCAAAGATCGCAGCTTGAAGCAACCTTATTTATTTGGCGGTTAATAGATAGCTTTTGTATATACAAAAATTGTTTGCCAACCATTCAGTCAGTACACCTAGCTTTAAATTTATAACGCCATATAAATATAGATTATGTTACATTCAAAAAATCTAACCTTCTAATATGACAAAAAATTAAGCAACTCTGTTAAGGTTACTTTCCACTTAATTTGATAAGATTTAAATTGATTTATAAATCGAAACTCACTTCATATTTGTGCTGCATGAAATATTTGTATATATTTATATACACACTGTAGTGATAACTAATCTACTTAGTATACAATATATGAATGTCTTTATATACATACTTATGTATATATGTAAATATGCAGTTTGAAATATTTCTTTCCTCATCTGCATTTCGATTGCTCTGAATGGGGCCATCACCTACGAGTTGTGCTTATGGCATATCTACAGGCAAAAACATGTAAGATCGGAATTCCTAATGCTTTTATAGCCATGGGGGAAACCCAAAGTATTCCCACACACAGTCAAATAAGCAGCTATTACTTTGAAACGTACTACGCAAATGTTAAGTATCTGTTACGGTTTCATGCCATTCCAGTTTTTACGCACTTCTTGGACAATCTTGATGCAGAAACGCATCCGGGGGCACTTTACATCTCTCCCTTGGTAAAAATAAAAAACTCTTGGACCATGTGTTTATTGCATAATACTCCCAAAACGGAAAGGAGTTCTGCGACTTCCAGTAAAGTCATGCAGATACAGATATATAACTGCACTATTACTTTTCAGTTCAGGAAATAGTTCATTTAATGTAGAATATTATTTAACATTTTGAATAAAAGCAAATGTATACTAGAAAAGGTAATAACTATTTGATAATAATATAATATAATGATTTTATTAACAATGGACAAATTATTCTTTTCAAAATGTAAATAAAAGTTCATAAACATTTTTGACAAAATATTAAAGGGCATTATTTCATTTATATTCTCAGCGCTGTAATGTTTATTATTCAGTTTAAGTTTTCAATTGCCCGAAGATGGATTCATATTCATTTTGACTTTCACAATCATTTTAATCTTAGTTGTTTGTTTTTTAAAATCAATGAAGTTACTGTAATTGAGAACAAGACTCAAGCAAATCAGCATATATAGTGCACAGTGTACACTTCCTCACCAATTAAGACTTATTATCTGTTTGAATTGTATTTTAAAAATATCCTTATACCTCTTATTGTCAATGTTAAAGAAAATAGTATCCAATTGACCTATTCCATGCAGATTTTTTGCATACCATCAAAAATGTCAGGTCATTCACTTTGAGCGTGATTAAACTTGGTCCATTGCAAAATATTCAGCGATCAGTCGAAACCTGTTTTTTTATACACTGTTTCTTTTTTTATAAAATTGAACCATAAATTTCTAATGATGATATTGATCCGAGCATAAATCACTCTAAAAGTCGAAGTCGACTGAACGCATATTATACGAAATTAAAATGATCGACGTGGGATGCAAGCCGTCTACTGGGTTCATGTGTTGTTTTCGGATATAAAGAGAGTCGAGACTGCAGTTAATAGGGTTTGCACACATTTTTGCATAATATACTTATGATTTATTTTAAGATCCTTCAATTTGAAACGAAGAACGATTACAATAACCATGTGCAAAACTATATTTATTATATTGTGTGTGTAGCCTTCATAACAATTATCAAAGTATCCCCTTAACTCGATTATTTACAAAATTTAATTGAAGTTTGCATGCTGACCTCGTGCTTATCGCCAAGACCTAACGCCAACTAACTGATACGGATTCAGATTCAGATTCAAAAAGTCAGGCTTAAGTGTACGATTTTTCGACGTATACTAAATATAATAAAATCTTTGATACTTAAAGCGAAACTGAACATTTAAAGCTCGCTAATAATTAGTATGGCTTTTAATGATTTCATTGTCCAATTTATATTCCTTAACGACCTCTCAGTCATGTTTGAATTTCGCATTTTGTATGTGTGGCTTTTAATTTTCGGGATCTTCATCCCGATGTGGAACACAGGCAGATCGGTCATCGGGCGCGGACAGGTAATGAGCGTGCACCGCCGACGCCAAGGCGTCAGTTACGGCAACCGTTGCAGTTACGATTCGCTCGTTTTAATAATGGCAATTTCATTGGACTCCAACGCATTGATAATTTTCTCACATAGAAATGCGTTTTTTTCCTTCATCGGTTAAGAGAGGCGCCTCACGCAATTCAGTATTCAAGTTTTATGACCTAATGAACAAACGTGCCATCCAGAGGCAGAATCACAACAGACAAACATACAAGAAGAACTGAATATGTTTGGAGGCGAATATAGATAGAAAAAAGTCCGTCTCCTTAAATATGGTTTACACATTGATGTACCCTGTATCCACTTAAAAAGCTTAGAGGTTTTATATGTATAAATATAGTATAACTATTGTAGTAAAATAAATGAAGTGAGGGCAATATTAAACCCAGTTTATTATTGCGACGAGTATATCTGTTCACAGAGTATATTATAGTCGATGGCATTTACGAGAAGCATTGTTATTTTTATTTGTTTGACTTAGTGCATTCATGTTGATGGAACAAACTACAGCCCGGGAGGGAGCCAATGCGCGGTACCTTTGTTTCTAACGGCTAACTAAACCATTTAAACACATGCTGCAAACACACATACCGACAAGTAAACCATTGGGCATTTAACTCATATATCATAAGTGCTCACTCCTAGCCAAAGGCGATGGCCCAATTAGTTACAGCGACATCCTTACGAAAAAAATAAGTCACCATCATAATAAAAAGAGCAATTAGCACCGATGCTTAGACTAGAGATGGGCATGGGCCCGATTTATTTAGCCCGACACGCCCGCAACCGAAGATTTTCTAAAGCACGCACACACAGACACGTTCTTAAATCCTCCTAGTTTTGCAGTCTCGAAGTAAACTGTTTTATAGGAAGTAAGTTTAAAGTTAGTTGAATTTGAATAGCTGATGCATTGTACCAATTTTTCCCAAATAAGGCGTTAAGTCTATTGTCTTGTATAAGTTAATATTTTGTATAATTTTAGCTAATTGACTGCGTTCTTTTTATTTGCACACGCAATTTTGAGACCTAAATCGAACTGGTCGGAATAAGATCGATTGATTGATTCGCCCAATTAACGACTGAACTTAATACTTGTAAATTGTTTATCTTTGTATTAACAAAATTAAAACAACATTTTATCGCAAAAGATAAAACTTTGCAACCGAGGGCGCTCGTAGTGACCCGAGAAAAACCAGGCCGATGACCATCTCTAGCTTATACATATAATTACAAAAATATACATATTTTCGTAAATAAACGTGAAGTCCAAATTTATTATTAGAAAATTAAAGTGAATGCAGTTGAAGTTGATCGTAAGAAGTATTTGTCAAATGACTTCAAATTACTCAAAATAAAAGCTGGAAATCGAAATATGATGAGAAACTCAGAAAGATGATCGTAAATAGACCCAGTTATTTTTCGAGTTACGTAACCCCATTCAGTTCAGACCAATACGAATCCCGACAAATTTCGGGGTGTAACTTTAATTAATATGAGTGTATATATTTGTTTAAAGTAGATTTCCAAGCCAATGGTGGATGAAAACCCACTTTATCTATGTCTAGCTAAGTTCTCTTACAACTATCTGAAAGATATTTTGACGTAAAATGTATTGAAATTAAGTTTATTAAATATGTTTGTTATATGGGACCTTATCGGTTGATATCCTCATGTCTAACTATATTATAGAGGGCGACAGATGATATCAATATTTAAATACAAATACAATATCTTAAAGGGATGTTTATTATCCTTCTTAGACATTTTAGATTTAGATGGGCTTTGTTTTAAAGATGTTTTGGCGCCGAAGTTAGCGCGCTGTACTGGTATTCGCTACCCAGCATCTAGATACTTGCATATATACTTTTATATACTTTTATATACGAACGGTAATCCATCGCGAGTAAATACAGCTGCAGATGTTTTTTTGCTCTCAACCTCATATTTAAATGGACCGGTACTAGCCTGTTGGCTGTTCTCTTTCGACTCAATGTTGTTGCTGTCGTTGTTGCTGTTGCTGTTGGGTTGCGAAAAAAGAAGAGCGGATTAAAGGTGCACACGAGCACAGCCGTAGGAAATATGCTGTAAACATCCGCCTGCTGCAACTGCAACTGAAAATACATACTTATGTGTATGTTTGTGCGCAAGTAAGTATGTGTATGCATGCTCACATACATCGAGAAAAGCATTGGACAACGCAAGGGGCTAAGGCTACAACGAGCGCGCACATCTTCCCCGCGGCAATTGGACGTCGTGCAACATTGCAGCAGCCTTTTTGCAGCGTTGCCTGGCTCATGGTCATGATTCGTGTGCCGTCGCTGCAGACCTATAAAGCTATAGATGTATAGCACTGACTGCTGACTGCCGACTGCTGACTGCCGACCGCTGCTATTGCCGGGAAGCGACGGCCGCATCTACCAAAATTTGAATCTGTCTGCAACTGAGGATTTAACGAATATGAACGAAATAGCCCCCGGCCCTTTGAAAATATTACTACACTGTCCAGGGAGAGTATGTAAAAATGTAAAAGAATTGTGGTTGAAGTAGTTACAGATTCAAATACTCAATCACAAAGGAATGGGTTACTCATATTTATTGTCAGCTATTTTACAAATATTTCGTAAAATCATAGGACTATGCCGCAACAGAATACCCATGTATCCATTCTTATTTAGTTATGTTAATCAAAAGAACAATACATATGAGTTATCCCCATAATGTTGACAATCAAACAAGCGTAACACAAGTTCATATTTTCAATTGCAAATATATATTGTGTACATTAATATAATATATATAAAATAATTGTTATTTTTCATTAGTTAACAATGTCTATTCGCTCCCAGATATGATACCTTAATTCGATCACTAAAAGATTGAAAGCTCTAACCCATTCAATATATGTCAATATATCAAAAACAATATCTTCGAGCTAAACTAAATATTCTAAGAACAATTTTAAATGCCTTAAATTCAATTCTAGTCAAAACTGTAGAGGGCTGGTAAGTAATAACCTTACAAATTAATTTAGCATTTCCAACAATGATGTATTCACGAATATAAAGCCCAACCTGATAGATCTATTTTAATAGTCCACAGAAAGAATACGAGATTCGATTGTGATATTATTAAACCCAACTACTTGTAAAAAATATCTAAAAACCAACTATCTGTCTTTGCATTATTCAAAACTTATTTAACTTTATTAAAGAAATCTTAAATTATTTATTTGGATGCGGAACAAAAATGTCTGACTTCCGACAGGAGTTATATTTCACAATTCAATCGAACAGCATTAATGTGTGCTGAATTAAAAAAATAATGAGAGCTTCCCTGCAAAATCCCAATTTTTAGTTGTGAAAAGAAGAAGCTATAGAAATTACTACGCCTTAATGCTGTCATAGTAGTAGTATTTTTAAATTTTATGTTTTAAAATAATGTTAGTAAGTCTACAAATCTATTTTAATTCCTTTAATTGTATACCTTGTGGAGGTATATTAATTTTGTTGAAAGTGTGTAACAGGCAGAAATAAGCGTGGCCTAGCCCATAAAGTACATATATCCTTGAACAGCAGCAAGCCGTCTGCCTGTCCATATGAACGAAATTGAACTTGATCACCGATCACTATACTTTCAGGTAGATCAAGTTTATCTTAAATTTTGGATGCCACGCCACAATTTCTCCCACAAATCGAAAAAATTAATAACAAGAGTAGTTTCATATCTAGAGACACATGATGAGTAGGTGTAATTAGATAATTTCATCGTGATGCCATATCAAGATCATTACATTGGGAGCTAATTTGAGAGGCGCCCTGCACTGAGGCAGGGTTGGGTTCTCGACAGATCGGCTTGTTTTTAACTTACAATTTTTAGATGAATTAATATTGAATATTAAGTACTCTATGAATTTAAAAAGATTCCAAGTTCATATAAGAAATCTGAGTCATTATCTTTATCACCACAGACGGTGAAGTATTTTTTCTTTTCGTCAACTCAGATTAAATTTTGATTTAAATGTACTAAGCAAGAATGTCGGCAACTTTTTAGTCTGCCTGCCTTCAAGCACTAGTTTTCTCTAAACAATCAACATACAGTCATTTAAAAAAAAAATTAATACTGATAATAATTATTTTTTTTTTTAATAAATTCAAGTTTTGAAAGCAACTTTATGCGGATTGGAATCTAAATTATGAAATGGACGTCCTTGGTACTATGTAGTATATTAAAGCATAAAGTGTTTATTTATTTTAGAAAATAAATACGTTTAATTTAAACGGTACGCTATTTGTCCGGATTGGAAAGTCTGTCTCCACCGGCTATTAATGGTTGCATGCGATTTCAGATGGGATTCAAACCATAACTTAAATTGTTAACCGTTATTAACCGATTGAAATTGGTAATCGAAATAAACTCTGATCATTACTATAAAAAACCGAAACTAATTCATAGAGAATGATTAGTTTAATATCTGACCGTCGCAAATCGCTGGAGAAAATGTTTATTGGCAGTCGTCAATACAGACGCTGCTTATTATTTTAGTAAGAGGACAATTAATAAACAATCAGAGCAATATAAGTGATTCTTGGTAATATACATACAAACTCGTAGTATATTTTTAGTATATTTTAAACGCACTTCGGTAGCTTCGCTCGCCTTAAAGTTTGATGCTTAAAAATTGAATTATCTGCATATATTTAAAGGTACTTTGTCAAATTTACATTTTGAAAAGTATTTGCATAACCGAAATCATACCATTTTGGTTTCGGATTGATTAACAGGCTTTCCCATTTATTATAAATCAGAATCTAATTTTAAAAATTCTACACGAATGAAAAGTTAACAATTTTGTGATCGTTTCTTGAGCTTTTTCATGAAAATCTTTTCAATGTCGCGTTACATCTAAAGGATATAGGGGTGTCTATGTGAATTGTTAGGCAGATTGGCAAGACATTAGAGACAATGTCGCACTACTTCAGCTTTTAAGTACTATATATGAACATGTGTAAATTGTGCTAAAACGAAATACAAATTGCTATCACAAAATAATTCGACATATAAACATTTGGGAATGAAATTGATGACTTTGCGAGACATGGCTCAAAATGGAAAGAATTATATGCGTACATATATCAGTAACACATTAAATGCTCGTTTTTTCAAAATAATATATATATACATATATGTAGATAAAAACATGGTAGTTGTGGGTTTACGCCTGAAAACTTGATTATATATATATTAATTATTGCAATTATTAAGTACTATTCGATCATTAAATAATTTTCTGAAAATATATTGTGTATGGATAGCTGATAAATAAGGAATTCTCCAGAGGTGAGAACTGTTTCATACTGATTAAACATAAGTAAGCAGATCTAATAATATTAATAAAGAGAATTATTGTACTTTCCGATACAACAAAATTGAATGCATCTTTATTATGTAATTAATTGAATGGAAATGTGTATATCTCAGTATGCTATGTTGGCTCAGGATATGTAAGGAAAACTAACTATTCCATTGAGTTAAATAAATACGACATCTTTTATTTACATTTGTATTTATATTCACTTAGTTCAGTTTAGTTCATGCAAATATAACATTAACCCGTTAATTATTCCTTTGGTGATAGGATTTGCATACTTAATTTCCCTTTGCACGCCAACTAATTTGACTGAAAACAGAGTTTGCAATTTCTAAAGTTAATAAAGGTATCGAAAACAGCAATTGGAAAAATCGTGAGTCGCAACACGCCAGGGAATTGCTCCTCTGATCCGAGTACATGCCGACAATTGCTTGCACATACTAGTAGTATGTACTATATAGTACATACCATATGCACAAATACGCGATATGAATTCGAGTAGTCTGTACATACATACATCCGCACTGATACATTCACAGATGTATGCACACTCGAGTAAGAGTTTGTATGTTTATCTTGGTTGTACGTGCAACTCTCCTACAGCGGAGCAGTAAATGACGAGACTCGAAACGGGTGCTCAGGTGCATTATCCAATTGCGGCGCTGCCACACCGTGTTCGACCCTCCTCCACTTAGGCGGCTTCATTGCAACGGCACGATTTATGATTGCGGCTGCTCATTTGTGGCCGCAGCAGGCGAACGATCGATGATCGGGCCGCCATTTTCTGTTACGATGTTACGATGCTACGATGCGGATACGCGATACAGATGCCCTGCTCGCTTTACGAAACAATATTGATTTTCACTCTTTGCTGCCGCACCGCATAAATTGTGATGGCCAATGCCCAATGTCCAGCACACTGGTTCATGTACTGTACTGTATGTGGGATCACTATTGTGTACTCGTATATACGCGAATACATACACATACACAAGAGCATGCCAGTCGAAAATGGCAGCTTCAATTGATATTTGCACCAGTGTGCGGCCTGGCAGTTCCGTCTAGCGAGCCTGAGCACCTAATTTAGGATGAGGCCAAAATGCAATGGCCCCAGGTCCAACTCGTGAACGCCGCAGGATGTTCATGACTGCTGTTGTGGCTGCTGTCGTTCGTGGTAGTGATTGTAGTAAATGCTTCTTTATCTGCTCGCGCTGCGGCACAAATGCGCGTAACTGCAGCACAAACACAAACACAAACAGAAACACAAACACATGCACGCAAGCCCCAAGCCTCAAGACTCGTATAATCATTCCATTGGTGTGTGAACATTAAAGCAGATCGAAGATCTCTTCCCGAAATCAAATGAATCCAAATTAACTTGATATGAAAACGTCTACGGGTTTCTGCTCAAAAATACACAGCGTAAGGCACAGACCGAAGAAAATATACAACACATTTAATATTAATTTAAGCACTGAATATGTAAATCTCTCTCTCATTATTTATTTATTTATTATATTTACATACCATATTATTTTATTGTATTATATTATTATTTATGTTTACATAAATCATTTCATCCTTTGATTTGCTTCAGTTAAAGCTAGTTAATTTTTAATTTTTATTTTTTTTTTTATATTTTTATTTGTTGTGACGGATCAAAAAACGAATTATTTATAACATCACATAGTTCTGATTTAGTATCACCTAGTCCATAAAGGCGATAGATGGTTTTACTTTTATGGTTTGCGGTGGTGTCTCCGACATCCCCTTTGAGAATAGAGGAGTAAATCATTGAAGGATCTGCGGTTTAACCTATGAATCACCCTTCTTCCAACTAGTTCCCTGGCTAGCCGATTGCAGTGTCGCTGCAAACGCTCGTTATATCGATTGACAAAAGCACAGACTTAAGAGTCTATGGTCTCCATTCCGAGGTCATTATGGAGGTGGAGTTCCGGACGTACCCTTCTGCACCAGATATTCGGCGCAATGCCAGAGTCTGAAAAGTCTGGATCCAGTTAGTTATATCGGATTCGATGGAACACTCATAATTAAGTGAAAGACACAATTGTAAATTAACTAGACTTATAAACCAGTACGAATGATTACATTTTAAAGAACTCGTTTGTGAGATTCTCTGCAAAACACTCATATCTTACACACGCGAACAAACACGCTGCAAGTTTCGTTCCTACGTTCGCTTCTTCTTTTTCCTTCTTCCCAACGCTGATTGTAATTGTCTCTTGAATAACTTCCGAGTTTATAAACCGATCTTGATGAAATCACTTCATCTTCCTTTAAAATGACTCTTAAAATTCATTCGTTTTTGGGGGCGGAAGAAGCGTGGCAAATTGTGTCTTCAAATTTAGTTGTCAATCTGATTATACTGTTATTACTTCGTCTCGGTTTTTGATGCTGAACTAAAATATAATATGTATCGACGCATTTCCGCTAGAGTATCTTATGATACTTTCTTCGAAATCGAGATGCCAAATGTTAGCATGGAATTCTGAATTAACTTATATTTTAATATCTTCTAAAATAATCTAACTGGGGAAGCTATAATTCCGCCAACAATTCAGCAGAAATGTCGTCACAACATTTTTAATCGAAGCAGAGAAATTTTAAAATAAATCTCCAATAAAATTTGGTTTTTGTTACATAAGATACATTCGAGATATTCGCCTCCCTCTGCCTGTTTCTCACATTTCTTGGTCAAAACCTAAAAGACCTGTGTACTTTTGTAAAGAACAGGGTCTAGAAATAGCAGTAACTTCTAAATATATGCATAATTATTAAGACTGCAACTTACGTAAGTATTGTGTTTACTTAGTTTGTGCATAAATGTATATACACATTTTCTGAGATGTATTTTAAACTGAATTATGTGATTTGAAAACTGAATTTAAAATCAATATTTTGGACATGCAGTGACCCAGTTTTAATTCCAATCCTTCTAAGCTGCAGATACAAAAATGTATGTATGTATGTGTACTACTAATTTATGGCAATATATGCACATACACAAATGTTGTATTTTTCTGCTTTTATTCTGTTTTTATTAAAGTATACCTTCCTCTCACAGATACATTGCCCTATCTATGTATGTATCGTATTTAGTTGTGTGTATGTGTCTGTGGCACATGTATATGTATTGTAGCTACGCACATTATTTTTGTTATAATCACTTGACGATGCTGTATAAAATAAAAGCCCAGAGCGAAAATGGTAGGGCACTCACCACTGGCAAAACACATTGCCAAGCGTCCAATACCGAGTTTTTCCCAGTAGCATAAGTTACACCCCTGAGGCGAAGTGTGTTGGCAACCCCAGCTTTCCATATCTACATATCTACATACATATATACATACGTGCATTTTGCAACCACCACGCTTATATACTTGAGTACCTATATAATACATTCCTACATGCATACATTAATACACGCCATATAGACATACACATATGTGCCTGTATGTATGTATTGTATCTATGTGTCCACACACACGCAGAGGCTGTGCTGCCGACGCAATAGCGATGCCGCTGACGCAGCCTCTGGGTTCGGCCCATTGTCTAGTAGTCAGCTCGAGGGGCGTGGTTTCCGAAAATATAAATGGCTATGGCTGTAGTTGATGCTGTTGCGCGTTTCGGCTTCAACAACACGACCACCAGCACACAGTTACGAACACAGGCAAACACACACTGCCTAAGTGGTATTGGTGGCCACAAATGATTTCTCTCTTATGCCTGTGCTTCGTTCTTCGCTCTACTTTAGTGTGCTCTTAAAAGAAACTTAAATTATGCTTAAGTTCAACAACGATTCGGTTTACGAGCTTTTTACTAGTTAATGATTCGCGAAACTCTCGTTGACGATATCGTTCACGAAGGTTGGCTCGCTCTATAAATACATCTTCCGTATATCCAACTTATAGATAGACGAATGTACCATAATTAGCTTGCATAATTTACATTACAATTCGGATAAAGGACTCTTTCATTTTAAAATAATATTTTTAATTTAATAAACTCTTTATGAGAAACAATAATCATTGCATTTAGAATAGACATTGTAGAACGGGGATCTGGCTTATACGGGCGCAGAAGCCAAGGCGAATCAGTTAAAAGTGGTTCGGTTCCCAACCGGTTTGCAGCGGATTCATTACTCTTCGAATTCATATCAACGCTCTCTTAACAACAGAACGAAAGAGAGAGAGAGAGGGAGAGAGAGAGTGAATAGAGTCGCGCTTTTGAAACCTGCTTCGGGGAGGGTCAGTGCCTTAATGTCAATGTGTGTGTGTGCGTCGAACGGTCTTGGCGTTTATATGTATTCAGATGCCTGTATGCGTTTGTATGCATGTGAATAGCGTGTCCGTGTATAGAGACACACACACACACACGCACACATACATCTGTATTCAAACAGCAGCAGCATCGGCAGCATCGCAATACATCCCCTGAAGGTTTTTACGTCCAACCAGAAAATTCAGTTCAGTCGAGAACTACCGTCAGTGGCTGCGTCAAGGCAGAGTTTATTTGCGGGATTTTCGTTAAAGCAACTGAATATTACGGGTATGCTGTACGCTGTGTGTTCGACATTTTTTACGGTTGCAAACAGCTCGAATAACATTAGGATTTGTGATTATACACACGAACAACACAAGGCATCGACCCGAGCATCAAATTCCACCTACTTGAAATCCGTGCACCTGTAATTGCCGTCGCTTTCACTCCGGACTAGTGATACATACATACGTTAAACATCCGTGCGTACATCGATGTACATAGAAGTACTTATTACCAATATACAGTTTCATATCAGTATGGACTTCGTTGACTTATAGTTGCCTTATTCAGTGCCAAAATATATCTATCTATCTACTAAGCATTTGTACCTGTTCTGCATCTAATCAAAGTGCCACAATTAGTGACAGTGAAAATCGTAGCGCCAATCGATCGAGGAATCACTTTTCATCACAGACCGCTCTCGTGCTCTATGTAACCACAGCTCTAGGAATCCAAAACAAAAACCCAATCAAAAATGCATATTCTACACCGGACCAATGACCATCAATTCGAGGACCAAAAATTCATGATGGTAAGATTGGATTCAGCTCAGCTTATGAGTATGGTATTATATTTTGTACGCTCTGTACACTTGAAAGTACTATCGGGATAAGTAAATAATCTATCTGTTGAACCCGAATGAGGTCCTATGAATCCTACACGCTGACCAATTATCTGTCAGCCACAATCAGTATCAGTGTTGTTGTTGTTGTGCAAAATACTAAAAATCCAATATTGAACCACTAAAGCCAATGGGGCTGTGTGATCCCTGATTGACATAAAAATTTCGTGCACGCAAGCAGTCAGGGTAATTACCATACCATACTACTTCAAGTGAACCACGTCTGCGATCTGAGCAGATTGATTACCATACATTTTAGCAGCTCAACTAAAGCTCAATTTATAATAATGGAGCGCACTTAAGCTTGAAAATTTGAATCCCACAAAGGGCAAGCTTTTAAAGTTTTACACATTCTATACAATCCTCTCACATATCTCACAACTTACCGTAAATACACAGCTTTCGATACAAGCCCCGACGATCCTAGCACATTTATTATGGTTTCATATGCTTAAAACAAGTTAAAGTTAAGTTAGTTCTCAGGCTGCGCGCAAGAGTGAGAATTGCAAGAAACAATTTGTACGTAATTTTATTTACATATGAAACATAAAATATAAATAAAGTAACAACAATTAACTGATTAAAACAATAACAATAACAATTTGTCGTCTTGCAGTCAAACTTCTATATAGCGAATCTCAAGGGGACAAAAATAAACTTCGGTATATTGAAAATTCGTAATAGACGAAGATTTCTTTCATGTCTAGCTATTGCATTGATTTGTAATAGAGAAGTTAGACTGTGTTAATATACCTATTAAAAATGCAATTTTCGGTATTCCATTTCCATATTTGTTTAGAATTATTAGAATTTAAACTAATTTAATATATGTACATCATAATTAACTTATTATGTATCAATTATTTCTTAAGCTCACAGTTTTATTGGAGTCCTAAAATTTAATAATATAAAACGGTCATAATGTTTTTTTGTTTAATGTGTACTGATTGCCAAAAGTGTATTATGTATATTGTAGGATTTTATAAATAAATGGATACATTCTAATATGCATCAGGGTCGGAAATGAATACCTTATGCCTAAGCTCACACATTGTCAATATTTTTATTTGATTCGTATATAGTATCTAACTTCACTGCGTGTGTGATTTTAGGGTCTACTTGATCACTAACATGATTATGAGGATCTATTTATATTTTTTAATAATTTTTTTTATTAATTGTAAAGGCAAAACTTATAAGAAGTATAAATATATATTTACTAATATTTATATTGAAGTTCGTGTTCTGACTACTATTTGGAGCACTAA
The DNA here is from genome assembly GCA_958299025.2 of Drosophila histrio. Classification (NCBI taxonomy): domain Eukaryota; kingdom Metazoa; phylum Arthropoda; class Insecta; order Diptera; family Drosophilidae; genus Drosophila; species Drosophila histrio. The sequence goes on from OY729166.1 coordinate 28,459,772, forward strand.
TGTTTTATTCGTCCGTCTGGAGCTTACACTGGCTGCGTTTATCCACCCCCATTCAATTAGCTAAATTATATGGTTTATCGGCATTCCAAGAACTTTTTGATCCCTGCTCAAAATACACGGTAAAATGACGGGGCAAGGGCCAAAGATCAAAACAAAAACAAAGCACAACAAAGAGGCTGAGCAAAAGTCATCGCCCACAAAAATCATTTCACATAGCCGTTGAAGTGGGTATGCCGAATGTGTTAGCGTTATCTCCCTTAGTTAGTCTTTCTGAAGACTGAAGTCTGTGCAAATCAGGTAAAAGTTTCTCGCGTGATGCGTTGCCAAAATAATTTATGAGATTGAAGCACAACAAAACGTAGCGCCCAATTTGCGTGTGGTTCTGATATATACGTATGCAGCAGTGCAACATACTGCTAAAAAAAAGTTTTGAAATTCTTAGGTTTCATGCTCCTAAATTCCCATCTTCGGTTCATGATCCAAGATTCCCACTACAGTTTTCATGCCTTTTTTTTTGCCAACTAATGCAAAAAACCTAAAGCCCACGCTAGATAATTGGGTGCATTCATACACACATAAATACAAACATGCATTTAGCTTGTACAAGTCTAAAAATCGTTAGTTTGTAAAATGACTTTTATTAATACAGAAGCAGTTGGAGAAAATAATCAGTCGAAAATCACTTTTAAATATGAAAAGAAATATTGTAAGTTAAATATAACAACAGAGGTGACTTTAGATTAGAGGCATGCATAAAAACCAAGTTAATTTTAAGAAAATTAATACATAACATAAATATATATTAAATTATAATAATATATAAGAAACACACATTTATAAACCACAACTACAGACATATCATTCATTTTATATGTTTAATGTGATCACAACTTTTTCAAACGATCTTTTGCTTCCAATACTCGAGATTTTTAAAACAGTACATTACTTATTCGAATATAAAAGATAACTTATTTAGACTAATATATACCCTGAACTCATTCATTTAAGGTATGTTTAGATGCCCTTTTATATAACTAAACTTATAGTATTGGTGTGGAAGGATGATACTATACATGAACGGTGGTTAACAATTAACAATTAAGAACTCTCTAGTCGAGAGGGTACGAGATACTCTGCACCCAGGCCCCTACATATCCTAACACGTATTTGCACACACGTACATACATATAAAACCACATACAAACAATAACAAACATGCCGCAAACTATGTATGTTATAGCATGTTACTTATTTTCTTCATCCTTTTTCCTGATTATATGTTAAATAGTTTCTTCCGAGTTTATGATCTGATCGTGATTACATGTTTAGGGCAGATCCGAACTTGGTTCTAACGTACGTCTAAAAACTAAACTAAACTAAACTAAGATTATTATTGTAGTCAGGGGGTATTCAATATTTTAAATTATCTTGATCTGCATACATAAGAGTCTAGATTTGATGATTCTAGCTCTTAATATCTCTGAGATCTGGTCGTTCATAGGTTCAGACAGACGGACATGGCTTTATCGACACAGCTCGTCGTCCGGAAACATAATATATATAATTAATGCGATCGGCTACGCCTCCGTTTGCCTTTTAAATACAAGTCCATAAAGTTATTATACCCATTAAGCTTAGTTCCTTTACTTCCGAGCAACGAAAAGGCTAAAAATCAACAATGAGATCGCTTCGGGAATGCATATGCTCATTTCTATGAGCGCAATTGCAATATTCTTACGATTTTAAAGCTATATAGTAACTAAAACTTTAACACACATTTGTATGAATTTGGCTCTTTTCAATAGTATTAGACTAACACTATTTTAGTGTAAATTGTAGCTGCTGTCGACAAGAGGTGTCCAATACATTAGGTACAGCCCTCAACATAAAATTGAAGTGTTTTTGATATGTATCTATTAAAATGCAAAAATGCAACATAATATATAGAAGAGATTAAGCTGACTGAATTATAATAAAGCTTTTCATTGATAGTTGTCATGGAGAAATATTTTTTGTTATTTGAAATTTTACACTGACTACCTTTACATTTTCGCTGGTTGCTGATATCATAATAAAGGCGTGCTCGAATAAGATCACGACGAGCTGAGCCGATATAGTTAGAGTGTCTGTATTTCAATAGTATATTTAATCGAGATTTTCTTTGTTGTTAACTGTTCTCTTCAGAATCTGTAACGTATGAAAAATTTAAAAACATAAATTCGATTTATACTGCGAGTTATCTAATAAACTTGGTTGGATATGATTAGATCGATTGATACCTATTTTTACAGTATCATAGGTATATACACGCATTAGTGTGAGTATTTTTGTCTGTATGCAGATATTACGATATGCGTATGTAAGCGCTCGTTTCCAACATCGCATCAAAATTGATTTCATTTGCAAAGAGGAAATTAAAAAGTCCACACAAAATGAAATTGAAATGCAAGATAAATGTAAATTTTCGCAACGTGGCCGCGAACTTCGAACGATAGCAAGTGTCGAAACTGCGGCGTGTGTTAGGCTCGTGGCAAAGCAGCAATCGGTTCGTTTTGGAATACGCCTGGGCCGGCCCAGTCCCGAGTCCCGGCTCGGCCTCGTCAGACCAGACCTGGCCAGACCTGGCCCGACTTGGCCAGACTTGGCCTGGCCAAAGCCAAGAAAGTGCCGAGTGCAGTTTTACACTGTTGTGCAGTGAAGTGCAGATCGCAGTTATTTCTTGCCGTCGATGTTGGTTGTTAGTTGTTGGTTGTTGGTGTTTAAGCCGGTCTGCTGTCTGGTCGAGTCTACCTGGATGACTGGATGGCTGGATGGCTGGTTGCTTGGCAAATAAATTCGTATTCTGCTATTCGTCATAAGGCTGCTAGAACACAGGCGCGAGTCCATGTCCCGTCCCTCGAATTTCACTTGATCCAACGTTGTGCGTACATCCCGGTTGAATACATTTATGAATGAGTTTTACTACTTCATTAAAAGCAGATGTCGGCCTCGTCATGACAGTGGGAGTGATAGAGGATAAAAGGGGTGAAGGTGAGGGCTGAAGGCTGATGAAGCCAGTGGAAGTTGGTGGAATGAACTGAGTGCGTTTGCGTATGCGTTTGCATATGCAGTCAGGAAACAGAGAACAGAGACAGAGACAGAGCCAGAGACAAGGAGCAGCGAGAGCGTAATAAACAAAAATCGATTATCGTTCTTCGTGTATTTCCATTGTTGTTACGAATATTATATTTAGAGTTTGAGAACTTCTTCTTCAATTCGTTTAATTTATAGCCGAAAACTCTTTTGGCCCATCCGGTAGATCCAACTCACGGCATCACAGTGTACATAGTAGTTGTACCGGACGTTCGAGTCAATGAGAAAAAAAATAAGAAAATATAAGGCCAACGCTTTTTCGCATTCATATTCAAATCACATCCGGCATTAATACCTTAGTATTTACCTTACCTTACCTTATCAGACAAATAATCCAGTAATGCGTATAGTTCGATCTTCTAAGTGTTCATTTGGAATTGTTTCTCGTAAAGCTCAATTGTTTTCAGTAATTGCATATTAATTTTATTATTTATACTAGCTGAATTCAATTCTCTTTATTTAACTATATTATAAAATATAAATCTACGTACAATTTAAGTACAGTACTAATTCCGACACAAATTGTCAACAAGTAGAATATTATAAGTTAAGTTATAAGTCAGCCCGGGGAAACATTAGAGCCCTCTTGCACGTATTGTTCGAGTATATGGCCTAATTGGCAGTTCTCAAATATAGGCCCTGCCATCAGCCAAATGGAGAGAATGCGAATGCGAATGCGTACGCGAGGCAGTCGAGACCTGAAACATTTTCGGTTAAGTGGAACGATTTGATGTAGTAATTTTAGTAATAACGGCAGCAGACAGATGCCCCGCCAATTTGTGGCCATAGCTACTGTTTAACTACTCGAAATTGTTACGTCATCGGCGAGGAATGTCGGAGAGGCGATACATTGTTTCTTATAAAAACTAACTGAATCTGTGCTCCCCCACCTACAATTATAAATGCATTAACGTATGTACTTACTGCCACATACAAACAAATGTAGTTATACTTAGCAGTGTTTACGTCCTGATGTTGATTCGATTAATTGAGTGCTTAACAAACCCTTCTTTTTAGAGGAAAGAGCTGTAAATATAAGGTTGCTCACAATCGAACTACTTGTATATATTCATAACACGGTTCCGAAAAGATAGATAGGTATTTACATATGACTAGATTGTCCAGAAAATTAAACGAATATAAGTTAACATCTATTTCCAAACAGCTTTAACAAATCTTCAAATTATCACAAATACTCTGTATGGACATGAACAAGTTTATAGCTTTAAACTTGATAAGTATGCCATATTAAAGTGAATAACTATAGTGAAAAGTATTTTGATTTTAAATTATTTAGATATAAATGTACTTATATTAATTACAACTTGATTGTCGGTTTAAGGATCTCTAGAATCAAATTTCAGAAAGATTAACGTGTGTATCTACTTTTTAATTTGCGACAAAAATAAGTTCAACATATGAATTTAGTCTGATATTTAAGAAGATATGCAAATGTATTACAAATATAGCACGAAAGATTAAAGATACATATGTATGTACAATTTGTTTAGAATGAGTTTACACAAAAAGACAAAGAATTAAAAGTACGTACATTTAATAAAAATCAAATATTTTAAATTATATGCTAAAAATATTAAAAATAGCAGTGTATATAGACATAACCATACAAATTAGAACAAATACAATTTCAATTTTTTTATTTAAAATAAGAAATGACCGTAGGTACATTTTTAATCAGGACATGATATAAAAAAAAACTTGTCAAGTTGTACTATCGATTATCGATGTAATCGATAATAACAATGACAATGTCAGAGTTGCTCATTTAAACTGATTACGCGCCCTCTATTGTTTGTTGGCCTAATTTGGCTTACAGATTTGGCAACAGCAAAACTGCTTAAGTCAACTGTTTACAATAGAGGGCGCCAGTAGCAATAAAGGAATCTTCACAAGATGGCGCTTTAGTATTCATTTTGACTTTGAAACTGAAATTTGCCATTGCTTTCAGCAATGTTAGCAATAGCATAGCCTGGAATGGGCAGGAGAGGGTTGCAGACCACCACCCCTAGAAAATGTATAAAATGACTAGAAAAATATTAAGTATTCTTTTACAAGTCAATAAATTTAATATTTATTTGAATTAATTTAATTTAACAATAATGGCCCAAAGTCAAGTTATCGTAAGCTAAAAGATGCAAGCGCAGTAATAATTAATATTAATTTCAATATGCATACACCGCGAGAGTTTCAATGTGTTAATTATTATATTAAATAAAAAAGGGACGGATAAGACTGAAATGGTATTGCGAAATGTATGAGACTAGCATAAGGATGCATATCATACCCTAAAAGGAATATATATACAAATATATATATATATATATTCGACCAGTTTTGAGTCGGCTGTTGATATTAATCACGAATTAACATACATGTAAACTTTATATATACTTTATACCAAGCCTTCTTCACCTTATTAATTATACAGATTCTTGAACATATGGACCCGCAACGCCTCAAATTATACACACAAAATTTTGGAAAAACAATTTTGTACACATTTTTCCCGCCAAATTGACCAAGTGACCAAGTGTGACCAGGTGACTGCAAAATAAAATCGTTTTGTTCTCACAATAAAAATGATAGAAACAATCTATGCAAACAATGTTAAGTTTCTTAACCAAAAGTGTACAGGGGACTATGAATTGATTTCGATAATATTTCTGACTGAGTATGCGGAATGAAATATGAACAACAGTTATAACACAAATACTTCAACTCCGACCAACTTTAGCTTTACATATGTTTTTTATTAGACTATAAGTTATTTTAATAAAAAGTATTCATGACCGTCGGCTACCTTGCGCATAGCCTCCTCAATTTCCTTTAGCAAGCTCTCTTTCGATTTTCAATATTAATCAGTCGATGTTTTTGTAATTTGAATGACATTTTCAAGCGGTTGAGTATGAGGAAGCTTAAAGTAATATGTCGTAGTTCATTCATGACTCTCACTGTGAAATACGTTTCACCATCCATTGTGCAAATCTTTGAACATCTCTATCTGTACTTCTGTGATTTTTTTAGAACATTTCATCACTCCCATGTCTGCTATCTACTTTTTCACAGTTTTGTCAATCACATTTATTTTTTGGCAAGTGCACGATACGATTTTGCTGTGCGACCCACGATTTCAATAATTTGGCTCCAACTTGAGACTGCTGTAAAGGACATTTTTCGGACTCAGGGTCTCTATCCATTTGTTTCCTCATTTTTGTCGCTATGTATGCTGAAATAGTACCTTTAATTATCGAGTGTTTTGGTTTGCACTGTCGTTTCTTGGAACTTATTGAGTACATTTTAAATTTTGTTCGTATTTCAATCCGCGTACCATATTATAAAAAACAAATTAATTAATAATAATAATAATTAATAACAATATCATTCGTGAAATTATGTTTTTCAAAATAAACTTGTTGGTAGTGCATATGCAATAACACTTTTCAATAGCTTAAGCTCTCCGTATGTGAATTCGTTCATACTTAATTGTTATACTCATGCAGAGGATTATAACTTTGCCCAGAAACATCTAGACCAAAACAATAGTTAAAAATTCGTGATCAGGAAAACAAACTCCGTTGATAAAGGCTGTCTGCCTATCAGTCTGATTCTATACAAACTTGTCTCTTACTATTGAAACTATCTATATGAAACTTGACACAGGTCCGTGTGCCAAAGATAACCTATCTTGTATTTTTTTTTTCACTTTCTTTGTTTTTCAATAAGAGTGCAAGAAGGCTGGAATAGCAAATAGCAAAGCTCGAAAGCCACTCGAACTTTTTGCAAAATATTTTATACATTAAATTGAATTTTATAGACGCAATTCATTTAGTAGTTTTTCGCAGAAACCGTCGGTGCACCTGTGGACTCCCCCACATACTCCTGGGTTTTTCTTGCTGCTCATTAACTTATTTTACTTCTCTTCCTCAAGAGCAATTAGTGTTTACATTGATGGAGCAACAACATTCAAAATTATAGTTTTTTGATTGCCGACACCATCATCGTAGCCTTGTTACAAAATAAATCTAGTCGCAATTGTGTGACCACTACACACTTTTTTTGTATGCTAGTCGGTATTGTATAATACAAAAGTCGGCGTTGCCAACTTGATCATAGATTGCGACACACGGTTTTAAAACTTAGGCAACATGATAAATAAATAAATGTAGTCGGGCCTTACCTTAAAACTGGAAAATATTTTTGTCTTAGTTGCATTATATGATACTTTTAGACTAGCACAATAGTGCTTGTAAACTCCGTCTATTTGAAGTTAATAAACATGAACATTTTTTATTAAACGCATCTAAAATAAAAATGCAAGAATCTGCGATACACAAATTAATATTTAAACACGATTTAGTTTATTCGAAAACATAAAAACGCTTTCTATTAATAGTTGTCAAGAAATATTTTTATGTGGTGGTTATTAAGATTAAGTAAAATTTAGAACGCGACATTTAGAAATAAAAAGTGACCTATTTATGAATTTATGTAACTAAACTATTCAGAATTTAATACAAGAAAATTATAAACGTTAAAGTGATTAGAATTAGAAGTGATAGATTTTTGCTATTGCAAAACAGGATGTTTAGACTCTTTACTTTAAAAAAGTATAGGGATATAATAGTGTAATTATAGTTGTAATGCAACATCCTCTTAAACAAGACCATTTTACAGAAAACAAGCAATAATACATACTTCATTTGTGTAAAAGAACAGTCGTTTGACGCCTCATGATAAATGAATTCATATGTAAACTTTTTAATTTAGCAATAATAATGAGTTTTTGATATATTTTAAGTTTATAGTTGACCTTTTCCTGGAAGTGCCTATCTATTAAACAGTTTCAAAAAGTTAAGGCGATAATCACAAGCTGCTTAACACTAGGTGAAAAAAGTCTTTCTTTTTTTTGGCAATATAGAATATTCTTGGTTTTTTAAATACACTATGTGATTATTGTCTGAGCAGCTCCTTAAATTTTCAGACTATCTTGTTCTGCATACCTTTAGTGCATAGAAATCTCGCTACCAACTTTGATTTTCTGGATTTTGTAGCTGCTTACATTCATAATAGATGGTCGCTTAAATGACTCCCTCTGCCTGTTACGTAATAGTAGTTATTGACAAACTTATCCGTAATGCTGTATGAGGAAGTTTGTTTGTGTATATAAATGACTTTCCTAGACGAATATGTTGATGTAGCACAGAAGGCCGATTATTTTAATATTGAACAGATTTAACTATGCGTTCTGATTAAGAACATACATAGATAATTGGATATGTGTCTGCTAAGTATGAATGTATGTGTGCTGTATAGGCAATAGAGAGGTAATCCACAACAATATATTTGCCTCTTTACCTGTGTAATAGGTAAAGCCAGAATTTGGAGTCAAAGCTCTTTTAATGACAATTGATCATTGGCGAGTGGATAGCATTTCATTAGAATACCTTGTGTATGTGTGAGTGTGTATGTGAGTGTGTATTTATGTTTCGTTCTGCACACACTTGAGGTGGAGGTGAAACTATTTCGACCTGTTCAACGGCTTCCATCTGTCTACCTGTGCCTTCAGAAACCAGACAGTCAACCATTCCAACCTTTATAATTTATTTATTTATATCTTGAATTACGGTATGGGAGTATTGACCACCAGTGTAAATTTCAAATTTCAGCATATTCACTACTGACAATAGAGTACAATTCAAAATCTCGTGTGATTGAAAATACAATACTTAATAAAAATAAAAAAAATAATAATAAATAAAAATCAAGTAAGAAAAGAAATCATACAAGCACGCCGAATCTCGCATACTCGTACTTATCGAAAGACCCATTGTACAGTATAATTTGTCATTTGTTGACTGACCTATTTAGTAAATTAAATCATTGCAATTTGCAAGTCCTAACCGATATAGTATGATTACATATCATATAATTAGTGATTAGAATGTGCAAAACAAAACAAAGTTGCATTCGTAATTCCAATTTTTCAGATAACGCATAAATAATGACTTGGATTCCAGGATATAGCATATTGTGCAATATGAGAAACTATACCAACCACAAGAAGATCGGCAGCTTATCATAGTAGGAAAGCTACAGTAGTAGATACATTCGCTATGTGCTATTGAAGCGATGTCCAAGACATGACGATAGTATCCAAGAATAATCAGCTGCAGAATGGATGAGCTGACCAGCTTAGATCGCCCAAAGTGAAATCATACTGCGAATATACGAACCATTGCCACTTGAATATGACCGAATACAAAGATACTTACACCTGTAAATCTCCATATCCAAAGATCATGAGTCGGTGGGTCGGGTGAGATGCGAATCGAAGCCCAGTCTGTTATATTCGATTATAGTATAGAAAAAGCAATTATGTAATAAGTTTCTTCTTCGTTGGCAGCGAGTGGCAACCAAAGTTGTTTTGAATTATTTTTCTTGGCCCAAAATAATACGAAATGAACTGAGGTCCGAGTCTAGCTTTTGACTTTGATCAAACTCTAACGCACATTTTTCAGTGAGTATGCATGAAATGTGTTGAGTAAAAAACCAACTAAAAGCCGAAATTCGTACAAAACAAAAGCAAACCGGTTTATCTGTATCGTTAAATATTCTATTAGATGCTGGCAAATGACAAGATAATCCAAAGTAATCAATCAAAATTATTTTAATTTATAAAGCCACAATAAAGTCGTGTCCAGATCGCAATTGCCACGTTCGCGCTGGATGGTAACTAAAGTCACAGACATTTACATATCTACGTATGTATGTTTATTCGTGTATGTATGTATTATGTATGTATATGTATATAAGAAATTTAAATGTACCTTAATTACATACCATTAGGAACAAACATACATAAGTGTTTAACACAAGCACATAAATACTTCAGATGTCAATATTAGAAACTTCAACATTAGACTAACCGCACATTATGTATTTATTTTTTATGGCGAAGATATCACTTGGAGCATATTATACGATCATTAATAAATAGAATCCATATTATCCTTCCTTATAGATTGCCGACACCTAGGAATTTGGACAAAGTCGATTTGTTACATCGTATGTAATTGCAAATGCTTGTAATATGTATTCTGAAGTACATATTCATATGTGTTCACTTATGCTTAATACCTGTTTACATGTTTAACATAATTTGCCATCATGCTCAATGTTATTGTGGGAGTCATCGTATCTTTGAAATTTAAAGAATCAACAATAGCAGTTATGAATAACCAGGCATTAGCAGTCATTGTAGTATACTCGAACTTGTATTTAGCTTTATTCACATTATCATCTAAATCTCCTCGCATCCTGCATTTTCTAAGGACGTGCGAAACAGGATGTTACAATGGCTTTCCATATCAGGGGCCATTCACGACCACTGTTGTTGTCAACATTCCGCTTACATGCTACATACACGTGAATACATACATCCCCTTTCTTGCCCTGGACGTAGTACGCGGTATAAATGTATGCATTCTTAAACTTTAAATGTATGCGTGCATATGTATACAAGGTCATCAATTCGCCATCTACGAACACACATACTTACATAAATAAGTTACAGTTATGATTTGAAGCGAAAGCCATGTTTTAAATAACGGTTCGGTTTTTTCGTTTTTTGATTGGATAGACAAATTATTGGATTAGAGAAGCTTTTTTACGCTGAAGAATTAACCTTTCGGTGTACTACGTTATCAAGACTTTTGCGAAAGAAACGTATTTCATAGTATGTACAGCCGATCACAACAAAATTTTACAACTCATTAAACACACACATACTACTTATATAGGTATGTGTGTATGTGAAAAAATATGGACATATATATATGTATGTATTTATCGATGGGTATACGTAAAAAGATTTTGATTCGTTATATTTCCTAAAAATTTGCAACAAAACAAAACTACCACAATCACACAACAATTATTGACTGTGTGTGTGTGTGTGTGTGGATGTGTGTATACAATTACATACTCTTATATGTGCGAGTAGATGTGTTTTCTTACTCTGCACTGCCTCGGCAAATGCAAAAACATCCGACGAGGCGGTGTTACGACGCCGGCGTCAAGACTTGGTCTGATGCTGCTGCTGCTGCTGTTGTTGCTGCTGCTGCTGCTGCTGTTGTTGTTGTTGTTGTTGTTGTTGCTGCTGTTGGTGGTGGGGCTGCCCTATCGGCACGCGGTCGCGACCAGTTTTCATTTCGTATTTGGCTTTCACGGACTGCTGTCGTCGCTATCGTCGCTGTCGTCGCCGTCGGGTCAATCAAGTTGTGCCAATATTTAATAATTATTATACTGAATTAACCCACCATTGGTGTGCTAATAACCAAACATAAATAGCTAAGAACTTTATAAGTCGTAAAATGAGCACATATATTCAATAAAAAAAGAGATGGACATTTGTTCTAGGACAATTCTTAAAAATTAAATGTGATCTATTAATATTGCAAGTACAGTAACGAACGAGTGTATATGGCATATGGGTGACACAGTATTTTGTTTTCGAAAAATGCAACATTTCAAACTACGGGAAATAAAATCTTTAGTTACCTGTACAATATGATAACATGACTTTATCCTATGTGGATATGCCCGCTGTAATTGAAATTCAGGTAAGACTAAAGACTACCAACAAACACTCTATTTCGAATCCGATTAACCTAATGAATATGTCGTACATACATATGTATACGGGGACATAAACGAACATTCACATTGACATTTGAAGCACACCCGACGGCAAAACACTTGGCTACTTGAATGCATCTACTATTAAATAATAGATGTACAATACTTAATTAACATAATTTAAAACGATTGGGATATATACATACGAATAAATGATGTCTTGCTGTCTTGTATAATGGTAAAGATATTCAATCAATCTTATTGATGATCGAAATATAGATGATGTTGATGAAACACGGATTGGATGCTATTTTGATTGCGTTTAATAATAATGTTTGTTATTAAAGATATTATTGGTAATTACAACTCACAATATTTATAAGTATCACTTCGATAAATCATTTCATATACTATAACTAACAACAATTACTAAAGATAAGTCTACTACAATATTTTCCATTGCTAAACGGAGCATCAAAATGTGAATAATCTTGTGTAAAAGGATAAGCGTACAATACATAACTTATTTTGTGTAGTTATGAAAAGAGAGAGTTATCGTTGAAAATAAGTTTGATATTAGACAAAAAGTTATAGCGCGTATACGTTATTAATAGATTCAACAAAATTCCTTTTGTCAGTCTTAAATGAATACTTGTTTATTTACTATTAGTTTAAGAAAATAATATATTAACTTGAATTTAAATTCATTGCAGGAACGCCTTAGCGGCCATGGTAGCTTGGGTCTCTCGAGTAGTAGCCCTGCTTATACAACCCATTCAGGAGGACATTCAGGCCGAGGTGGTCCCACTTCTGGACACAGTGGGCACAGTGGCACTCATGGGTCGGCAGCTACCATGCATCATCAATCACTGCAGTCTGACTTTCAACCTCCATACTTTCCGCCACCTTTCCACCATTCAGCTCAAAGCCCTCCTCAGCAACAGGTAAGTGCTCCATATTGGGGCACCACTCCAGTGGGACGTATAATTTCCAAAATAGTCTAGATATCTGGATATTTACAGAACCACGGGCCGCTCGAGTACTTGGGTACGGATCCCTACGGCCAACCGCTATCGTCTTTGCACCATGCTCCTCTTCACCACTACAATCAGTTAGCGGGCCTTAGGTCTACACAGGATCAACTGGGTATCCACAGAACCCACAGGGACGCTGAGTTGCAAGGACATGTTGTAAGTACTCGTTTATTCATAATTAAGCACCACAAAATACGTGTTTTACTGTCTGTCGATTCGGCTTGAGCATTTATCCTAGCTCAGAATTCTTGATTAAGAATTTGGTCAAATTCTTCACTTTTAAATCTTATGCACACAACAGTTGAAACTTCACATTCTTATAATAATCGCCGACGTTTTGGCTTTATGAATTCCATTTAAGTGCATTATGAAACACTAAAAAATGCTATGAAGTATTTCAAAAATGTTCTTGGGATTTCTCTGAAACATCTTGCAAATAACAACGGAAATTCCTGGGCCAAAAGGAAAAGAGTTTATATACTTACATGTATGTATGGGTTTGTGTGTGTGTGTGTGTGTGTGTGTGTTTGTGCATAATATTAAGGAGGATACTCGCACACTCTTGCGTGCTTTTAACGAACTTTGCCCTTGCAACCACGGCTAGGGCAGTTGCGTTGTTGACGTTCCAAAAGGCGTATCCCCCGTAGTGCTTGTGCGCATACTACACTAATACCCTTACAAGGACTACAAATACATATACATGATTGCCTGAACACAGGATTGGCTCAGCTGTTGGCTGCTTCAACCCCAGGGTTTATGATTATGGTTTGTGAAGGCAATAATTGGAGAAGAATGTTTACTAGCATTATTATATTCGCATATTAAATATACGCAATGCCATTGCACCGAAATGTTACTTAATTTAAAAAAGCACAAGTGTATGCAAATAACGGAGCATTGAACATGGTACAGACGCTTTCCGTTTTATGCCAATTTCATCTTCTTATCAAACTCTATGTACTCATTCCGTATCATATGTACTAGCTTCCTAGATATACCCTTTGCCGTGAGAATAATAAGTGTGTACAAATGTATGTAACAGTCAGTCATATATTATTGATCAATAGCCGAGTCGATATAGCCATGTCCGTCTGTCTGTCTTTGATTTCAGAGATGGTAAACGCTAAAAAAACACCAAATTTGGAATTCAGACTCCTTATATGTGCAGGCAGATAAAATTCATCGCAAATCTTGGATATCCTTCCTTACAAATCAAAACAAACTATTTACAAGAACAATTTGAAAGCCATAAGCCTACTTTACACTCCTGAAACGGTCTCGGGGTGAAAGAACTGATCATGTGTGCCAAATTCAGTTCTAGCTTTAATATTCCTCCTTATGATCTTCTAGACTCTGAGATCAATGTCCGAACAGACGGACATGGCCATGTCGACTTGGTATGGTCTAAAAACAACGCGGCGAAGTTTTGTGTTTGTTGGTTTTCATCTCACGCAAAAAATTACTACGTATTAACATAACGTTCTGTTATCAATTACATAGCGAATAACAGGCTGTTATTGTCTCAGTTCGAGCTGACGTATAAATGTAAAACTATTTCCGTCTGTGATAAATAAAATGCTGACCTTTTGTGACACAAGTCACAGCAACACCGTAGAGGCGTTCAGCTTATATCATAATTCAACCTGCGTTTAGAGAAAACTTTAATCAACCTAACTAAAAATGATACAAAAATAATGTAATCGCAGGCTGTTAGGCTTATGTTTTAACGTATTAAATACAACTTCACTTAGTTTTATACTCGTTACTCGTAGAGTTAGTGTATTGAATTCGTTGCTATTTATGCAACAGGAAAAAGAAATAATTTTTTAAGTTATATTATACGGCTGGGGTGGATTGATGTCAAGCATGTTCCGTTTTGTTCAATGACTTGTTACTATTTTGAGGAAAATTTTAAAATTCCACTGTGAAGAATCCGTGATCCTTGCTGTTAAAAAACTCGAGTAATATTGTTTCGCAGTCCTCAATTGAATTTATTTTTTTTGGTTGTTAATAAAATTTGTATGGACAAAAAAAGATAATAATTGCTTGGGGCTAGATCCGGACTAATATGGTGGATACATTAAAACTTCCCATCCAAGCTCCCTTAGTTTGGTGTGCGTAATTATTGATATGTGTGGTCTAGCGTTGCCCTGTTGAAACACAATACCTATCCTATTGGCCCATTCTGGTCGCTTCTGGTCGATTGTAATCTTCAACGGTCTAATTGTTGACAATAGAGGTCAAAGTTGAGTGTTTGCCAATATGGAAACAGCTTAAGGTAGATGATTCCCTTCCAATCCCTCGCTGACTCGCCGCGCTTTCACCAGGATCGTTTTCTCACAACGTTGTCGTATGTGACCCATTTTTCATCACCAGTCACAATCCGATTATGATATGGGTCGATTTCATTACATATTCTATCCATATGGCCAAGGATTCGCAGATGGAAATTGTATCCGTTATGTTTTGTGGTCAATGTTAAGCACTTCGGTGATGCTTCAGCTACTGACATGCCGATCTGCTTCAGTAATCTCCACAATCTTATCAGAATTCTCAACGACGGTTCTACCGCCGAGAGGTGGATCTTAAACGTCGAAATTTCCAGAACGCAACCTTCTAATGCAAAATTACGCATTATTTGCCGAGACAGTATGAGGGCCATAACCATCATTCACAATTTCAGCCACCTTGCTTGCATTTTCGCCTTTATCAAATTAAATTGTAAATATAACTATTCTTTTGTTTGTTGCTCTCGATGCTTAACCAAATTTAATTGGAATCAACCTTCCAAAACCGGACTACATTGTCTTTTAAACGGGAGTCCCACCTTTTCAAAAAACCCACGTGTAAATCCTTGTATCCAATACTTAGTAGTTGACAAATCATCATCAAAACATACCAAAGCTGACACACACAAAAATAATAGATTTCTTTAGAAGAAAACTAGCTTTAATATTTCTTCTTTTATGAGATTTCAAAAATTTTGTTTTCGATTTACGCAGGCAGAAGGGAGCGCATAAACTGATACTGCCAGCATACCAAACATATACTTTATGGGGTCTGTCAGACTTCCATCGACCTGTTAGGCACATAACAAACTTAATAGACCCTTTACTTTAAACAAGCCGATCAGTCGAGCGGGCGCGACAGTAGGATAGCCTGTGCAGGTCTTCAAAGAAAATTTTTTTTTATTATAATGGGATTTAAATATATCGCTTGAAGTCGATTTTGGTTGCATCGACATTAGGTAGCTTGCGATAGTCTGGCCACACTGGACTGCGGCTGCTGATTGTTTATGTTTAGCGCCACAGCAGACGAAAGGCAAATCAAACATACATGAACAATCGCGTCTTTTCGTTCATTATATCGTCGGGCGGCGCAGCGACTGGGCTGTGACGCATCTGCTGCGCTGCATAAATTTGTTACTTGAATAACTTGTGAGTTCAAAATCCGATCGTACTGAAATTTGTTGCACACAATGAGAGTATGATACTTATTATGTGTGCCAAATCTCAAGTCTCTAGCTTAGACATTGCTTATGTTATGGTGATTTTTCTAATTTTAAAACCAACGGGACTCGATATCGAAAATTGAAAATAAACTTGATCTGCGTATGGTATTCAGGAACTTACATTCCAAATTTGAAGTCTCTAGCTCTTATAGTTGCTGATATCCACGCGTTCATACAGACGGACAGACGGACGGACGGACGGACGGACAGACGGACGGACGGACGGACGGACAGACGGACGGACGGACGGACAGACGGACAGACAGACGGACAGGTGTAAATCGACTCGGCTATTGATACTGATCAAGAATATATATACTTTATAGGGTCGGAGATGCTTCCTTCTGCCTGTTACATACATTCACACAAATTCATTATAGCCTTTTTTGCCCATTTTTATTGGGCACAGACTATAAAAGTGTAAATCTTCAAAGATTTTAATATACCGAAGTTGTTTATTCTTTTTAATGAGATAATGTGAATACTTTAAGTAAAATACTTACCTGAATTATAAAATCTTGTATTCCTATAGACTCAACTGTCTCATGGATTTCCATACACGGAGAGAAGAAGTGATTACGGCAGTGCAATATCAGCCGGAGCAGCACACGGCACCAGACTTGGACATGAGCATGAATCTCTGGCCTTACATCAAGCGTTGCAAAACGCAGTTGATGATGTTCAAGCTCCTGCCCTGGATGACAATGTAGCTTTCATGTCAGACTTACCTCTGATAAAAAGTAAGTTTATATTCATTCATTATTCCCGAGTTTTCATAGATCAGTTAAATTTAAGCTTCGATTCTATTTTATATTTGACATTAATTTCTATACAGTTTACATTAAAATATCGTACAGCTATCAGTGACTTTAACTAGACATAGAAAAGATTGGTCTTAATATATATTGTATTTACGTAATTTATAATATCGAGCATCAACCCCTTTCGATTATCTATTTAATTGTCATTCAAGCTGACCATTAAAGGAAGTAGAAGTACGTTTAGTGCGATTATTCAAGCTAAATACTAAAGGATATATAATTACATTTAGTACAAATAATTATTGAAAGTATACCAACATCGTACCACTTCAAGGTTCTGCAAACGGCGACGGCTATAAAATCGTATCAAATCGTATTAAGATCCTTCGAATATCTATATTTCTGCAACGAGGATATTGCAATTTTTAGCATGTATGTTAATGTTAGTTTATCGCATTTGGTTTTAGAAAAATTCAGACAATAATACACACACTTATAAACAATGAAGAATGAACAATTTTTGTTTTGGTCGAAGTAAATGATCCGCATTATGGCATATTACTGTTAGATATACGAGTATGTATCGTACATTTCTCATGAGTTATTTGCAAGAGAATTCGAGAGAACCTTACCCTAAATTAAAAAAGAATTGCATTTAAGGCGGTACCACAAACATGCTAGAATAACAATGCCGATCAACCCCTGAATAGCATAAATGGTTATTAGGTGTGCGATGAAATTGTAGCTGGCTTCTCTAATTGGCAGGATTACTGTAAAATGATCCTTGTACGCTGAGTTCACACTTTTCAATTTCAAAACATTAGCACAATGACAAATATTTCCCTTACAATGCACTGTGAACACATGGACATGTATGTGTTTTTTGGGCATAAAAACATTCCTAGTTACAATTTGTATTAAACTGTATTATTTCTCCACAGGCATGAAAAGTGGGAAGGACTCTGGAAACTTAGGCTCAGGGTCACCAAGTGAAGTATTTTGCGCAGTCCCTGGCCGACTCAGTCTTCTATCGAGTACTTCGAAATATAAGGTTACAATTGCGGAAGTTCAGCGCAGATTGTCACCACCCGAGTGCTTAAACGCATCCTTACTGGGTGGCGTCCTAAGAAGGTATGACTACGCTTTAATATGGAACTATGTTCGAGTAGGTCTAATTCATGAATTTCTAAAACTATTTCCCATTAGGGCGAAGAGCAAAAATGGAGGCCGACTTTTAAGGGAAAAGCTTGAAAAGATTGGACTGAATCTACCAGCCGGACGCCGAAAAGCAGCAAACGTAACACTGTTAACATCTTTAGTCGAGGGAGAAGCAACTCACTTGGCCAAAGACTTTCACTTCGTATGTGAAACTGAGTTTCCAGCCAGACAATTGGCAGAGTATATTGTGCGCCATCAAACCGAACCCCAGGATTCGTATCGGCGGAAAGAGCTCATCCTTCACTCGCAACAAGTAAGTATTTTCGTTAGGATATCACTCACTTCATGAAAAAAATAGATTTAAATTATCGTATACTTACTTACCCTACTTTTTGCACATAGGAAATTTTTATGCTATGTAAGCCCTTTGAAAGAAAGTCAATCCATCTATATTGAGTTTATTTAACTTGTCCGATAAGATAAGTCAGCGCACTCTGAGTGTTTATCAGATAGTCAATGATAGGTAAAACTCGAACACTATTTCACCACCTTGATTAAGAATATATACATATATATATAAATAACCTCAAATATTTGAGAAATGGTCTTTTATACCATTGCCGACGGTATTATAATTTAGTCACGAAATACGTATCGCATTAAAGAAGGCGTGTCAAACCCCTCAAAATATATATACTTTAATCTGCATCAACAGCCGAGCCGGTCAGATAGTCACTAATCACATTGCTGTCATTGCCATAATCGCTCGAAAATCAATGTTTAGTTAGAAAAAATGTATCTTGCCAAAAGTATCATTTTTAATGGTGTTTTTCATATGTATGTATCGTATGTGTGTGCATGAAGATTGGCACAGAGTACCCTACTGTCTCCGGCTTTTGCTATACTGCAATCCCTTATTTTTAGGAAATCAAATTTAACAGAGAGACATTTGTTGTTCAGAGCCTTTTTACTATCGTTTGCAAATTGAATACATCAAATGAAATTTGGCAATATCTTTAATTTTAATTTTTTTTTTAGATTACAAAAGAGTTAATGCAAATATTGAGTCAAGATCGAACCACACATTTCGGAACAAGATCCCAACATTTATTGGAGCCTTCAATGCAGCGGCACTTAACACACTTCTCCTTGATAACACACGGATTCGGTTCTCCTGCAATTATTGCCGTGCTGCACGCTTTTCAGGTAAATATATAAATATGAGTAATTCAACATGAGAATTCACAATTTCCAATTGCAGACGTTTCTTAATGAATCATTGAATTATTTGGAAAAATTATACCCTTCAAATGGAGGTGGCATGGTATCATCATCTCTGGACAAAAGTAAAATTGACAACGATAAGAAATGATAGACTACATTGCAACAAACAAGCAACTCGTAATTTAACAAATCTTATAATACACAATTAGGTACAATATAAATTCGAATAAGTAATAAATTATTGTAAATTTATTTAATTTAGTGTAAATTATTGGAAATTTGTAAAACCGTAATTTTTAGGTACATATTAAATACATATGTACATACATTCAAATGTATTATGATTTCTTAAAATTAGGAAACTGAATCAACTTATTTCCGTCAAAAGTCACCAAGGGGTTTACAACACTTTAAAGTTTAAACACAAATATCCGGGTTTTATTTTTTAAGTATTCTACTATTTAAACATTTTAAAATTATACAAACAAATAAAATATGTTTTTAAAACAAGCAAATTATTGTTCACATGTTTACGAGTATATTTTCTTTTATCGCATATAATATGTAGGCTGAAACTGTAAGTAGTTTTGGTTTTTAGACCAATTACTTTAAAAAAGTATAAGGGTCTATTGGGTTTGTAAAAAAAAATTTGCTTAACAGGTCTGAGGAAGTCTGGCAGACCACATAAAGTCATGTCCGTCATGTCCGACTGTCCGTCCGTCTGTATAAGCGCCTAGATCTCACAGACTATAAGATCTAGAGTCACCAAATTTGGTATGTTGGTTCGTCTATGGGCTGAGCAGAACCAGTTTTGTTAAAATTTTGCCATGCCCCCTCCCCCTAAATCGAAAACAAAATTTATGAAATCTCATAAAACTAGATATATCTAAGCTGAAGTCGAGAATTTTGGCATACAGGACGAGCATCAGGTCTTAATGTATCCTAAATTTCATCGCGATCGGATAATAAACGCCAAAGATTTTCAAAACTAAGTGTCGAACCAAAGGTAGAAGAAGAGCACATTACCCATTTTATGGAATTAATTAAAACCTCAACATTTATATATAAGTTTTTAAGTTTGTTACTATTATTTCCTTGTTATAGAATAAGTAAAGGGTCTCTCAAAGTCGACTACCACTTCCGACAGGTTTTAAAAAAAAGATGGCATGCAAAAATTTCAATATTAAAAAAAAAATAAGTTCCGCAATTGAAACAATGTTTATCCACAATCAAATAATGATCAAAAAGTTGGAAAAGTATTCGTTATTTTTCCATTAGCCTCGGAGAGAAAAGAGATATCCAAAATTGTAGATAAACATGATATACGTATGATATACTGGAATATACTACCTTCCAAATTTGGAGTCTTTATCTCTAATTGATGCACAGACCGAGATGCTGAGAAGACGATGTTAATAGAAATGGTTTAAGTTTGGTGAAATTTTGACATTGCAAAGTGTTTGGAAATATTAAAAAAGTCCAATTGGGTATCCTGAACGGCATTAAATTGATTTTTAAATAACTCCCGAGTTTATTATCTGATCGAAATGAACTTTTCAGAACACATCGGGATATTGATGTTTATCAAAGCTTTAACCTCCTCTTTTAATTTGTTTCTGTATACCATACGCAGATCATATTTATTTTCCATTTTCGATATCAAGCCCCGTTTGTTTTAAAATTAGAAAAATAACCATAACATAAGCATTGTTAAGGCTAGAGACTTGAGATTTGGCACACATGATAAGAATCTTAGGCTTAAGTTGAGAAAAAAGTGCGGGAGTTTCACACCGAGCTGCTTTCACAAATAGTGCAGTACTTTGACTTTTTTGGAGACGATATTAAGGCACTTATTTTGATAGCTCTGACTAAAATCATTTCAAACGAGGATTTAAACATAATGCCTCTTATTCAAAATTTTTATTATTTGTGTGACTTAGATCCAGACGCAATTATCATTCTAAAGCAAAGTGTCGACAATATTAAAACAAAAGAGGATATAACCCTGTTAATGATGAAGATTTTAAAGACTTGTTAAGGTTCACACGAAACATATTGTCCCTGGCACACAGCTCGGCAGCTGCAGACCGTAAATTTTTTTAAATAAACTTGATAACAACAAAATCAAGAAACGAGCTCGATTTTAATTCGTTTTCTAACATATTGTATATAAAGTGCTGTGCCTTTGTAGCCTTTATAGTCTTAAAGATCTAGGTTACCATAACGGTAGTAGGGAACGATATGCTACAGTCGGAGCCGACTATGAGATACCCTTTACTTACTCTGTAAAACTCTCGAGTAATCCTTAATTGCATATGATAGTCCTAAGAAGACTAGCGGTGCCACGCCCACTTTTTTCAGCGCCATTTTCTATTGATAATATAAGCGTAATTCAAAAAACTCGATCCAAATATCTTGTTTAATTCTTGGGGTTTTAGTTAATTCCTCAAAATGGGCAAATTCTCTATAGTGCGTTGTAACGTCAATGTGCTCTTCTTCTTCCTGTGGCCCGACACTCCGAGAGCAATGACGATTTCAGGATTCATATGCCAAAACTCAAGACTCCAGCTTTAATAACTCTCGTTTTATGGGATTTCATAGACGGACCAACCTACTAAATTTGATGTCTCTACCTATTATAGTCTGTAAGATCTAGGCGCTTATACAGACGGACGGACAGACAGACAGACATGGTTATATCGACTCGGCTGTTGATGCTGATCAAGAATATATATACTTTATTGGGTCTGCCAGACATCCTGTTACGCACATTTTATTTTTTTTTGACAAACTATTTAAAAGTAAAGAGTTTCCAAATAATGTGTTGACTTAGTAATCAGCCCAACTTTACTTTGTTCAAATTAACGCTGTGTCAATTGGTGAATTCAAGGCATCAGTAATCCCTTTAACAAAAGCGAAACCTTATTTGTAAAGTCAACTCTGCTAGAGAAACAATCTATTAAGACCTGTAGAGCCCTTAACAGATAGGGATACAACAACTCAGAAAGGGCTGCTGACTTCTAAACAGAAACTGTTACCTATTTGAGTGCGTTGGAAAATAATATGATAGTTAAAACTCATATTTTTAAATCTTATGAGAAACTTTATGGGAAAATAATATGATAGAGAGAGTGGAAAACCCATGTGTCAATTTATTTACTTCAGATCGAGAATGCTTTGAAAATCACTGTTAGTAAATCATCGAAATAAGACAACATACAAAATTAAAGTTTTAATCTTAATCATATGTACCAAATCTGCGTGACTTTAAAATGCCATTTGATTTAAATCATAAGTTATGGATAGCTGCGACAAAAGACATTGGACAGCTTATAAAAAAGCAAAATCGTCTGAAGAAAATTGAACCACCCGAGGACAAAGCATTATCATTTAAAATATTTTCCGAGCTATATATCTTATATGTGGAACTTGTTAACAAATTAAGTTTCATTTACTTTAACACATTCCAAGTGCAAAAACGGGGCATTGTTCGGACGCTGGTTGAAAATGCCACTCAGCAGTTGATGCAACTCAAGGAGGAGTTAAAGGAAATGGAGTTAAGCGAATATGTGTATATTGATAAAGTATTGATATCAAGAAAGCTTACCCCACGCGATTTAATGATTTGGAGATCCCCGCAATTTTTATATCGCCGTCCTTTAGATATTCAGAACATTATATCAGAAAACAAATTGTATATGGATGATGAGGAAAGAGAAGAGAGTGCTGCGAAAGACTGGGTGAAAGTTAGCGAAGCTGTAGAACTTATTCAGGCACACGAAAGAGCACGGCGATCTCGAATATATAAATCAAACTTAAAATATGATAGAAAAAAGTTCATGGAAGTACAGCAGCGGAAAAAAGTAAATTATAGATTTACTTTTAAGCTCAATCAAGCCATGAGTATACCGGTTAAAAGAACTTTATTCACCGCAGACTTTATAAAGGCTGATGAATCCTGTGCAGATCTGAGGAATAGGGACGATAATATGGATGAGTTTCGTGATGGTAAATAGAGCCAAAACACTTAGTTTTAGAATTGTTGCCCCAATGTCGTCGACCAGGAAGGGGAACAGAGAGGTCATCCCACTATCAGAAAATCTGCCGACGCCCTTGGTTACCCCTTCTTAGCCTACAACTCCGCTGTCTACCTTTATTTCTATTTTTGCACCTTGTGGGGGTATATTAAGTTTGTTAAAAGTATGTAACAAGCAGAAAGAAGCTGGCCGACCCCATAAAGTATATATATATTCTTGATCAGCATCAATAGCCGAGTCGATAAAGCCATGTCCGTCTGTCGCTACTGGCTATAACTAGTTCAGATAGGTGACTTCTCAGTCTACAACGCCCAATCAAGATAAAAGTGTGAGTATTCAAGATGCTTCCATTCTTGTTAGATTATTAGCTGCCTTAATTTCGACTTAATTTTTGGAATCCACATGCAATGCACACATCCAATGGAGGTACAAACGAGAAAGATCTAGCGAGCAAATCAAATCAACAAGATTTTGTCGAGTTATTTATTAAGGAATACTGGCAGGAGAGAATTAAGTTCTATTCTACTCATTAGTTATCGGCACATTAGAATGATAATAATAATTAAGATTTCGTTTCTTTAAGAATTTGTTAATTTGTACTGTGTACGACTCATTTGCAACAAGTTTCTTTTCACTAAAATGTTCAATTTAATAATACTTTTTCTCAGAACATGAACTGGAGAAAATCAATGCGATACGTAATAATGCAGCACGCATTATTCAATCCTGGTGGCGAACCTATAAAACAAGAAAGATTTTCAAAATTAAAAAACAATTTAAAAAGGAGTTGTTGGGTATTAAGAAAATACGACAGTTAAAAAGGCCAAATCAGTTCTCCAATTCGGTTCTTGAAATGTATAAAAATGAGAAGTTAAAGCAAAAACTTGACGACGACTTTGCAAAATTAATCATGGATGAAAGAACAAGGTTGCTTCAGTTTCGAACTCCTTGGATGATGGAAGACATTTCCGATCATATTCGTGCCTGGTTCGAAGAATTGTAAGTGAACTGAACTAAAGTGTAATTATAGTTGAATATCCTACATCGAATTTATTACGAACAGCTATAATAAAACTGGAAATTTTCACCCTTATCCGGATCCAGTTAAAAATGGTACAGTACTGGTTGTCATTGATGAGACTATGTCTCCAATGGAATTTCAAGAATCTCTTAATAAGAAGCCAATGAGCAAGGAGGAGAAGCAGAAACTAAAGGATAAGAAGAAAGCGGAAAAAAGAAAACAAAAAGAAAAAATTAGAGCGCAAAAAATGAAGGAAGCTAAGCGACGGAAAAAATTAAAAGATGCTGGAATTATTGATGTCGGCTATATACTTTCCTCAAGCAAACCAATAGGTACATAAATTAAGTATTATATAATTCATGGAATTCATCACGCAAGTAAGCTTTCAATCAGGAACTCTAATTAGCTGAAATTATTTTTGCTTACATACTTATTTGTGCCCTGCATTAATAGCTATTGGCAGATGAGACAGGCAGAGGGCATCTACGACCCAATAAATAGTTATATCCGTCTGTATGAACACCTAAATGTTAGACTTCTTCTTTCCACACCCTTTTCACCCCACAATTCAATATAATTCTACAACTACGCTATTAGAGCTATAAATTTCCACATTGTTTTCAAAACCCAAACACTCACAGTTTTTGTTTAAAAGTTTCGCTGTTTTGACTGGTGAACTTTCTCGATTTTTATTATGAATTATCCTATTTAATCGCATCAAGATCGGATAAATAGAATTGTAGTTATTGTTTTTTTTTCAATATCATATAATCATCAGGCAGAATAAGAAGTTATAAATATCATGGTATCTAGCTCATCGCCGGGTTTAAGTGCATCCTTAAACATGATTATAGTTATTGTTAGCTTTAAGTTTTATACAACGCAAACGCTTAAAAGTATGCAGTAAAATTAGTAGATAAAACTAATATAGTATATGTCAACACCCTCAAGACCTTCCGCACCGGGTCTTGACCTAATTTCCACGCTTATATACTTTATATATTACTGTCCAATTACTCAACTACTTGACTATTGAGTATAGCTTGAAATCTTTTGCTAACTGTAAATAGCTGTATATATATTATCCTAGTTCCTCTAGACATAGCATCATTAATATATTAATGTTACACTAGTTTAAGTTGCCGCATCAAGGTAATAGTACACTATTCTATTTCTATTTCAATTCTTAAATAAAAAAAATAAAAATAAAAAATATAGTATATAACGGGTATCTCATAGTCAGGGACTCGATTATAGTTCTTATTAATTATTTATATTTGCTTACAGTAAAAATTGAGGATACTATCAAACAGTTTTCGATTGATTGGAGAAATATTGATGAATATCTTAATAAGAATCACGATCCAATTAAGGGTTGGGTAACCGAAGAACAGTTGGATATAATTCATCATGAATTGCGGCAATTAGTAGATGAATATATGCGGTAATAAGTACTATTTATTATTTTATTTAATTATTTGACATTATTGACATATAGACGCCCTTTTTAGGGTTTGCTTCAAAATTTGAATAGATAGAGAACATTTTTTTATTGCAGCTGTCAGTGCATTACCTTTACGTAACATTAGATAATTTAAGTATAATAATTTCATGATGTCTTATACTTTTCCAAATTATGAACTAAATAACATTAAGCCACAAAAAAGTATATCACAGAATAGCGGCTTAAATAAATAAGTTCAGTTCTTATAGTCTGAAGCCTGAGCTAGGCTAGCTTAGGTTAATCGGACTGGTCGACCAGAGTCGAGTGTACCCAGAAACCGTTCCGCCCATTGTGGGTCCTTTAACTCCAGTAAATGGATTATGTGGGGGGGTTTGATGGGAACTGGAAAGGGGATTATAAGGTGGTTCTCAAATCCCTATATAGTCCCGTTGGACGAGATTTGCTCTTGGAACCAAACAGTGGAGTTCAGAAAGAGCACCAGGTCCTCCAAACGCAATTTTCCAAGACTATTCAGCTCAACGAAGAAGGGTTCCCCGAGAAAACAGATTCTCCTTCTAAGAAGTGACAGGGGAGGCGTTGAATACTCTCTGGTTCCTCTTCGTTCCTGCAGCTGCGACAGTCTTGATATGGTCCACCGTACCGTGCTGCCATTCGGCCGATGGGACAATGGCCTGTTAAGAGTCCTATCAACATCCATATCCTGTTCTTGCTAAAGCGTATGAGTTCTAATGATAGCTTTTGAGTACGGTCTGCCCAGAGTGTTTTAGATACATTACAGCCCTGAGTCGTTGTCCAATGTATTGCTGCCGTAGTCCTCGCCGTTCTTGCCAGTTCGGAGAGGACATTCTGTTAGGGGTATTTATATATCAGTCACCGCGCAACTTGCCGGTGACTCTGAACCATACGTAGCGTACACATAAGCTATTGCATTTCCTGATACACCCGAGTGTACAGGTACCCAGACAAGTCCGATTGAGTGGCGGCATTGGCCACTGACTGTGTTTCGGATGAGCTTGGTGGTATTCGAGGACAGAGCCTTTAGGGCCACCTGGCTGTCGACGTAAATTAATATGTTCTTTGAATATCCCTCCAAAGTGGATTTCAGTTTGGTCGACTGCCAGACGGCATAGATGTCTGCGTCAAAAACACTGCATCAGTCCGGAAGTATGAAAGATGCGCAGCAGGGTATACCGAGGTGTCTACCTACTCCAGTACATTCATCCGTTTTTGATCAATCCGTGTAGATTGACAGCTCGTTCCTCCTTAAAGGGATATCTTGCTGCCAGTCAGTTCGTGATGGGAGCACAGTGTTGAACCTGTCATCCTACTTGTGTTCTGAAACGAAGTACTCCTCCTTGTCTGGCCTAGCGTTGATTTCTACCGAAGGTAGAATGGTGCTGTGGCCTATAGAACTTAAGTTAAGGAGGTTCAGGGCTCGAGGTCTGACCGCACTCCTGGCTGCCGTGTACTTCAGGAACATGTCTTTCGTTTCGAGGTCTATCATGACATCTAGGGCATCCAGATCTAAGTCTTACTAAAACTATTTGCAGACAACAATGTTTTTAAATTCGTTTTTAAATTAATATCGAAAACTTAATCGTACCGAATCGAAAATAAACAGCACCAATATTTTTTCGGTAATTTTATGTTACATATATTTTCCAGTATTGAATACGAGTTGTTGAGGGAAGCTTTAGCGAAAGATCAAAAGGTGCCTTATAAAGCACAAAAAGTGAGAAAACCAAAGCAAAAGAAAGCCAAGAAGAAGAAGAAGCCTTTTGATCCGACAGAAGACAGAACTTTAAGTTCCTTGTATCATGAGCTTGAAACGGCGGGTGTTATTGAGCCAGTTTCACATAAAGACTTTGATGAATTTATAGCCGACTTTAATTTCTTGGCCGATGACACAAGGGATGAAGACAACTTAACGTAAGTCCGTGATGTAAAAGCATACTAATAAATACCAAATTTTATATATAATTTATTAATATTATGTTTTACAC
Source organism: Drosophila histrio (assembly GCA_958299025.2). Taxonomy (NCBI): domain Eukaryota; kingdom Metazoa; phylum Arthropoda; class Insecta; order Diptera; family Drosophilidae; genus Drosophila; species Drosophila histrio. The sequence continues at coordinate 28,487,776 of OY729166.1, forward strand.
GTTATTCAAATGTATAATAACAAAAATATGTAATTATTTCCTTTCAGTACTGTTGGTCCTGCAAAGGGTGATATCAAAATGGTTATTCAAGAGAGTATGTTGGGAATGAGCGAGTTTGATTTACCAAGACCAAAGTCAATTTTACTTATTGGACCACTGAACAGTGGAAAAAAGTTGCTGTGCAATATAATTGCATCTGAATTGGGCATGTATACATATACATTAGATGTTAAATATTTAATTTCTTATCATTCATTTTATAACAGATGCTGTTTTTATAAATCTTAGTCCAGAAAAAGTTGTTCAATATGCAGATGACATGAATATGTTTTTACATAAAGTAATGAAAGTCGCAAAGGCTTTTCAGCCAACCATTTTATATATTGAAGAAGCTCATCGGGTGTTCGCAAGAAAGGTGCCACCTGAACAAATTTCTATAAAGCCGACCCTCCTTGGTCCCTATATAGGCAAAAAAATATTAAAGCCTATTAAAAAGACTGACAAGATCGTACTGCTTGGCACAAGTAACATGCCCTGGTCGGCTAAAGGCACACTTAAGAAATGTTTCCAGAAAGTACTACTTATACCGAAGTGCGACTATGGAACAAGTTTCCTGCTTTGGCTCGATCTAATGACCGAAAATGCGCCCGACGACTTGGAAGCTTATGCGTACTCTGCACTTGCGAAGGTCTTACAAGCCTATAATTCTGGAGACATTGCTAACAATATAGCTCATACATTAAGTGTGGAGCGAAAGATGCGTCTTAATTTTGAAGCGCTTGAACCAAAGGAATTCTTGGAATATTTTCTGAGTGAAAACGATCCCCCAATGTTTCCACCAGAACTGAAGGTATTAACTGAAAATTTATACACATTCCTATACATTTCTATAAGAGCGATACATGTGGGAGTGCTTGAATACGATATACCCTGCACTGAATTTTGACAGAACTTTACAAACATATTTATTTATTACATTTATTTATTAAGTAATTATCAGTTGCAGTATATATCCAATCAGTATTCGATAGTAGGGTAGCCAGAACTACAGTCGATGCCGACTATGAGAGACCCTGCAATTATTCTGTAAAACTCATATAAACGCGAACAAACACGATGCACGCTGTGTGTTCTCTTCTAATTCTTTGGCCCGACAGTGCCTACAATTATTTTTCAAATAACTATCGAGTTTATACTCTTATCGCGAAGAAATTGTACTGTGTGTTTTTACAGTCCCGCCCCCGATTGTCCGGCTTGTTATACCCTGAAGGGGTATATTAAGTTTGTTCGAAGTATGTTACAAGCAGAAGGAAACGTGGCCGACTCTAAAGAGTATATATATTCTAGATCAGCATCAATAGACAAGACGATAAGAATATCTTGGAAGTCACAGGGTAACTCGTAATCCAGCACTCATTTATGTAGCGTTTTTACTTGCGTAATTGAGACTTACCCACATTTATTTTTATTGAATTACTTAGATAATGGAAAAATTTAAAAAATGGTTTGGAAAATCCAATAAATTTGAAAAAATGAGACGGAAGATTATGGCGATAAAGGCAGCAAAACAGAAAAAGAAATAAAATGATCACAAATCATTTATGAAATAATACATTTCTTAGTGAATTGATATAAAATTGGCTACCATAATTAAATTTATCATTTTCAATAATAAAATGTAGTATGAATAAAATGAAGAATAAATTATCACTGTTGTTATCACTGATAACGAACTTACCTTAAGAAGTCCAAGAGCGTGTGTAAATTGGGCATCGAAATTATTTCTCTGAAGGCTAATGTCACGGGCGTAGCCAATTATGTGCAGAGAGGGGCAGTTGCAAACCCCCATAAAACTTATAAAATTGAAAATATCTAAACCAATTGGATTATTGTTCGCTCCAATGCGGAATACAAGCTAACCACGAGCTAAACCTTGCTGTTAATCACGTGAATGCGGTTTCAAAAATAAAAAAAAAAAATTTATTGGAATTATAAGATATGTAGTATTTAACTTTTGTCGTGAATCATGATATCAGAAAATGTGTTGAACATTTTATGTTACGTTATGCTTTGCTCTAAAGGTAATTGAAAGTATTCATTATTACTGCAACCGAAAGCAAACATTATGCAGAAAATGCCGATAGACTTTATTACCGTTGGTCAGCACATTGAAAATTCGTGACAATGATTAAATGAATGCAGGAGAAACTCAGACGAAATTATCAAGTCGCGTATATTTACAAACGATCTATAACAAGACATGGCACTATCACGTATTACTGGAAAAGAAAAAAACAATTTATTCTCCTTCAGTAAATAAAAATGAATACTGCCGACGCTCTATAATTATACCTTATCTGGGTTCATTGATTACAGCTTTGAAACTACGATTTTTAAATAAAAACACTTGTTTCGTCGCTGTCCAAATTGCACCAACTGTACGAGTATAAGTTTAAATGCTCTAGGGGAGAGGTACATTAAAACTCGAACTTTACCGAAAAACCCAATGGATATGGATCTTGTAAAACGATGCAGACAAATTTCTTCGCACAATTAATAAATATATTTCTATTTGAAGCTCTTCACTATGCAAAACAGCTACTGTGGAGCCTTCTTTTATAGTCAAAACGTGGCTGAAGAGCTCCCACAACCGCACCCTCCGCCGAGAATAACATCTCATTGTTCATGTAAATATTTGCTTTGCTTATAGCGCATTGTAATTGACAAATTAAAAAACATTTGTACGATATAATGATATAGCAACGAAAAGGAAACATAGTCCCAGCGGCTCTGGTCTCAAACTTCCGAATCCACCGATAAACTTGAAAAAGATTGTCATTCTAATTATATTGGCAAATTGTTTAATACAACGTACTCGATAACTTGTGCAAAAAAACATGAGCAACTAATTAACCGCTGGGTTCCGTTGCCTAGCTACGATTTTCCCATCGACACCAAACCAAAAAAAGTTAGGAAGTTAGTTAGTGAAGGACGAATAATAATAAAGTATTGGTCTACCTAAACGGACAGAGTAAGTAACAACACTAATTTTGTTTAATTCCTTTGTTATTAATATAACTAATTAAATGATGCTCTCCAATTTATTTTTTTTATTAATATATGTTTGCTCCTGTAGTAATTTGTAACTATAATACAGTTTATAATACAGTATACCAATAACTTCATCACAATCCAATTTAATGTTGTATTATTTATATATATTTAACGTTACATTCGATTATGGCTATTTAGGGGATATGAAATGGAACAACAACTGCCTCCCTGTGATCAATTTGTATGCCCAAAACTCCGGAATGCGATTTCTGGATAAACATTTTCATCTGAAAAATAAGATTAAGAAAGAATTAAGTTGAAGTTGCTAAAAAATAAAATTTAATAATCAAAAGCTTAATTGTTATCATACTATTACAAATTGTTGTTATACTTAATATGTAAGAAGTCAACACAATAATGTTTTTCAGTATCTTACAGTGCACTCGCTGGCCTTGCTCTTAAAATTTAGTTAGACTAAGACTTTAATGTGTTTTAAAGAATATATACATTGATTAAAAAAATAATTATTTCATTAGTTCTTCCCCTAAGTTTCCCCGTTTAATCCAAAAAGTATATTTTGAATATTGGATGACACTACCCCATCGTTTGCATATTATAACAAATAAAAATACGACCACTTCTATTACTACAGATTTGTAATTTAAACATTCATGATAAAAAATATATATAGAGCTGTCCCGTCGATCAGTAAAAAAGCGCATTTGCACAAGCCAAGGCAATATTAAATACCCTTGCGTATTTACTAAATCGGCTAAAATCTAATCAATCGATTCTATATGACATTATAATATCAATTACAGTCGAACTCCCCTAACTGTAATCACCATTATCCAAAGAAAAGGTTCGACCTCTGGAGACATCGACTAATTGAATTATTTTCAGTTTATTAAAAGAAACTATGAGTTAATACATTCATTTAAACATATCAATTCGCTTAGCAAATTTCATTCCTTTCTCCATTAATCTTCCACTAAATATGGACATATTTTGGTCTCTAGCTACTGTAAACCAATTGAGGACGGCTTTGTCGATACATATTGTCCAAAATAGCTTTTTTCGGTTTTTTGCTGCATCCAGAATAAGTTCCCTTTTCGAATGACGTTATAATTAATTATCTATTTTTTTAATATAGTGAAAACCGTACTTGCTGGGATACCATATTTCACAGTTATTTCATATTTTCTTGATTCACTTTCGATTTCTTTAATTAGTTTGAATTTTACTTCAAGTGATAAACATTTTAATACACGTTTTGGTAAATAATCTCATTCTGATGCTTTTTACAATGATTTTTAAGCGCGGTTGACAAAGAAGTACATTAAGGACGTCATTCCTTAAGATATGTCACCAGCCTATGCCATATTCTATTATATTGCATCATCATATGCTAATGCACATCATTTAACATATCCAAACGAGCCGATAACAGAAGCATAATACAGTAACAAAAAAATAGCACTTAATTAAGGCTTTCCCCGAAAAATTCAATATTTAATCGAGCTATTGAGAGATTTGACTTAAGGAAGATCGACTTACAAAAGCACAATTGTATGTTATTTGCTGAGTAAACGCTATTGCCTCTCGATTTAGTTCGAGTTAAACACAAATTCGAGTTATGGAAGTTCGATGGTATATTCATCAAAATAACTTCCTAGCAACGGTATATTAAGTTTGTCAAAAAAATGTGCGTAACTTGCAAAATGAAGTCTGGCAGACCCCATAAAGTATTCTTGATCAGCATCAACAGCCGAGTCGATATAGATATGTCTGACTGTATGATCACCTAAATCTCAGATACTATAAGACACCAAATTTGGTATGTGGATTCGTCGTCCTAAACAGAACATGTTTGTGATCAAATATTGCCACGCCCTATTCTACTGTAGCCCAAGGTTCCCTACTGTCGCATGCAGCCCTATAAATGAACACACGAAATTTCAGGAAATCCTTTTGATCTTGAATCAACATTGTTATTGGGTAAAGCCTACACACCATATAGACTTGCATTTTAAATTTGTTTCAAGCAAAACATTTAAAAAAAATAACTATCGGAAATCTTAAAATTTCGAATTGAATTCCAGTCGGGCTGATAATAATAATAGATCTTCGCGTATTTTTGATTCAATATCATATATAACATACATATATCACATGATCTTTACTAACCTGAGCAGTATCATCGGAGTAAATTGCTTTCGATACACAATACTGATGATTTGGAACATCTTTCAAGAGACCTGAAATAAAATATAAGTTAGCAAATAGCAAATTACTTGTACATACGTCTTGGTCGCTTAAAAATTATAACTAATAACTTATAATAAAAATATGGCTATACTCTTATACCATCCTTTCACTAAAAAGTATACACTCGCCGAAATTAAATTAATAGCACATTATATTTCGTACGTTTATTTTCTTTGTTTAATTGTTAAATAGTTCTTGATTTCAAAGATAATTTTATCGATTTTTGGAACAGCTTTAGTTATAAACCTATGCATAGTGAAGTTCATCAGGGAAATTAGATAATAAATTTTAAATGTTATGGTTACATATATTACGAATTAATAATTGTCTGAAAATTACCTCAAAACAATATTTGTCATAGAAACCTTTTTGCAAAAACACTGTGAGGAAATGCTGACCATTCTTTCACTGTCTGCTCAAGTTTTCGATAGGATTTAATTATGGGGAACCCGCTGGCAACTCCAAAAGTTTATATTCCCTTATTTGAAATTACTCACGACTAGTTGTTTTCAAATTTAAGGGGCACTATCCTGTTGAGCAGTTGGAGCTGTATCCAACTGCTGGTTTAAAAGATAACTAGGACCTCATATAGCAGGTTTGTACATCCTTTGTTCTAAGCCATTTTCAGGACTATCTCCGCAATCTAGTAAACTTATTATCCGATAGTTAGTACGTATTTTAAATTGTACGTATTATCAGGTAACCTACCAGCTTAATATTAGTTAAAACCGACCCGCTTGACGGAATCAATTATTTTAATTGGACAACTAACCTTTCAGAACGACACAGGGATGTTGAACATTGTTCCACTGCTGCTGAAGACGTTGTGAATATAATTTTATTCTGTCCGTGTACTCTTGATGCTCCAAAGTGTGAGAGTCCATAGCACCAACGTTAATCATGTTTCTAAAAGGGTATTTTTGCTTAATATATTGGGATTTCTATGCATAAATACTTGCGCGTACATTGCGGTGTTTTGTACTAATCTGGACAGCGCATTTTGGTCGTCTTTCTTTGGCAGCGACTGAGAATAATCATTGCTTAAATCAGCTGAATTACTTCTCCGCAATGCTGGACTTTGATTAACAGAATCTGCGAGAAGATGTGTTCTTTCGCTTGGTTCAATACCCTAATTGAAGATAGTTAACAACAATCATGAAAACAAAGTATATATGTTTTACCTGATTCCCCAAGTCCTCTGTACAGTGCCAGCAACTGCAAAATGAAGCCAGACACTCTAAAATTGAACGAATGTAATCCATTTGTGGGTTGATAATATTCTGTTTATAATTTCTAGTGATGGGGGAAATTATAAAAACATTATTAGGGGCACTCCTGAAAATGTCTGATCTCTACCATAACAAAACCTAATTATTACTATGTTTATGCGCAACTCATTTCGCGATATAATTTCATGTATATGTCTAAACACCATTGCAGGTATTCGGTTTAAACATTCTTTTCATTCTTTTCTTTTTACTGAAATTAATTTCCAACGCTAAAATTACGAATTAGCTGTGCAGATCTCAAAGCATATGAAAGTAATATAAAAGTCGATATGCATTGCAGCAGATAAATTAATCGTCAGAAAGGAGTTGGCATTGTCCAACACTGTTTGATAATCAGCTGATAAATGTCAGTGGACATCAAAGTATTCAGAGTCTTGCTAGACAACATATATCTTGGGTATATGACGGCTTAGACCGCCTTTGATGTTAACGAAACATATCTTTAATTTTTCAAGTAGTTTTAATTAAACGTATAAACACTATCCGTTTTGAAATGTATTACAAAATCAGCTGATGCAACCTTGCAACTTTACAGTGGCCGAGCAATGTGACCAACTTTTGATTAAATACTTTTTGGTATTAATTTTCGATGAAACCCGGTACTGCTGGCGAGCATAATCCAGTGTGACCAATGATACACCAAAAGTAATCAAGGTTTGAGTGGTCACACTCTTGTGGAGGCTGTAATTTATTTATATTCTAAGCATCCATGTGTTCCGTCTGTTGAATGCAAAAAAAGGTATAGTTTTATGTGATTCTTGTAAATTATTTATAACAATTCATTTTTAATGGAAGCTAAGATGTCTAGGTCAATGGAGCTGGATCATGAAAATGGGATAATATTAAATTTTAGCTAAAACTTAATAAATAAATGCGTTATTTTAAAAACTACATACTCTGAAAGCAAACTATTATGAAAAACCCTTAGAAAAAATAGTTGTTACACCTATTTTTATTTCAAGCTATTGCGCATTTTCTTTTCTTTTCAGTTGCTAACAAGCTGTTCGGTCAGGTTACCAACCGTTCACGAAATCTAGATCAAATAAATGCACAAAAAGTGTCGTGCCCTTCACTGAAATTTATATCAATCTAAATTAGTTTCAGGAATCCCACTATTAATAGCATAGTCCGGTCAACATAATCGATATAAATAAGAAGTATCGATACATTGCAAATTCTTTTTTGTGCATCACTAATAATAAACATTGTTGATAACAAATCGAGATGGTGATTGTTTTCATGTAAGAATAATAATATAACTGATAACTGCTTATTTTAAGAATCTTACTTTATGACAGGTTTTGGATAATTGTATGGCTGCTAGGTATAGCATCTGCAATTTTCTTCTGTCTTCGACAATGGGTTCTTCACTACAAAAAAAAATTACACTGCTCTTCGTCGGAAAAAAGATTACATGTTGGCATTTTTCATCCGTATTGCAATGCCGGTGGAGGAGGTGAACGTGTACTGTGGTGTGCGGTGAGAGCATTACAGGTACACGTATATAAGTTAGTTCTCTTAAACTTTTATTTAAACGTGTTCATATTTTATTTTTTTTAGAAAAAGTACGATAACATCAAAATAGTTATTTACACTGGAGACATTGACTCTACGCCCAGTTCAATTTTGCAGAAAGCGAAGAACATATTTAACATTGCACTCGAGGCTGAAAACATAACTTTTGTATTTTTAAAGCAACGACACTGGGTTGAAGCGAAAAAGTATCCCCATTTCACTTTGTTGGGGCAAAGCTTGGGTTCAGTTATGATGGGTTTGGAAGCTGTATGCAAATTTCCACCAGATATTTTTATTGACACAATGGGTTATGCATTCACATACCCACTGTTTCGATTTCTGGCTTGCTCCAGAATAGGCAGCTACGTCCACTATCCTGTAATAAGCACCGACATGCTTAAAAAGGTTCAATTCCGTCAATCGAGCCACAATAATAAGGCATATGTTGCGAGAAACCCTTTTCTTACATGGATCAAGCTTACGTACTATCGTTTATTCTCTAAGGTGAGTGAATTTCTATGTCATGCCAAGTCTATTAACAAATTTAAAATAAATATATTCCCTTGTATTATGATATTAAGGGAATTTACCCAACGTTGTTTTTGCTTATTTAAAATCTGTTCGAGCACTCGGCCAGATTACTTGTTTAATGATACACTTACAGTAAAAAGAAAACATTTCTTTCATTTTTCTTTAGATGTACAAATGGGTAAGCCGCTGTTCAGAAACTATTATGGTGAATTCATCATGGACGGAAAATCATATTATAGACTTGTTCAATGTTCCCTTAAGAACTCATCGAGTGTATCCTCCTTGTGAAATTGCACATCTAAAGCAGCTTGAACATATCGAAAAAAATAACGAAATTCTGATATTATCTGTAGGGCAGTTTCGCCCAGAAAAAAACCATCCATTGCAATTACAAGCACTGTACGAGTTACGAACGCTACTGGCCAGAAACGAAGCTCTGTGGAATCGTATTAAACTTGTCATTGTAGGATCTTGCAGGAATGATGAAGATTATGAAAGGTTAAAAAATATGCAGGACCTTGCAAAGCATTTGTCTCTTGAAAATTCTATTGAATTCAAAGTTAATGTTTCATATGACGAACTTTTAAAAATATATCAACAATCCACAATTGGCATACATACTATGTGGAATGAGCATTTCGGGATTGGAATTGTTGAGTGCATGGCAGCTGGTCTTATTATGATAGCTCACAAGTCTGGAGGCCCGTTACTTGACATTATTGAGACTTCTGAAGGTTCCCAAAATGGTTTTCTTGCAACGGATGCTGTCGAATATGCTGGGTGTATATTGAATATTATACTTAACCCAATAGATGCAAATAAAACAATTGTAAATGCAGCAAGGTGTGTATAATGTTAATTTATGTTGAATATGAAACTTTAACTTCTATATATTATAGGTCATCTGTTGAGAGGTTTTCCGAAAAAGAGTTTGACGATCAGTTCTTACGTGCAATTTCCCCAATTTTTGTTTAACTTAATATTTCCATTACTTATGTTTAAATATACTCACATCCCAAAGAAAAACAAATGATTATTAAAAATGTTTAATATTTTAGATATTAACTTGCTCATTAATTATATAAATAGTATAGCGTATAGTACTTATGTTGCTACAATAAATATGTTTTAATTTGAACATTTCCTAGCCGCCATCTGATTTCTATGAATACTTAACTAAAATAAGGTGCGAAAACTAGAAAATACCGTTTTACAGCCGGATACGATTTAGTCAGGTTAATAGTCGATCTTGTGGTCTTGATTTAAATAACAAATCAAATGTCAATCAAAATACTGGTAAAATAGATAATGCCTAGTATACCCAGTGCCGAGGGTGTAGTAAATTTGTGCAAATGTATGTAATAGGCAGAAGATTGCGTGACAAAAATAGCATATTTATATTTTGATATAGCCATGTCTGTACGAACAAAACTCATCTCAGAAATAAGTAGTAAGAGCTATAAACATAAAAACTTGCATATAGACGCCTTACATGAAGTGTTGCCCGAATTTCAAGAGCTTAAATTTCGTTTCATATAAATAACCCGTACAGTCGGGAGCCCGACCGTAATATACCTTCTAGCAGTACAAGGGTGTCACTCATATGGAGTTTCTCCCGATGTAGTTCTCTTGTAATTCGCTATTTCTCAATTTAGAGGCGAAGGGAGCCTTACATTATGATACATTTTCTGGACACATCGACCCCAAGTTTGTCATTATGTTCCTACAAAACTACTCTAGCTCTAGATTTAAAATTGCCATTGTCAAAAATTTAAAAATAACTTGATCTGGCTGCATATATAAGGAGTGCTGGAGATTAAGTTCTGCTTCTATCTCTTACCATTTGTGAGATCTCTTCGTTTATGCGGACATACGGACATGGCTATATCAACTCGGCTGTTGATGCTGATCAAGAATATATATACTTTTAAGGGGCTGACTTCCAGATTTCATTTTACCTGTTACATACTTTTTAAAAACTTAATATACTCTGGACTAGTGTAAAAATTAAATAATATAAAGTAAAAATAGAGTTAATATATAAATAAATACAATAAAAAAATTACTAATTTTTAAAGTTAAAACAATAGATAAATAAATATACATATATAGCAAAAGAATCGAAATTTGAAAGAGATTGATAAAGAATGGGAGTAGAGAGGCCACAAATATTACCGTTTTGTGGCATTGGAAGGCACATAGTGTTTGGAGCAGTAAGAGTAGAAGAAATACAGCTACGATAAGAACTCTTCTTCATAGATATTATCTCAACCGGATTATAAACGGACGGTCTCCTGTCACGACATTCTAAGCTGAGAATTCACTAAACCAGGGAACCTGCAGTTTTTGCAAACTCTGAGGATAAATCGTCAAACTTACCATTGCAGAATACGTCGCCTTAGCTAGGATATGTAGTATTCTAGAGAAACATATCATCCATTTAGGAGAAATAGAAAAGCTCAACCCTGTACAAAATCTTGAATTAAATTTCTTTTATCTTCTGTCACTCTTTAGTGTTTAGTGTTTAGTTTCGCAATATTACAATTGAATTGCATAGACTTCATAACGATAAGCACAAAACCGTTGACCCCCAAATATAAGATATTTATTTTATTCAACATTTAAAATACAGTGATGTTTACTTATTAAAATGATATGATTTTTATTTATTAAACATATACATCGACATATTCTAAAGTTTTGTTTAATTTATTTTTATTATTTTTTGCTAATTTTAAATAGTATAAGTATCTATTATGTGCCTTAATTGTATGAAATATATGAATCATTACGACATCTCTTAAAATATTAATACGCATATTCGATATTGATCGTTTGTTTCGTATAATTCTAGTTATTTGCTTATCCTTGAAACTCTAATGAAAATATGTTTTAAAGAATACAAGTAGAAGAAGCACATGGTTCGTTCTGCTATTAATTTATTGTAAATAAGATGGAACAACTGAATAAATAATATTAACCTGATTATTTAATTGCACGGATCGTAAATAGGATATAATTTTTTCAAAATTAAAATTATGTGAGCATATGAAATAACTATAGGCCAAGTATGACAAAATCAATTAATCGCAGTTCTGCGATCTTAGAATACACAAAATGTGTAAAACACAAAAGACACGGGTCATTTTTATTTGATACCCTTGCAGAGTCTGGCTGATTTCAAAAATAGTTTTAATATAAGGTAAATCAAGTTGAGAGATTTCCAGAAAAAAACTGATTCAATATTCATCTTTAAAAGTGAGTCTAGTTTGCATAGAAACAGTCGGACAGAGGGACATGGCTACATCGGCTTAGTTCGTCGTCCCTATCTTAAATAAAAATACTTTAAGTTTTCCATCGCCAGTTGTAAGGCGTTACAAAATTAAAATACGGCAACTGCCTATAGTAAAAATGCAGAGTTAAGTTATCGAATTACCTATCATAATGAACGTTTACTAAATTTATGAAGATTTAAAGTAAATATAATATTTTCATAAGTTTCCAGATTCTTTTGCCGTTATTACTTACTCAAAGTCTTAGCAAAATTAAAATTCAAAAACAAATTTATAATAAATGATTTGTTTACATTTTTAGTTGCGTGAAGACATTTTTCACAACTGTTGGTAAAACATTTGTTTTTATTAATTTTAATATTTACAATATACTTAGATTATAATAAGAATTTTAAGTTTAAAGTTTTTCTCTTTCAAGACATATTTCTTGACTATACCGTCTTATTTATAACTATTTATTAATCTAAAAATGTTTATTTATGTATAATCAACGTTCTTTATTTATTTCTTTGTTTTTGTGTTACTTTCCGATGGCCAATTCTATTATATTTATGCCAAAAAATGTGTAATGATCTTGAGGGATAATTGTTTGAGATATGGTGTTCTACATATAACTTTTTTATGATGAACCTTCTGGTGCTTCATTCATTGCCGAACTATATCATATAGTTTTTGTAAGCATTTCAATTGAGAACCAAACACCTTTAATCTTGCCATAATAGGTTATTTTTAATTAATGTAATTGCTCAATATTTATTTACAGTGTGTTTCATACCACTCATTTTGGTTAGATCTCATAGAATCATTAGTAAGTATTAATATGCCTTGGACACGTCGAGTATCCAAAGCTTATCATTGTTATACACTACTCGTCAATGTTTTGTCACTATCAGGATAAATGTAAAAGATCATTGACCATTGATCATTAGTTCATAAATATACAGCAAATTTTTCTTATCTATTCGTTTTTATTTTCTCTATTCCATACTTCAACCAGGTCAATTTGGTTATTAGTTAAAAAGTAGAAATAAACTCGTTACCGCTATGCTCATATATGCAATAGGGTAGCCAGCTTTTCATCAATTATAACTCAATGTTCATAAATCATGGTACCACAAGTCTACTGTGGGCTCAGTGTCTTCCAAGTTTTAACAAGTAAAACTCATTCACTCGAGAGACATTGCTAAAAGATATCTAAGTAATCTGATTAACTCATTACGAATTATCTAAAAGCAAAAGTACTTAACTTAGATAAATACATAAACGAATGTTGAATCTCTTTTTGTATGTGTGAATTTGAAAACTTTAAGTTTTAAAAAATAAAAATTTATGGAGATAAAAACTTATAAATACAACGACTTCTACTTCATGAAAATCGATTTACTTATATAAATTTAAAAAGAAAAAATTAGTTACAAATTAAATCGAGCTTGGAGTGAATCGTGAATTTAGAGATCCCGATGTGGGTATTATAATTTAGTAATTTAATTAATAATTTTGTAGCTGGCTTGCCAACTTTTCTTTCTGGTTTTCTATTGATATAATTCTTGTGAGTTTATTATATTTAAAATCATTAAATATTTCAACATAATAAAGCTGTCAAAATATATGAATTATTAAAGTAAAACAAAAAATTATTTTACACGTGAGATACTTTATACGCTATGATACAATTATAGTTTATTTTGACAAAAATCATAGGCAACATTGCTTGGTAGCACAAACATATAAGTAGCAATATATTTCTATGACCTGCTCATTCATCATGATACAAAAAATGTGCTATCATTATACAGTATCAGTAACGATCTCCAGAACAAATCAATCATTAAATGATCGGGGAGCTAGTCAGTCTGATAAACGTAAACAATAAGTCTGAGCCAATTAGGGAACAGTGTGATCAGCTGAATCTATCTATACAAATCCAGATCGCAGTCTGAAATTTCCAGGATGATTCCGAAAGTCCTAACAATTTGATACACCCTCATATGCATTGCATGTTTCTGTCTGGATCCCATTTTTATTAGCGCTTGTAAGTAGAATTGTTATTGAAATTTAGATTTAAATTTTGTGTTGATGGGTTGTGTTTTTAACGAGTGCTTTAAATCGACATTTTTTCCTTTTTTTTGTGACTTGTATTCAATTACATTGTTATGTTCATATAAGAAATTATTATGTAAGATTGCTTTATTTCGAATGATCATTATTTGGATTTATCAAATGAAAAGGCTCAAGTTTACGCAAACTAGTGGGCTACATTGGGATTCTATTACTGTAGACCCTGACAATTTATTACTACGGTCCTAAATGATTTCAATCATTTCGTGTTCAAATAATATTAAATAGTATTATTTATGAAAAAACATTTGCTCGCGAGTTTACAATATCTTCGCTGTTGCTCTTATTTTAATGCGATAGTGTAGTGCGGCAGTATTCCTTATAAAGAATTTATTATGCATGCTAGATAATTATCTTATCCTACAGATAAATGAATTTTTGTTAGAATATTTATATAATGGGTATTATCTTGTTTCGCAAACAAGATTAGTTAGTTCTGTATCAATTGCTTTCATATATGTATCAATATTTATGATTTGATGTCTTTGGCCTAATATTATCATAAACACGTTATCCATTTATGGAAATCTAGTGGTACTAAGTATCAAATAATATTCTTACATGTTTTTTTAGTTATATAAAATTAAAATCGTGTTTTTATAAAATTTAATATTTTCGGAATAATGATAATGATCCTTAAAGAATAGACTGTTTATGTCATGAAATGTGACGATGACACTGAAAAGGTAGTTAAAATACTTAAAACCCAAAATGATGCTTACACATAATAATGTAAATCTATTTTAATTGTGACCTTCTGACATATTATTATATTAAAGAAACTTAGACTTTAGATCGTTAATACTCTAGCAATTTAAATATATATATATTTATACAGATTGGTTTATAAACATAATTTTTAATATCTACTCATTTTTTAAATATGTACACATTCTAAATATGTAGTAAGGCACCTTTGAACTTATATTTGCCAATAACTTAACATATTTAAGTATTGATTATAAACTTAAATGATGCTAAAATAATGTAAGGTAAAATGATTGCAGCCATAGTCTTTGTTATTCGATTACAGCATGAAATTCCCATTTTATATTCCATATCGATGTCAAGAAGAAGATCGTGATTTCGAGTATAAAACTGATGAATGTCGCTGATCTAAAAATATTGTTTTCATTTTTATTAATTAAACATTCTTTAAATAGCTCTTTTCACTTTAAATAAAAGAACAGCTTGTCTCAGTTATTGAGTCACAAAAAAATATATCGGTCATGAATAAATTTATTGGAAAGTAAATATTGGGGTAGTAAGGCATACAAAATACATCTTATACAGCTCATTGATCAGATTTTTATAATAAGCTGAGCAGTTCTGACACGGAAGATAATTTTACAAGGTAAAAACATAAAGTAAAATAAATTACTAGAGACATCAGTTGGTCAACATCTTGACAAATTGAGCCAAATATGGTTCAGTTTATGCATTGTAAAGACCGAAACTCTTGTACCGGTATGGTTGTCGGTACATTTCTGGTAAAGCTTTTGGTTTTCTGTATGTAATTTAAGTTGAAGTTTATGTACCGTTTAGTACGCATTGTATCGTAATAATATGTATTATTATACTGGAACGTATCTGTACTGGTCCCGCAACCGAAGGAACCCTACAGAAATAAAACCTGCTACCGAAATACTCCTTCGGTACGTACCGATACCGAAACCGATATTTCTTTCAGTATGAATCCCTAGTTAAAACTGATCAGGACATAAGACACGTGCTTTGTTTAATCATTAATAGGACAAGTATATATGTTTATTTATACTTTCAGTTACATTTAAGTTGAGCACAATGAAATTTCTACAAGAGAAGGAAGTTATGCAGATATTATTGTACGAAGTTTATTAGCAAATGATTTTCATTTGACACAAAGCACCTAACTTTAATCGGTATTTGAAAGAAATATTGTGGAATATCCATTATAGATGATGGATACGGATATTGAAGTTCATTGACTGCTCTCGCAGTTTGTCTATCTTTAGCAGTTAATTTATACTTCAGGCCCTACTCGTTTGAGCGTACATTTATAACTTCGCTCTATATATTCTTACAAAAAGAAGTAAATTTATAATTACGAAACTAATAGTTGTTAATTGTCATTATTCTTAACATAAAGGAGTATTTTAGGCATGATATAAGTTTATTCGTTGTCTTACCATATTTGTGCATTTGCACAAAAAACTAGAATTTTGTCTCTTTGAATACTAACCTCATTCCATCCGTATTTATTTTTAGCCTGAACAATTGCTTCGTATACAGCATTGTGTTCTAAATTTCTTACTACATATGACATTAAATAATGTGTTCCATCAGTCCGAATTGGGATGGGCTTAATATGATATTCATGCCATTTACCAGGATGTTGGTACGTTTCGTTCATCTAAAATAGTAGATGCACACATTATTATATAAATATATACTGTTAGGTGTAAAATTATTAAATAATTATTACCAGGAGTCGTCGATATAAAAGTTTAATTTCATCTAATGGTGGTATAGACTCTATTGTCCAAGTTAAGTTATAATGATCTAGGAATCCACTTAAGGCGGGAGAAATAAAATCAGCTGGTCCTGGGCGTCCGGAGACCTCAATGTATTTCTTAGTTCTTCCCAGTGCATTATCAGCCACACAACTATAATTTCCAAAATCGGTTGGTTGAAAATTTCTAATAATAAGACTATATCTATCGTCGTGAGGATACATCGAACGGCGATCCGTAGGATCCAGTAAGAAAGAGTTTTGGTACCACAACATCTAAGAATAGAGAATAAGAATGCAAACATCATGTAATCATCGTATAATGAAAGTGCAGAGATAAACTTACTTCCGAGTTGACATCACCATGAACCACACAAACGAGCTCTATATCATATCCTTCGGCAGCATGAACCCAAGCCTTTTCAACAGTTATTTCGGGTGGAGCTTAAGTGGGACGAGAAATTATAATTTTAAATGTTAGACATCAATCAGTAGACAACAAATTTCTTGATATTGTTTCAATCAAGGGACGCACAACTGATGTATTCTAGTAAACCACAGCAAATAATGAACTTATTTGTTTTATGCTGGTAGATATTGTTAAAAATTTAGGAAATCGCCTTGGCAAAACATGATCGGTTTGTTGATGTAGGGGACAGGCTTAGTCTCGAGCTGTTGAAAGCAATACCAGAAATTTCCTAAATAAAAATACCTAGTAAAACTAAATATTTACTTTTCTTCCTCAATCCTGAGATAAGACTTTTAGCAACGTATCTGATATACAGTATAAACAAGTAAACACAAAATTCTAAAATTTTGAGTTATGACTCTTTCTTTAAGTGTTGGGAACATATTCCGTTAAGCACATAGAACATATTTGATAAGAGTTTCATATGAAAAATCTGTTGAAGCATATGCCTTTCTATATTTTAATTTTGATAAAACTCATTCTTTTTCTTTCAAAATACCACGTTGACTTCGTAGGATTCAGCTATTCAGTGATAACAATTGCCAATTGTCGGTAAGGTGGCGTCGTGCACACTTTCCATTTTATAATCACACAAATTTTTATATTCTAAGCATTACCAGATACTTTTGCAGCTGGTTTGTCCATGCTGGAAAGCAGTAATCGATCTTATGATCTAAGTGTTGTAGATGTCATTTAAACGTTAAGTCTAGCACCGATCAAAAACTGGCCACAAGTCGCTTATGATTAATAAGAGATTAATTTTAAAAATATTTAATTAAACAACTTACATAAAATCGTCAGCTGAATATCCATTGAAACACGTTCTTTAACACCATTATCAGCTGAACATTGATATGTCCCAGCGTGGTGTCTGTCCACATTCTCTAGAATCAATGTTGAGCTGTCGGATAAGTGAGTCGGTCCGGAGTATACGTCTTTCTTGAACCAGTATATTGTGGGCACTGGATTTCCCGACGCTTTACACTCTAACGTAACTGTGCTTCCTTTACGTGCAGTTACTTGTCCATTATGTGGAAGTGCCCTTAATGTCGGTGGTACTAAAGTAATAACATACAACAATTAGTTTAGCCTGAATAGATCTTAATTAATTGTATAATACCCAATATTTCAACAGTATGAACTTGATCTCGATTTTCTTGGTCCCCAAGTTGACATATGTAATCGCCAGCATCCTGAGTTTTAACACCGTTAATCTGTAGATTATAGTCTCCGACAATTTTAAACCTTTGATCTCGAGAGATTTTCAAATGACCAGCAGTGAGAACTGAAGATCCCTTTCTCCACAATAGTACAAATGATCCTAAGTTTTGCACCTTGCAGGGCAATTCAATAGTTTCACCGACTATAACTTTGTACAGGTGACCCCTTGATAAAAACTTAGGTGCTGTAGTGGGTGCCTCATTCTCTCCCACTGCAAAAGATCCATCTGAAAAAGTGGCTGCAGATTTTATTGAAATTAAAAAAAATTAATCTTATTTTCCTTTAAATATCGTGATATTATATTATATTTTAAATAAATCATGGAAAATAAACACTTCCACAAAGTTAATAATGAAATATCATTTTCTCCTTGTTAACTACTCAAAACATAATGATCATTTGCATTCATATTTAACCAAACGAATTATGATTTAAATTTAAATCCTGCATACTTTTAACAGCAAATCAAATATATGTCTTCAGTTCTTCAAATTCACACAATATTGACTTTTTGATTAATTGAGGTAAATTATCGCTATTGTTGACACTGAGCAGGAATATGTAGTTTTTAAAGCTCGGTGTCGCTTTGTTATGACTGTCTTATATATTTTTAAAAAAAATTAGAATTAGAACTGGTTTTTACGTTAGTTAGCACACAAATCGATCTCTGCTAAATTTAATTTTACAAATAGTTTTTGTTGTCATAACCAAATCAACACACTATTGAAAACTCTTTTCTTTAAACACCATCCAGATATCTTAACGTTCAATTTGATATTTATACAAAATATGAAATAGATGATAACAAAATGTATAACCTTGTTTCCTATCGGCTCTAAGATCTAAGTGTTCATGGGAACGGATATCTTCTTCTGCCTGTCACAGTCATTGGCTCTAATGCTGGCTTAATACAAGCATTACGATTTTTTTAATAAAATGTTTGGTGAAAAAGCGAGTTTCTTCAACAAACAAAAACCATATTACAGGGACCCTAAAGGTCAAAGGAGTCACGAGGTTTTCTATTTCTTAATGAAGTTAAAATTATTATTATTATCAATAATAAAAATTCGAATAGGAGTACAGCAATCGTTACAGTTTCATTCCTTTATTGTGGGTACTCACCTTTAAACAAAATTGTAAAAGCCAAAAAGTAAATAAGCCACTGCCACATAGGCAATTGATAGGTTATGTATATTATCTGTAACAAAGAAGATATTAATTTAAAGTAATCGAACTTCTTTTATTTTAAAAACAATTTTCTTAAAACTCCCAAATTGGGAATGCATTTTAATTGTAAGATAGTCCATATAATGTATAAGATAAATGAAAGCTACATTTATTCAAAGAAAAGATCCGATCATATCATATCTAATTTGCCTAATTACATTTTAGTATTTGCCATTCAAATTTGCTTAGAAACATAACATATTATTCTACTTTTCTGGTCACTACAAATATTTCGCATTTCCCAATAATATCGATTTATTGAATTTGTTGTAATTGCATATTATATTTTTATCACTGATAAGTCTTTAACCTAAGTATGAAAACGTCAATTTTTAAAGAAGATATAATTTTGATTGATAGTGGAATCTATCTGCAAATTGCTTGTTAATAATGCGATTCTTAGTGTAGAACAACTTTGGCCCTTTCGTAATTTATGTGATTTATGTTTTTAAGAAAGATAAAAATTGATTTGGACGATTTTTATGCGGATTCTGCACAGCGAAATTAAAAATCAAATAGTGAAATGCTGCTTTTAAGCTCGGACGTTAGAAATGGTTTATCCCATCGGTATTTGTCCTCATAGAATCTGGACACACTCCTAATAATTTCATATAAAATTGCAAATACCAATTAAATATATAATACCAAAAACCAATGCAAATGGGTCGTTTATATTTCCATCGGGGAGCATCGGTGAAAACATGCCACTTTTTCACACGAGACACTTTTTTAACAAAAACTGTCGGTGATTGCACACCAGAGAATATGGAACAATCGAAAAGATATAATCGAATCCGAAGAATACCAAGATGGGTGTGTCAGCCAACAAAGTTGTGGCTCTGAGTTTTTGAATCGATTCGAAGACGAATTGAGAAAACTACCACATTTGACAAAACAAAGGTTTATTTCCAACAGGACAACTCATCGGAACTCAAGTGCGTTGTTGCCATGACAAAAATATGAATTGTTTCAGCACCCACCATAGTTTCCAGGCTAATCCCTAAATTTGAAACATTATAGGTTATCTTTGGCACGCCAGATATACCGTTGCGGATTATGCTTTGGTAGCATATATAGATAAAGTAGCCTATTGTAGCGTAATTTCTTTACGATATTTAAACCAATACCAAATACAGAATATCTGCGATTGGATGGGAAATCTTAAGACCCAACAAAGTTTTACGTACTGAACCTACATTTTTTACTGATCGTTCTCATAGCGCACCTAAGTATATGGTATTGCGACGCATTCAACATACAAATACATAGGGCATCAATTTGGTTTTAATACTGTTGATGTTGGTCAAGAATATATTTTCTTTATGGGATATGCCACGCCTCGTGTAATACTTATTTCGTGAAAAAGCTCCGTTCTGCAAGGGTATGGAATGTTACTTTAAGACACTTATTCGTTTCGATCGACTAACATTCGTGTTTTCTGTTCACTTGGCATTCGCATTTGATAGGGGGCCTAATGAGTGTTAATTTCGTCTGCTCATCGTCGACATGCAAACGCCAATTTGCCGAATAGCATATAACGGTGGAATGAGCGCATTTTCAAAGTAGTGATAAAACTATTTAAATATAATGATTTAAAAAAAGTTATAACTAATAGATAAAACAGTACAATAACGTAAAATGTATAATTTAAGTATCGTAATTAAAGTAAGCTACTTATATCGGATGGTTACCATACTTATTTTATTTATTTACTTAATATTGGTCACGCTGAAAAAGGCTGTTGTTTGAATTTGTTCCTAATTATTAATAAATACTTGTGTATGTATATGTATGCATATTTAGTGTATACATTCATTTGAACATACCATGTTTTAAAATAATATTAACACCAATTCTCTTTAAGGGAAGTTCTTAATAACTAGAGCTAATAGTTAATATGTCATGTACATATATGTACATATAGATGTATGTATGTCTTATATATCAATCACTTTTATTTTAATTATATACATATATATAATTCTGTTTATATCTATATACATTTTTTTTATGCGCATATCCGAATATTAATGTATGTCTGTATGTATGTACATATGTATAAGCATGTATACTCACAAGTCTTATTAAACTTTATGTTAGATTAATTTATTTTCATAGATACACATCAACATTCTATGTACATGCACCTGCATACATACAAATATGTATTTATGAGCATGGATGCATGTATACATACATACAGCAATTCAATGAATTAAATGTCTTAATATCGTTTAATAAAGTTTTCGTATAGTTATGTATGTATAAGAAGAGGTGAAACTTATAATCGTGCTTGAGCGTTAGCACATATTATGTATGTAAGTATGTATATTGTATGTATCCAGTATATACGTACGATATACACAGAAAAATGTAATTATGATAAGTAAATGCAAATGAATTCATGGATATGTCAGTAAATACATATTTATGTAATATATACGTTGGCATGTAGGTACACATGCATACATATATATGTATAAATGTAGATATATATTCGATTGAAGCTCTCAGATGCAAAACGGGCGAGTACGAAGACTTACCATATTAATTTTATTTTTAATCCTGTTTCTTTTATTCCATAAAACAACGGCCCGATTATCGATCTCACATAAACATGTATGTATTTTAAGCAACAAATTTTTATAATTTCAATTAAATGTAAACAGTTATCTTTATCAGTTATAAAATACACCAATGTTTCTGGGTGACAAGTATAATTGTATTTATCCTTAACATTTTCAGTCTCACTGCGCATGTCCAACTTTAAAACGCTTTTACCTCTAAAGCTTTTCGAAAGCTTTACACCAAGTTATTGTACAGTGGGCCGCATGGTGGCATTTAAACAACCAAAATACTTACAGATTCTTACACGAGCATCCACGGCCCAAGTCTCTAGCTTTTAAATTGCTCTTGTAATTAGATCCTCTACCTTAAAAACAAGCCGAACAGTCGAGCGCGCGCTACAGTAGTATACCCTGTGCAGGTTTTCAAAGAAAAGTATTTTAATTATAATGAGATTTAAATATATCGCGTGAAGTCGATATTGCTTGCATCAAGAATAGTTAGTTTGCAATAGTCTGGCAATACTGGACTGCGACTGATGATGTGAAAATGGTTTATTGCTTAAGTACTATGAGAGAAATGTAACATTATCAAACACGCGTATAGGCAATTGTTCATATTTAGTATTATATTATAAACATCATTATGAGTTTTCGGTGCACGAAATATGTTTTTAAGTTTTCAGTACTCGACAACTCCTAAACAATAGTGCTGAAAAATGTTATCATATGCGCCCTCGCTCTGGCCAACAGTTATGAAATACATAATTCATAATACCCTTTTTTGCCCATTTTTAATGGCCCAGCGTATAAAACGTAGCAAGAGTCTATTGAGTTCGTCAAAAAAATGTGTGTAAAAAACCAAAAACCAAGTCAAGCTGACCCCTTTTCGAGCTGGTTTTAATATCTCTAACATTTTGGCTAGAGATTTGCTCAATTTCAGCAATATACAACTTGTTATGCACCATAAGTGTTACTGTTTTGAAAAAGTCATTAAATTTCTGAAATATCTTTATAAACACATTTCAATATTAAACATTATTTAATTAATTATTTGTAACTATACGAATTATCTCGATATTCTCTTGTACAATATGCAATTCGCTGCTGACGTGGAAAACCGTCCCGAACAAGACATATGTAATATGTATTTGATAAGCGATTAATCGAACTTATTTCGAACGCTTCATTACAAGTCTCAAAAATATAAATTTAAAACAATTGATAAAGGAATTTGCAAAAATAAAACATAATATAATATTATGTATAAATTTATTTTTATTGAGATTAGTCTTCTATTCACTCACGAGAACACTCTTCTCAAAGGATCTTATAACTGGCTAGCAGATATTTGTGCAGTTTCATTAAAGGCTAGAGGTTACCAACAAGATCCTTAGCCCCTTTAAAATTTTACGTAGTGATAGAATATTTTTGGCCTTATTTAAGTACAGACTCAAAGACATTCTAACTTATTTTATCGGTTTATGATCTTGTGAATCACTTGGAAAATAGCTCTTAAATATATCTTTCGAAGGATTTTTCAAACATTTTTATAGCTTTTAAGGTTTGGAAACTGTAGAGGTGTTAGTTTTAGCGGTTTTAGGCGTTTTCTTGTTAAGTCCGCGCTTTTCAAAAAGTCGTAGAAAACATTTTTCTAGGTACATGATGGGGAATACGTCCACAAAATTTTAGAAACCTATTTCAACGCTTTAATACAAACAAGTAGAAAATCTGCCTTTGTTTTTAATTCCCGAAGTAATTCTCTTGTAATTCTATTTTTTTAAATTTAAAATTAATTAAAATTTCTTGATTTGTGGGCGAAGAGGGAATGGCATCCAAAATTAAAGATAAACCTGATCTACCTGCAAATATAAGCTGTGCACAAATTATGAGTATATTGGGGTAATGCATTCATAAATTTAGAAAAAAATTACATCCGGAGTGAATTTGAGCGTACAGTACTTTTACAGGGCATATTACGGTCGATTTATCGATTGCTACTGATCTTTAAGACCTTTGAGAACGATCAATTGTTTGCCAAACAGACTTCGAAAACACAAGCCCTTTTTCTTACATCTCTATATTTTTTACCTGATTACTGACTGGCTAAATCACCTGCCAAAATATTGTTTAATAACGAGTTTCACCAAGTGGCTGAAACTCTTGTCAAAATATTCTTCACCCAATTATGATATGTATTTACAAGACGTGAGACCTAGAACACTCGATTCTGCTTAAGTTAGAACATGTCTTCAAACAATATCGCTGACGTACAGTTCTGCTTTCCTTCATACTAATTAACATAACGAATATTTAGTGGACTTTTGGACTATATTTGTCTATATGACACAATTACTCTGTTTATACGAAAAAGTTTATGTAATCTTAAATTTGCAAAAATTAAATTGGCCCCTGTTTAAACTCACACGACAAATTCACGAAACATAAGAATCGAAATTGCCAAATCTTAATAACTTTTCGAAAGTATTTAAACTACTTATTTACCAACAGCTGATTTAATATAAACAAACGCAAGAAAATAATTTGTTTACCAATTTAATTATAACTTTGTCAATTTTAACAACTTTGCAAGTAGATACTTTGAGAGCTGCACGGCCGATTTGTAAATTCAGAGTTGCCACCCAATTTCAATTGGTTGCGCCAACAAATCACGAATTGAGGCTGAATTCATTATCAACTTTCGTAATAGTCAAATACATGAAATGGTGTTTAAACATGCATTTTTAATACCATTAAATTAAATTATTTCGCAAAATGGGCCCCATATAAACAGGGTAAACTTCAACATTAAAATAGTTTTCAGGAATTCCACTACTAAATGCAGGTTTACAAAAATATCGATGACTCAACAAATCCTAAAATCATTGGTAGTATCGATAGTTCTACAGCTCTAGCTCGTCACACAAATGCTTTGTTTACTTTTATAATATCAATCTTAATTCATTAAATGAGTGCATTAGAATCTTTTTATTTAATTAGTACAATTATTGCCCTTTTGCTAACTGAGAGTGCACCAGAACCAACGAAGCCATCATCCTCTGAGAATGTTGGCTTTGTGGTAAATACCGTTCCTAATGAATTTATTGTAAAATTTCGTTCGCACTACTATACAAACGTCAGAGAAAACTTTATTCAAAGAAGGCTCGCCCAGCAAAATGTGTGTATAAATTGTGCGTAATGTAAACAAAACTTGGAAACCAAACATGTATTTCTTTTAGGTGAACTGGTCAATTGTACCTCGCAATAATTTAGCTAGTCATTATCCAAGTGATTTTGATATTTTTCACATCTCAGACGCTAATTACGCTTCAGTTAAATCCATTCTCGAAGCAATCAAGCTTCATCCTGCTGTTAAGACAGTTGTCCCTCACCGCAGTGTTCAACGGTCTTTGGCTTCTCGCAACAATACTTTTAATTACAATATTCGTCAACCCCAAGGAGTTGCTCGGAAAAAACACGCAAATATTGTGAATTCGCATAATGTCGCCGGATCTTTACATGCGGACGTTCTTTGGAATCTTGGCATTACGGGAAAGGGCGTTAAGGTTGCGATTTTTGATACTGGTTTGACTCAGGATCATCCTCATTTCCGAAATGTCAAGGAGCGATCGAATTGGACAAACGAAAAGTCTCTGGATGATGGAGTTAGTCACGGCACATTCGTTGCAGGAGTGATAGCTTCATCAAAGGAATGTCTGGGATTGGCTCCCGACGCCGAGTTGCACATATACAAAGTCTTCACAAATTCCCAGGTAAACTTCAAATGTTGAATAACTAATGTGAGCAAATATAATCACTATCTTCGTTATACAGGTTTCGTATACTTCCTGGTTCCTAGATGCTTTCAATTACGCTATTTATAAAAAAATAAATATAATCAATTTAAGTATTGGCGGTCCAGACTTCATGGATTTACCGTTCGTTGACAAAGTCTTGGAGTTATCTGCCAATAATATTATAATGGTATCAGCCGCAGGCAATGATGGTCCTATATATGGCACACTCAACAATCCCGGGGATCAGAGCGATGTGATCGGTGTAGGTAGTATTAATTTTGACGACAAAATTGCCAGATTCAGTTCTAGAGGTATGACAACTTGGGAACTTCCGTTAGGTTATGGAAGGGCAGGACTGGACATTGTCACTTATGGCAGTCAAGTGGAAGGAAGCGACGTGCATACAGGTTGCAGACGTTTGTCGGGAACTTCGGTTTCGTCACCTGTTGTTGCAGGGGTAGCGGCTTTATTAAGAAGCGGTGCATCGCATAAAATCGATATGGTCAATCCATCATCGTTGAAGCAAGTGTTAATCGAGGCAGCTGAAAAATTGCCGAACTACAACATATTCGAGCAAGGACAAGGAAAACTTAATTTGCTAAAGAGTATGCAGCTGCTATTACGCTACAAGCCTAAAATTAGTCTTATACCATCTTCGCTCGATTTTACAACAAATTATATGTGGCCTTACAGTAGTCAACCGTTATTTTTTGGGAGCGTACCCACAATTGTAAATGTTACAATTCTAAATGGCATATCTGTTACGGGAAAGGTTGTTGGACAACCAAAATGGATTCCAGATCCTACTAGTTATGGCCGTTACCTCAACATATCGGCGTCATTTTCAACCATGATTTGGCCCTGGACCGGGTGGATGTCAGTTTACATCGGTAAGTGTAGCACCCACACAATATTCTTAATCCTATATTAACTTATAACTACAGCTTCCGGATTCAAGGGATAGTGTATCAATTAAATTAAAGATGAATGAAGCAATAATTGAAAGGATTAATTTAGTCAAACGAAGATTGAACTATGTATGAATATATTTAATTTAATTTAATTTTTTTAATTTAATTACTTGGATGCATCAACCCATGCCGATTTGTTTTTTTTTAAATTTTCTACACATAACATTTAATAATAATGAATGTAAAACGACTGGGTTCAGTAAACAGTAAAAAATCCTTAAAATGATTTCTTGTGAAGCTGTAAAGGGTGGTCAATGCAGTATTCAGAGTATTGTAAGATCCACACCATAATTATTATTTCAACTTTTGACTCGTAATAATGAATCATATATTTAATACTAAAATAACACAACATAGTATAAATCTCTCATGCTTCAATTTTTATACCTTGAATAAAAACACTTTTAAGCATTGCACAAAATTATAGTACATAGTTAAGAAAAATACTTAAATTTACATTTATTGCAGCTGTTAATAAGGAAGGAGAAAATTACGAAGGCACAGCCAAGGGTTGCTTAATTTTATCTATAGAAAGTTTTCCATTTGAATCGAATCAAACTCATGAAAGTGAAATACGATTACCACTTTCTATAAAAATTACCCCAAAGCCTCCCCGGCATAAACGGATTTTATGGGATCAATATCATAGTTTGCGATATCCACCTGGCTATATACCAAGAGACAATTTAAAAATAAAAACGGATCCTTTGGATTGGAGAGCTGACCATATTCATACCAATTTTCGAGACACCTATATTCATCTAAGAAACTCTGGTTATTATATTGATGTCTTAAGAGAACCATACACGTGCTTCAACCCTCTTGATTATGGAGTTTTATTAGTTGTGGACCCGGAAGAAGAATTTTTTGATGAAGAGATTTCGAAACTAGGACAATATGTTTATGAAGATGGACTAAGTGTAATTGTTTTTGCCGATTGGTATAACACAACAGTAATGAGACACATCAAATTTTTTGATGAGAACAGTAGACAATGGTGGATTCCAGATACTGGTGGAGCTAACATTCCAGCTTTAAACGATCTATTGGGTCAGTTTGGAATAACATTTGGTGATTTTGTTGGAGAAGGCTATTTTAAACTTGGAGACCATGCAATGTATTACGCAAGTGGTACTACGCTTATAACATTTCCAAATAATAATGACGATGTTGTGATTGGAACTAATTTAAACGATCAAGGAGAATCGGTAACTATTGCTAAGTTTTCACTTATTACAATTTGTTTTAACATTTCTAAATTTACAAGGTTATAAAAAATGGGAAATCATTAAATACGGAATCCAAGCCGTTTGTACCTATTATGGGGTTGTTTCAAACGACTCTCAAATCTCGACAGGCAATAAAAAAGTCTGGTTTTCATGGAGATTCTTTGAACACAGTTGATAACATTGAATTGTTCGATACACCACTTGATCACGCAGTTTTAAAAAATCGAGTTTTACTTCATGAGAAAAGTGATAAGTATTCAGAGGGTCGTATAGCTGTCTATGGGGACTCTAATTGCTTAGATTCTTCACATATGGAAAAGGAGTGCTATTGGCTATTAACAACTATTTTAGATTTTGTAATGAATTCTCATAAATCAGTGTTACTAAATAATCTGAATAGAATTTCGGAATTTAAGAATTTAAATAAGAATCCATTACCTATAAGAATATCAAGTAGCAATTTGAAAACGTTTTCAAAAGTAATTACTGATAGAAAAAATCAAATATTACAATGCGAAAAAATAGAATGGATACCTAAAACAACATATAATAACAGCCAGAAGATGGACCGCGAACTGGATTCTATCGAAGGTAAGGTATCCATATACCTTTAATATATAATTGATATATAATGATAATATAATATTCTTTTTCGCAGGGAGTCAAAACAACGTTATTGATAATTTAAATACAGAGATTGCCAAATTAGCTTTATATGAATTTAAACATTCAGCACAACAAACTGAATTTAATTTAAATATATCAGTTTTATTTATGATATCACTCAGCTTTACTGTTATTATATTATTTGTATTATTTTTAAAAGGTAAAATTGTATTTTATTCATATAAATAAAATCAATAATAATTGCATTGCATCAAAGAATGCAAGTAATTAGACCACGCACTTCTAAACAAGAGCACAATTCTCTTCAACTTATGGTCCTCGTAAATTTTTACCTTCCCCGGCTAAAGAATCATTGCCAGGGTGCTGAGAAGGACGAAATCCCCTGGAACTTAAGAAACCATTTGTGCCAAACTGGTCTATGCTGGAGACCGAGACATAAGCTCGCAGCAAGCCTGCCGGAAAGGCACTGCCCGACTTTATTGCAGAAAATCCTCATTGAAGGTGCATTGCTTAAAATTCGTCATTACCGATTACATGACCACTGACGAGTCTGAGGTTACTTCCGAGCTATAATTTTACCGACCAGTTACTCAAATGTAGGGTCTTAGAGATATGGAGGTGCACTGTGAACGTGATGTTATTTGAGATATAAAGGGTGACCACCTATGCCACGAATTTACAAACGCTCTCTGACCCATATGAGCGAGTGTTAGCCTTCAGTTCTCATCGTACAGCAAAAACAATACAACTATCGTATATTTATCCTCAGACGTGCTGTAGCATAAAAGTACACGTTCTCTGTAGGTGCCCTTGTTAGACGTGGACTTTTGCTTATAATTCATAAATATGGTTTGACATTCGACTGCATGTGCAAAAATTCACATTTGACACTCATACAGAAACTGTTTAAAAAAAAACATTCTCAATTTTATTAAAAATATAATTACACTTAAGTAGCTTTATTTTATATAAAATCAGTAGAAAAAGAAACAGAGTTATGGCCAAAGTTAAAATCTATGATTTTATGTAATTAATATGTCATTCACTACTATATTTCCCTCCCTGCGGCAAGAATTCCTCTAATTCTGAATCTTCAATTTCACAAAGTCGTACAGAGATATTGCTATCAGATCCGGTTTCCCCAGTCGCACTTGGAAACAGATATATCTCCTCTGAATGCCCTGTAATGAAACATTTTAAATATTTATACTTTAAACGACAGAAAAATAAACATGTGTAACATTTACCGCTTATCGCTCTTCTATTTGATAACTCTTTATTCAATATTGGTGCTTCGTTATTTGAGCTTTCCGCCTCTGTGTCACTTGGAGTGTGTATCGTCGGTAAATATGAGTCAGGATGTCGTAAATATACTTTGCCTGTTAAGTAAATTTTAAAATAATTATTGATTATTAAATGAATTTTGTAATAGAAAAATATACAAAACTTATGGAAAAGACTACAGTCGAGAGAACACGACTGTGCTAGACACAACATTTAAAATAACCTTTATCTGTGCATCCAAACTTTAAGTCTAGTAACTAGGGACTATAACTCTGAGATAATGCGTCCATACAGACGGACGGACAGAGCTAAATCAACTCGGTTATTATTTAAATTTGTACACCCACGCAATGGGTATTATATTTTATCCCGAAATATGTAACGCATGAAGGAAGGCATTTCTTTCAGTTTTAGAGCTAACTGGATGAAACTTGGTACAGGTCCGTCCTTTTGCTGTAGATAATTCATATGTCGGAACCAGCCGGATCAGATCATTGTATAATATAGCTGTCATAGGAACAATAGGTCGAATATCATTCTTTAGTACGACACAACAATTCTGTTTTTCGACATACCTCAACCAATTACACAGATTATGCATTTGGCCATATCATATACAACTTGACAAAATTTGATATAAATGAGACCATTATATTATATAGCTGCCGTAGGAACGATTGAACGAAATTTAAATTTTTTCAGGGAAACATACTGTGGATGCCGCCCCGACTCTTGAGGTTTTTTTACGCTTGCCGAGTGTATTATAATTTTGTCACGTAATATGTAACGCATGAAAGCAGACATTTCCGACCCTATAAAGTGTATATCTTCTTGATCAGCATCAACAGCTGAGCCAATATAGGCATATCCGTCTGTGTTTCTGCTTCTATGCAAACTAGTCTCTCAGTTTTAGAGCTATCTGGATGAAACTTGGTACAGATCAGTCTATTTGCTAGGATCACTATATCATATAGCTGTCATAGGAACTATCGGTCGAAAATAATACTTTTGTATGATAAACCTTTTTATTATTCAACACATTTCAACTAAACTCACAGATTATGCATTTGGTCCTGTATTGAATATCCTGACCAAATTTGTTTTAAATCGGATCAAAATATCATATAGC
Source organism: Drosophila histrio (assembly GCA_958299025.2). NCBI lineage: Eukaryota > Metazoa > Arthropoda > Insecta > Diptera > Drosophilidae > Drosophila > Drosophila histrio. The sequence goes on from OY729166.1 coordinate 28,518,853, forward strand.
TGCCATACCCTATAGAACTTGAGTTCACGTGATGAATATATTCGGTACCATTTTAGTACGGAAAATTTCATGTTGTAGGGAACACATCCCCATAGAAATGGGCGGTCAGCTACGACTTCAGTATGGTAGACGTTCGCTGCATACACAGGAATTTCCTGCGGCAAAGTCACCTACGAATTCGATCTATCCCTGAGTCCGCCAGTGCTCGATTCAGCTAAGACTTCCTTCCAGGCGACTTAATGCCTAGCTTTGTTCTTTGTTTCGTTCTTCATCTGTATAGGTTTTTTTGTCGCGAGTATTTTGCGCATCAGTGCTAGCTGAGGTAAGTTTTATGTATTTTTTAATATTAAAAGCTTTTAAACATGTAAATACCATATTTGTAATTATGTTTATTGTCTTTTAGAAAAACTGGCCAGAAATATAAAGTAAGTTTATTACATAATAAGTAAAATATATGTAATTATATATTATTGCATTTACTTTTCTGTTATGTTTCGTTTCATCAAAAATATAGATTACCCATTATATAAGCTATATAATTAAATTATATATATGTATATACAACCAAATTGTTGTTGATAAATAAATAAATAAATGAAATACTACAAGAAAATGTAGGTGTGTTTGATTTCTGCACGCTGTGCATAATTGTATGCCGCTGATACCGTACAATTTCTGAAAAATTTCCCACAGCATGAACGAGGCCGGAGTTCTCAGCTGAACCGATCAGGGATCAACTCAGGGAGAGGCCGCAAGTAGTAGCTGACCCTGCCTCAGGAATTTTCTTAGCTGTATACCGAATTACCCCGACTATCCGCGTGTAAAAACGAGTGGAGGTTTTACATAAGATCGCTGCACAGACCCCCTGAGCGCTCAGGGGTAAATTTGTACACTTTTCCGGGCAAAAAGTTCTATTGGGCAAAAACTATCGGTCGAAAATCATACTTTTGTATGGAAAACTTTTTTATTTTTCCGACAGACCTCAACCAAACTCACAAATTATGCATTTGGTCCTGTCTTGAACATCCTGACCAAATTTGGATCACTATATCATATAGCTGCCATAGGAACTATCGGTCGAATATCATATATTTGTATGGCAAACTTTAATATTTTTCGACAGACTTCAACCAAACCCACAGATTATGTATCTGGTCATGTCTTACACAGCCTGACCAAATTTGGTATAAATCTGATCACTTTATCATATAGCTGCCATAGGAAAGATCGATTGAAATGTGCGTCAGGGCTCTGCAAGGGTATAATATCGCTCCAAAACAAAGAGTACTGACTTACGGCAACCTACTGGTTTATGTTTCATGTTGCATCCCAGCGCTACTAGTCATATTGATACAGATCGACTGTCATGGCCCTTCTGTCTGTTATTTTATCAATTTAAGGAGAATAAGTGTCAAGTTTTATTGATCTGTACAAAGATATTTTTGAAAACCAACTCAAGTTAGAAATTTTTAATCGAAATTTGTAAAATTATATCAGTAAACAATAACCGTAATAAAATTCACTATCAACAACATGCACCACATGACAAGGCATGAATTCAATTGCGTGGGAATGCAAATTTTTCTTGGAATTCATTTGAATTAACCAACGGTTCAACAAAACAAAAAGTAAGAAAAACATAAATACTCAATATAATGATGAATCGCAAGCTTTCAAGAAATTGCATAATAAAAGGTCTCAGTATTTAAATTAATACAAATTTAAAGAACTGAGCTTGTTCGACCCGTGAGTTGAAATTAAAATCGTGTTACTTCAAGTGGATTAAGCCTAAAAACTTACGCAATCGATTTGATTTTGTTTGGAAAGGCACTGAATGCATGAAAATAAGTACTTTTATGAATTAAAGGAGCATAATTAACTTAATATACGCTTACCTGTATTAAGTTTGTAGTCTTCATTCTCGCTTTTGTTAAATGAACTTAGTCTTGAACGGGGTTCACTATTTAAATTCGGCAACATAAATGGGTGAATACAGCTGTCTATGTCAGACTCTACATATTCAAATACCATGTCCTCATTGAGAGCAGCCATATCTCTTGTGGGATCGACATCTTCTACTAAAATATATATAATAAACAATATAGAAGAAAAATACACGAATTAGGTGGTGTTTCAGGCATCGTTACTGTTTTAAGCTTTGAACTAAATAATATTTGTTTAGAATTTTTTATTTAAAATGGTTTAAAGTCTAGCCTCTTAAATAACCTAACACGTATGTGCACTCACGTACGTCTGACGTACACTGACTTATCCGACTCTGATGAAATTTTCAGAACACATCTAGACCACGATACGTATCAAAAGGCCGCATCTCTTATAATTCTCTTCTCTTATAATTCTACAAGAAACTATATAAGTATATGAACTATATGAAGTATTTAAAAATGAGAGACTAGTTTGCATATAGAAACAGACAGACAGACGGAAATGGTTATATCGACTCGGCTGTTGATGCTGATTAAGATGCTGATCAAGATTATATACACTTAATAGGGTTTGAAATGCCTCTGCAAGGGTATACAAAAAGCGTGAGCTTACCATGAACTAAATACTTCCGCTTCGATTGAGACTCATTACTGTCATTACTATGGAAGCTCGATGAATCTGCAACTTCGGCACCAGGAACTTCTGTTATATCTGGTAATGGGTTATGGCTTTTGCGAACCCAATCCGAACAGTCCCAGTGATATTGCCCATTACTTAGGGCAGAATCAACAAAATTTGCACTTGGTGAAGAATGACACACATTGGGCATTGCAACCTGTATAAGTTTTCCACTAGAGAATCGGTTTATTGGTAATCCATAATCGATTCTTCGCTCTGAAAATGCATACAAGTATTTATAATAATTATCCATATATATTTGAAGGAATCCTTTGAAATTGTACTTACCATTATTTAACTTATTCTCACTAAACGTTTTTAAATGCATCTGTTCACACCACTCTTGTTTATGTACGTTGTCGCCATCCATCAAATTACTTGAGTTTATATTAACATGTTGGTTAGTTCGATTTACTTTTTGATACTCAAATGGAATATTTTCCAACTCATCGCCAGCGGATCCGTAACTTCGCAATATATCCAAATTATTTACAAAGCTTGTATTACTTATAAAAAGGCTATCGTTAGTTGGAGGTGAATAGCTTATTGGTCGTTGACTTATTTCCAAATTGCTAATTTTAGCGTTCGATTTGCAAAGATTATCCTTGTCAAGAAGTGAGTTTAGAGTTGCTTGTTTGAGGGAGTGTTTATTTTTGTTCTTTTCGATTCGATTTCTAGTGCTTGCAGATGAGTTTCTTTTAAAGACAAAGCAGCAAAGTAAAATTACAATCAAAATGAGCACAATAGTTATTGCTGATATAATGCCGCTGATATGCTCAATTGAAAAGTTTTTCAGTTTCGTAGAAATAGAGTTTGAATAAAGGGGATCTCCACAGCTTGCCCCGGTAAGGAAAGAAGGGCATATGCACCGAAAGCTACCAGCTTCATTAATACATGTTGCGCCATTTCCGCAAGGTTGATTTTCGCATTCATTAACATCAATTTCACAACTTGGACCAGTAAAGCCTCGGCACATGCAATGTGATACTCCGTCGCCTTCTTCACATATTCCACCATTTTTGCAAGGATTTGGGGTACAAAATTTACCATATTCACATCTCTTTCCAGACAAATGTATTGGACAAATACATGTATAATTATTTGGTTCATGATTATCACAACGACCACCAAATAAACACGGCGCTGATAGACATGGATCTAAATCAATTTCACACAATTCTCCAGTAAATCGCGCATGGCAGATACATTTAAAAATATCATTTCCAAGATCCGTACAAATGCCACTATTCATACATGGTTGAGTACCACAAACTCCCAAGCTGACCAAAACATTGGCTGGATCACATTTAAACTCAACATTTGTAAATCTTTTCAGTGCAGCGATTGTGCTACCTCCTGAAATGTATAAAGGCAGTGGTTCCATAGCTATTTTAATATTTGCCATACAACCAATAAATCCACGTTGGATATCTTCATAGCCGATAATTGACGGATGCGGTCGAACCTCAGCTCCAACGAAGATATCATTTGACTGAATATTTAATATGCCATTGACTCCGGGAGCACTGCCTTGAGAGACATGTTTATTATCGACAATGAGTTTGGCACTGTTAAGGGTGCGCTCCAATGCAATAGTGTGCCACACGCCATCCGAAATATAAATGCTTGACACGCTTACAACGCCTTCTCCTGAACCTAAATCGAATTTGTATTTCACAGCTCCGTTAACAATTTCCAAAACATTATAATCAATTTTTCCACTTGCATACAAGAGTGTACCACTTTGTTGTACTGTTCTAATTTGTAGAGATAAGGCGAACTGATTTTCTAAAGTATTTCTGGCCTTTGCTTTGTTTATTTTGTAATGTGCATAACTTTTACCACCAAATGAAACTGATGTGGAAAAATTAGTATCACAGGTGCCATTGTTACATTTTGATGATTGGATTTCACAAAACGAACCCGAGTATCCCTTTGGGCATACACATTGATATCTAGCTGCAGATTCTGATGATAAGCAATTCCTTTGTGGTGGACACGGTTCTGAATAACAGGCATTTACTGATTCATTGCAGTTTTTACCATCAAATCCTGATTTACATACACATTTTTTTGTTAAGCTATACGAGGGCGCAGCAAAACTTATCACATCAGTATAAATAGTTGTTATATTATTTATTTCCAAATTAATTAATTGCTTGCAAATTCCATGAACACATATATTTTCTTTGTTTTGACAGAAACTTGGAACAACTTCCTCAATGATCAGATTAGTGTCGTTTTCAATATCAATTTCCTTGCTGATAACAGATAGACGTATCTCGTCACTGCTAAAGAATGCATCTGAAGTTGGAATTATTTGCTGTTTACGTACTGCAAATACAACATTTAAGTCGGTAGAATATTCATCTTGCTTTACCAACGACTTTTCAACTTTCTCTTGCAAGGAAATCAAAATGACATCCTTTTGGCGACATCTCATAACATTCCTTATGGAACGAATAAAACCCTTTCTATGACTTAACAAAAACTCTGATGCTGCAATTTTGCTAAATCTGATTATTGCCGCTTCCTTGACCATTTCCATTGTTATCAGTTCGACATTGATTTTCTCAGTCGTAAATACGGTGAATTTCCCATCACTGACTGACACATTCAGTTTATATACACCAATGTCAAGGTTAGTTAGAGAATATATTTCCCCAGTCTTCTCAGTAATTCTAAATAATTTTGATGTTTGATATGTTTCGTCATTGCTAGATGTGATAGAGAATGTTAGCTCATCATATTGATCTTGGTCAGATGCAAAAACTTTGCCCAAAAATGCAGAGGAAAACTCGTCCTCAAATGAATTAACGGAAACTTCTAAAGGTGTTATAATGGGAGGGTATTGGCTTTCTTCAATTATTTTTATTGTCACCCAAGTATCCGAGTAAAGTGGTGGGGTTCCATTATCAAATACACGTATTTGAATTATGAATTCATCTCGCAGTTTATGGTTGAATTTTGTTGCTGTGCTCAGAGAACCATCTTGTTCTAAACGAAATAATCCTCCTTCATTTCCGGACCGAATGTCATATGTGAAAGGTGTAGAATTGGGTGTTTCATCAGCGTCATATACGTCAAAGGTAATAAACACATATCCCAAAGGTCTATTTTCTTGTAAAACTATGCTGTAGTTCGTTTGAGAGAAAATTGGAGCGTTGTCATTTGCATCCAGAATGAAAATCATGACTTGAACTGTGCTGCATCGCTCTGGAATTCCATAGTCACAGGCCTGAATTTCCAATGTGTAGTCCGAAATAGTTTCTCGATCTAGAGGCCTTGCTAAGCTTATTGTTCCATTGCTTTTATTTACACTGAATTGATTTAAGCTATCACCTTTTACAATATTATATTTTATAATTCCATTAACATTTGAATCCTCGTCTGTGGCTTTCACATCTATAATTGGAAAATCGACTGAATAGTCCTCTTTGACATTAACTCGATAAATGTTTTGTGTAAATGTTGGAGAATTATCATTGACGTCATATATAGATATATTCACATAGGCAATGTTACTAAGAGGCGGGCTTCCACCATCAATAGCTTGAACGGTGAGGAAGTAAAATTTCGTTTTTTCATAGTCTAATGTTCCATTAACCCATAATACGCCTGTACTTGAATTAATACTAAATTTACGTTGTTCGTTTCCACTAACAATGTAGTATAAAATTTCGGCATTCACTCCAATATCTTTTGATGTAGCATAAATCTTACAAACTTCAAAGCCATCTGTCGCATTTTCATATACATTACTGGCATATTTTCGTAAACTGAATTCTGGAGGATTATCGTTTATATCCAAAATGTTTATAACAATATTTGCCACTGAAGACAACATTGGTTTACCAAAATCTTCAGCCTTCACAGACAAATTATATAATGAAATTGTTTCCCGATCCAGATTTTTTTCTAATTTAATGATTCCGGTTGATTTTGAAATTCCAAAGTATTCACTATTTGTGCCAAGCAATGAGTATTTAATTTTCCTGTTTATGCCAAAATCTTTATCAGTAGCATGCACTTTTGCAACCAAAGTTTGTAACTGGGCATCTTCTTGTATGCTTACTCTATAGCTAGGCATGGAGAAAATAGGCGTATTGTCATTTATATCATTGATAGTAATTATTATTTCAGAAACACATTCGCGAATAAATTCCTTGCCATCTTGAACGTGTGCCAATATCTTATACTTCGGAGTTTGTTCTCTATCAATGAGTTTTGCTACTTTTAAAATGCCACTCTCTTTACCAATGACAAAGTCATCTGAACCCTTTCCAGATATATAATAGCGTAATTTAAAGTCATTACTAGAGTCTAAATCCATTGCTTTTACTTCTACTATTGTTGTTCCGACTGCTGTAGATTCATTTATCATAATGTGGTAACGAGGCTTTAGACAGAATGGCATGTTATCGTTAATGTCTTTAATATGCACTTGAATATTTGCTTCGGCAGTGAATTTTCCATCAGTTGCTAGGATGCCTAAGTTGTAAAATGATATTTGTTCTCTATCTACGGGTTTTGATACAAACAATTCGCCGGTTTTTCCAATTTGAAATTGAGATTGACTATCTCCAGATATGATATAATAGTCAATTGTTTGCTTTTCAACATCTGGATCTATCAACAACAAATTTATTAAAACAGTACCCGGAAGGACGTTTTCAAATATATGGATATGCTCAATAGGTAACTTAAATTGAGGTCCGTTGTCATTGTAGTCAATAATTTTAATTGACACTGGAACTTTAGAATCATGTTTGGGATGTCCATTATCTGTGGCAATTACTTTTAAGTTAAACTCTGATTGTACTTCTCTATCCAAAGAGGAAAGTAAAGTGATCCATCCGGTATATATGTCTATGTCAAATATATTTCGCACATTATTTGATTCATCATCAAAGTAGTATCGCACGTCCCCGTTTGATCCAGTATCCGCATCAGTGGCCGTAATTTTCAAAATAGATACTAGTTTATCTGTATTTTCCGCTACATCGCAGCTATAAATAGTATTATCGAATTTGGGGTAATTATCATTCTCATCTGTAACATGAATGAACACATCAGCATATGCAAACAGGACTGGTAGCGTCGCTGTTTCCGCCACGATAACTAAATAATGCGAATCATTTTGTTCACGGTCCAAAGTTTGCATGAGAATTAATTCTCCATACTCAGATACGGCAAAGATTGATGATTCTTCTGAAGATGAAAATTTTATAGAATAATTTCCGTTTACATGTAATTTAGTCAATACAGTTCCCGGTGATGTAGATTCTATTATTTTCAGACTTATGTGGCTTTTTTCGAACGTTGGAATTATCACATCGGAGTCAACGATTTCGAAAGATACTGGAATGTCATTGTGTAAAGGGGGTTTGCCTGAGTCAAACGCCCGAACAAAAAATTGAAAAACGCCTTTGTCAAAATTTACAGGAACACTTCTAAGAACGATGTTACCATTAGTTTCGTTTAAATGGATTTTGTTTTCTAACATGGATTTCATTGAGTTCGGTATAATTGTATATTTTACATCTCCATTTGCATTTATATCTTTATCCACTGCTTTTACCTAAAAATATTAAATAGGATCGGTTATATACAAATGAAAAGTAGTAGAAATGGCTAAAGTCGAGAGAGCCCGACTGTGACAGACCCAGTACTGTTTGAGTATTAACAAAGTAACCTATTATGTTCGTTAAAATGTTAAGCGAAAACCTAAACATATAATTGTTCACACAGGGATATTGGGTTCCCTTAATTTTTCGATACGTCAACGCGAAATTTCGCAGCTGTGTTTTCATTTCGCGCCTGTTTTGCTTCAACTCCATATACAAATACTAAAACACATACACACATATACACTTGACGAAAGTGGCAGGGCCTTATCAAGAGTAACATACTCAAAACTTTAGTTATAATATTACTTTTCGAATTGTATTTTTTCGATTTACATAGGCGGAAGGGTGCGTGCAAACTTCTAAAAGAAAATTCATCTACCCATGAACCCATGTAACATATCAAGATTAAGCTTTTTATAGTCCCTGAGATCTAACCGAAGATGGTATGTAATTTGCATGGGTTCCTACGTCCTTCTGTCCATTATGCACATCTCACTTTCGAGTAACCCAGAAGTCCATTATACTTTTAAGAAAATGGTCTATAAATATATTAATATACTTACTGTCAATATGGTTTCATCAAGCTTATTTGAAGTGCTTATAACAAGTTTATATTCTTTTACAAAGAATTGGGGGATGTTGTCGTTGACGTCTTCAACTGACACTCGCAATGATGCAAAGCCAAATTTACTTCCCCCATCAATTGCCTTTAGTTGAAGCACGTACTCATCTTTATATTCGCGATCAAATGTTATTTTCGATGTGATTAAACCAGTATTGCGGTCAATATCAAAATACTGTTTCATTTCTTCAGAAGCAATTTCATAGTAGATCCTTGCGAACTGACCAAAATCATTGTCAATGGCTTTTACCTGGAATTAATGTTTGTTAGCTAGAGTAGTCGACACAAATTTTATGGTCGTTTATACGTACAGTTATTATTTCATGCCCCTTTGCCATATTTTCCGATATAGTGGCCTTATATACCATTTCTTCAAACTGAGGACTGTGGAAATTTTCTGGAACTAATGTGATTTTTAACCGTGCAAAGCTGGTATGAATTCCATCAGAAACGGATATATTTAAAATTGTATTGAGCTTGTCGGTGAAATTCAACATATTTTGAAGAGAAATAACTCCACTTTGTTTATCAATGGTGTACGTTTGTAATTCGTTTCCATCTACAATTTTGTATTGCAAAAAATCGATGTCGGACAAGTCAATGTCGTATGCTCTCGGTAATGCAACAAATTGACCGCGTGTCGCTGCTACAGATAACTTTGTATTGAAAGATGGCTCAATGAACCGCGGTGAGTTGTCATTCAGGTCTTTAACTGAAATAAAGATTAAGAAAATTACGTATTCAAATATTTGGAACTAGTTAATGAAATGTAATATTTGTCGTCAATTGACCACAATCTATATATTCTAGTAGTAAGGTGAATTAGTCAAATCGCAAACATGAAATCTTCTACAAACCTAAGTAGCCAAATTCATTTTTTTTATAATCTTTACCAAATCCAGTTTTTCCGACACATATGGGGCAAAGATGAGAAAAAACAGACTTAAACATTTTTGTTATGTTAAAACTTTTCTAATATTTAAAATCTAGCATTTTCTTAAGTTGTTTTCAGACATGAGCTTGCTACTCGAGAATGCTTTTAAAATCGACTGACATTTTCGAGTAATGATGCCAAATCTCAAATGACAAGCTTCTGAATCATTATAGCAATTTCTTCTACCTTTCACATACTTTTCTAAAACTTAATTTACTCGACCACTGTGTAAAAAGGTTAGATTTAAAATTAGCCAGAAAAAGTGGATTTGGTTACCTAGTTATAATGCTTCGAAAACACACAATATAATTATTTTTTTTATTAAATCTAAAGTAAAATATATTTAATTACCTGTAATAAAAACATTGCATTTCGAAGTTAATGATGGCGATCCATGGTCTTTAACCAGCACAACAACATGATGGGACTTTTCCAGCTCATAATCTAGAGGTGTTTTCAAGTACAAGATCCCGTCTACAACGTCTATGTAAAATGTATCAGAATCATTTCGACCATTGATGGACTCAATAAAATAGGATAGTTTTCCATTTGCACCAGAATCCATATCAGTTGCGTTAATTTGTAATACTTGTGATCCAAATGGAATATTTTCCGGTAAGGTAACGTTGTAGTTGTCTTTTTCAATTTCCGGATAACAATCGTTTACATCGATTACAGTTATTGACAATAAAACATCTGCGTATATTCCTGAAATGCTATCCGTTGCTCGAACCAAAATCTCGTGTACGGGGTTTTTCTCGTAATCTAGCTCATTGACAACATACAAGGAACCTGAAATATTAAAATAAGTTCAATAACCGCAATTTAAACAATCCGAACAGTCGGGAACCCGACCGTTATATATCCTGTGGCAGTTTAAGGCGCCGCGAAGCACCCGATGTAATTCTCTAGCTACAAAACTGCTCTTGTTATGAGCTTCTTCTTGATTTGTGGGCGAAGGGATCTAGAAATACTATCCATGATAGACACGATACAACTAGAAGCAACCCGTAAAATAATAGACATGACCTACTTACAAACCCTTTGGCCACTGCACTTACTTTCGACGCCTCTAAACCAAAAACAAGAAGACTAAAAAGAACCTTTCTAGACCAACTGCCAACTCGATCGCTTTTGGTAAGACGAACAAGTATAACTCCTGACAAAAACTAACGTCGAAGTTGTTTTGCGGATGCAATCACGTATCACCTCCCGGAGCTTACTGCTGATCAGAACTAAAGGAGGTGGCCACCCTCGCCATTGAAGGATCCATCTGGATCTTCAAATTTCTAAACGTCCCGGACCGTTTTTAAATGTGTTTTTAAGTGTTTTGTATATGAATGCAAACGCAATTAATAATCATCTGCCACATCAAAAAAAAAAAACAAAATAATAATTATATTACGATAAAATAATACAATACCTGTTCTATAATCAATTTCAAAAAATTGATTTGCATTATCAGATGATGTTGTGTAAATTAGTTTCCTTTTTAACGGACTATCGGCTTGAATGGATACAAATAAGGCGGAGTACATTTCGACGTCTTCCTTGACGCTAACAGAATAAAATTGTTTTTCAAATACGGGCATAGATCGGTCAATCACCTAGTTAAAAAAAAATACAAAATGTATTATTTATTTAATACATATTTTTACTTACTTTTACTTACCTTTATTTGAACGGGAACTTCTGTGCTGCATGAAACTACAGCACCATCGTAAGCTGCAACTGTTAAATCGTATTTTCGATTATGGCCCTCAATACTTTGTTTAATTGACAACTCGCCAGTCTTTCTATCAACTTTGAAAAGTTCACCGTTTCCCTTTCTCAGCTCATAGCGAACTTCTCCGTTCTCACCACTGTCTAAGTCGATTGCTTTCACCTGCATAATAATTGATCCTTTCGTATGCCCAACTGACACGGTAGCGTAATATGGCATGTTGACAAATATAGGACAGTTGTCATTTATGTCTAATACTGAAATATAAACTGAAGAGGTTGCTCTGCGAACACTGGTAATATCTCTATGAAAAGTTGATGACTTTGCTTCGACAAAGAGTTTATACATATCCTGTTGTTCACGATCAAAAATAAGTCCAGTAGTTTTAATAGCTCCAGAAGTTATTCCAATTTCAAACATTTCTGTTGGATTGAGAATTCTGTATTCTACATTTTCATTCAATGTATTTCCAATCACGTTAGTCAATCCAATTGTCACCACTTTGGTGGTGTTTTCAAATGCCGAAAACTCGTATATTTTCTTTTGAAATACGAAATTGTAATTAACTATAGGCAACAATTTGATGTTTACGAGGATAATGGTGGAGTATAATCCATCAGAAGCGCGAACGTGCAATACATATTCATTATAGTTGAATTCGAAATTTCTAAAAAGATAACGAAATATATTTATTAGAAAATATAATATAAAATTACAAATTATAAGCAAATATTTTAGATTATAAATTATATAGATTATAAGCTAGTAAGAACTCTGTAGGCGAGTTCTCGACTATGAAATTATAAGTTCTAAAAATTAAATTAGTCATATCTAAAAGACAACATTCACCAACAGACAGAGCGTAAGATCAAAAAACTCGTACTCATTAATTCACAGCACATGCACACAAAAACACTAGAAACTGGTAAAAAAATATATATATACGTCATTTGTAATAAATAAAGTTCTTAACTAAAAGAATTTTATAGGTAAATAGACAGAAAACAAGTACCTTGTCGTTAACACTCCCGTGAGTGGATGAATTTGAAAGCATTCTTGGTTGTTTCCATCAACAATATCATATCGAATTACGTCGTTATCGGCGTCAACCGCAACAATTTGAGTAACAAATACATTTTCAAAAGTTGGCAAAAACAAAGTGACATTGTGATCTCTATCCTTGAATACTGGGGGACAATCATTTACATTGCTCACAAGTATTACTACGTGAGCTTTTGTGTTCGAGTGTAGGCTAGGTTTTCCCATGTCACTAACCTAAATAAATGGTTAATTTAATTAATTTAGTTAATTAATATAGATACTTGTTTTAATTATTGTACATACCGTTACAAAAAACGAATAATTTGTATTCGTTTCATAATCTAAACTGCGTAAGATTTTAATAGCTCCAGTAGTAGAATCTATTTTAAAAAAGTTACTCGCCAAGTCATCAATTATTTTATATTGCAACATTCCATTGAATCCCACGTCTGGATCGTACACATTGAAAGCCAAATGACTAAAAACAAAAAAAGTATATGTAATTATTTTTTTTTTTAAAATTCTGCATATCATAGCAATATCTAGTATGGCATTTCCTTACCGTTTTTTGTTATCATCAATCATGTGTACATATGAGCCTAAGTTAGCAGACTCTGAAACAGTTCCAATATATTCACTTTGAAGAAATTTTGGAATATTATCATTCACATCTAAAACATGCACTATTAGGTTTTGACACGAGGACTCAGAGGCCATGTTAGTTCCCTTAATAGTTAGATTAAATAACCTGAAAATAACATGTAACAAAGTATTAATTTATTAGTATGTCAAATCGTTTAAAATGTACATTCATTTTTATTTTAGGAATGATTTATATATGTATATTATGAGTTAATTACTTGTTCGTTTCGTAGTCGACATTGTTGTTGATTACAATCACTCCCGTAGAAGGATTAATCCGAAAACTATCGTTGTCGTTACCATCAATAATATCATAGAAAACAGATGAAGATGATCTCGTTTCGACTTGTGTTACAAATGATCCGACACTTAAATTCTCAAATATTTCCAGTGAAATTGAGCTTGTATAGAACTTAGGGGGATCATTATCTGACATAGTTATGATGATATGTACAGGCACTTGAGATGAGAGCGGAGGCTGTCCAAGGTCTACAGCTTTGATTTGCAACATATACTCCTGCATTTTATTAATGTCTAAGGTGTCAGCCAAAGATATGATACCAAATATTGGATCAATTTCAAACATACTTCCTACGTTACCAGTAATAATAGAATAACGTATTTCAGCATTTTGACCGCTATCTCGATCTATGGCTGTAACCTGAACTAGTTTGGAGCCTATCGTAGCACTTTCGGGAACTTTACTTTGAATTATTTTTGTCGTAAATTCGGGATAATAGTCATTGGAATCGTGTACATTTACTATTATCTTTGCATAATTTCTCTTTCCTGGTGTTCCTTGATCTTTAACGAATGCAATTAGTATATGTTGCGACGTTTTTTCAAAATCCAGTTTCTGTGTGACTATAACGTTGCCGCTTATTGAATCAATGCGAAACAAAGTCAAAGATGATGGGTCTTGTGTGGCATGAAGATGATAAAATAGCTTCTTATCTTCATCTTTATCAGTTGCATGGAGTTGCATGATGACAGATTCTTCTTCGATATTTTCAGATATATTTACGTGATATAATTCCTTTGTAAATTGTGGTACATTGTCATTCGTATCAACAACTTTAACTAATAGAGTAGTATACACTATATTTGAGCCATCAGTCACACTAATTGATAGATTATAAAATGTTTGTGTCTCGTAATCCAAGTATTTAGACAATAGAACATTTCCAGTATCTCTCCCAATGTAAAAATGATTTTCCTCGTTTCCTCCTGAAACAGAAATAATTTTAAAATATAAATGCATATTCAATTTTAACTATTTTGTTAATGGTACAGGCTAAAGAAAGTAAAAATGTTAGATATTCCAATATTCGGTTAAAAATTCAATAATCATTTTATGTACTTGAGTTCTAACTAAACAGAAGGTCCGGTAGGATACAAAATAAATGTAATATTTCAGAAACTATTGAACTGTTTAATTCTTATTTCGTATTATGGAAATATCCCGTCGTTAACCGTAATAAAAAAAATATGTAAGTGGAGTTTTAGAAGCACACTAAGGCAATTATGGACACTTAAAAGAATTGCAGCATTCTGGCTCAAGAAAATCAGTGAATCCGAGGCACATAACGTAATCCAGTCTGTACATACAATTAGTCTCTGTGTTCAGTTTGGTGTAACGGTACCGCTGGACTATGGCTATCTCATAAAAAGCTATACAAAATCGTACATACAAAATTGCCATTTAATATCAATAGACAGACAGGAATAGGATTAATATAACATATTAAGTATAAATGATGAAGAATCGACTAATATCAATGGATATTCATAAAAAATCGTTATCTTGGCAATTGCGAATTTTAAATTTATTTAAAAGAATCGTTAAAGAAAACGTCATCAACGACATCAATAGTAATGTTTGCATCAGTTCTCAGTTTGCAAAAGACGTAGAGAGGGTGACGTCTCTACGCTCTAAGCAAAATGTCGAAGCGTAATTGCATATCGTTGAAACAGAAAGACTTTTAAACAAGCGGAACAGTCGGGACCCCGACCGTAATATACCCTGTGGGTCTACAGGAACCCGTTCAAATTCACTCCAGATGAAATTCTCTAGTAGTTCTTTATTTTTTAATTTGTGGGCGAAGGGGGCGTGGCATCGTGATAAAAATTTCTGGACAAATCGAGCTCAAGATACTCATCATGTGTGCTAAATCTCAAGTCTCTAGCTACAAAACTGCTTTTGTTATGAGGTTTTTGAGCTGGAAAACGGCTTGCTTTATGAGCTTTTACTTAATTTGAGGGGGAAGGGGGCGTGGCATCGCGATTAAATTTTCTGGACACATTGACCCTAAGATTCTTATCATATGTGCCAAATCTCAAGTCTCTTACTGTAATATTGCTCTTGTTATAAGCCTTTCCGTTTTGTAGGCAAGGGGGGCGTGGCATCGTGATAAAATTTTCTGGACACATTGACCACAAAATATTTATCATATGTGCCAAATCTCAAGTCTCTAGCTACAAAACTGCCCTTGGTATGAGGTTTTTGAGCTACAAAACTGCTTGCTTTATAAGCTTTTACTTAAATTGTGGGCAAAGAGGGCGTGGCATCCAAAAAAAAAGATAAACTTGATCTGCCTGCAAAAATTTCCAGTGCTGGGACACCAAGTTCAAGCTTCTAGCTCTTATCATCTCTGAGATCCTTTCGTTCATACGGACGGACCGACGGACCGGCAGACCGACGGACATGGCTATATCGACTCGGCTATTGATGCTGATCAAGAATATATATACTTTATTGGGTCGGCCATGCTTCCTTCTGCCCGTTACATATTTTTAACAAACTTAATATACCCCCACAGGGTATAAAAAGGCAATACTACATTACGAATTTTCTATATAACGAAGTTTATTTTAGTCCCTTTAAGATTCGCTATATAAAAGTTCGACTGTATATTTATAAGTTTGTATAAATAGATCAAAGTAAGTTTGCATTAATTGCATCTATATAATTTTTCAGTTATGTTACTACAATTATTGAATCTTAAATAGTTTCAAAATATACATACCACTAATATTGAACCACAATTGATCGTTATCCTCATCCACCGCCAGAATTTGAGTTACCAAAAAGCCTGGTTTGTCATTCTCCGTCAAATCTACTATGTTATTCATTGATTTCGTCAGAACTGAGGGACTGTTGGGTGAATTGGCAGTAATAGGTATGACCACTATATTAACTAGTGCAGTTTGGCTCTTTTTGGGGATTCCATTGTCTTCGGCTTTAACACTAATTTCGTATTCCGCGTCAGCTTCTAATGGTTTTGTCATAAAAATATGCCCACTTATGCTATCAATACGAAATTTGTTTTTTTTCTTTCCAGATTTTATTGAATATGTTATTCGACAGTTTTCACCATCATCGTTGTCAATTGCATGAACCTGAAAAGTAATATGGAAATTATTATTTATTACCTAATAAGTTTTATTCAAATTCTGTAAGTTTCATATAAAACATACTAGAATTTTACGAAAATCTATAATTTATATAAGCCCATATTAAATATAGAAGTAATCAATGAAAAACGATTTGGTTTGTCTAATGTATTAATCTCTGATTTTATACAATAAAATTAGTGTCAGTCGAACACACACATATATGGGCTAATCTTGAGCTATTCATGTTCAAAAAACAAAAGTCATTTTGTTTTAATCACTCTCAGCGAATTTTTTCGTAATAAACAAAAAAAAACGTTTCATCAAAAAATGAGAAATTTTCAGAGTATCAAAAACTGTTTTTAATGGGGTCAAAATTTTCTCCATTCGTAATTTCAATTAGCATTATTTTTAACGAAACAAATGGAAAACATTTATTTTTTCTACATTTGTATGGTATTTATTGGAGATTCCATTTCGAGTCATTTCAATATACTGTTCATTAAGAAAAGAAAATTATGTGATTGGACATTAGGAATAATTTGTACATTGAGCTATTTTCCGGACCTATGTGGTGTTGTCTTTTATACCCTTGCATGGGTATAATATGTTAATTTAGTTATGAAATGTGTAATTTCTTACACATCTTTACCACAATTTTGTTTTAATCGGCTTACTATATTATATAGCTTCTATAGAAACGATTGGTCCACAATTAAGGATTACAATAAAAATCTGTGTTGTTTTTTAAGATATCTCAACCAGATCGAGTGTACTACTTTGCAAATCGTTTTAAAAGTTTTTAGTTTTAAAAATATGTGTAAAAACAAAGTTTTAGTTCAATAAAAGCAGCTATAACAACAGTAAAGCAAAATATTCGATTTTGTACTTATAGCACTACTTTGCGGACGTTACAATAAATATGTTTAATTATTATCTGAAGTTCACATAATAAGGCTGTTAAAAGAGTTTGGGGAGTCTTTATTTAATTAAGAATTACCCCAAAATTTGCCTGTTGGGGTTTGCCTGTTACACCCATTTTTTGTTTGACAATCGTATTAGATCCTTGGTACTTTTTTAGAGTACAAGGTCTAAAAATCTGTCTTAATTGTCCATTATATCAAAGGAAATAAGATTGCCTACTAGAATATTGATTGAATATAATATCTCATTAAGTAAATTGCAAGGTGTGTCACTTTCTATTATCATATTTATACGCACCTGATATAAGGATTCGTTAGAATTTATCGTTGAAGGTACTTGTACTTTGTACACACGTTGATCAAACACGGGGCTATTATCATTTATGTCTAGTACTGAGACTACAACGCGCGTAGTAGACGTCAATGTAGGATATCCGTTGTCCGATATAGAAACCTGAAAATACAAATGTTAACATATGCATCAGTATATATAAGATTTAAATCCATCATCATTTAGCAAAAGTTCCATATATCAATATTTTTTCATTTTTTATACCCTGTGCCCATTAAAAATGGGCGTCAGTCCTTCCGTCCGTCTATCTGTCCGTCTGTATGAACGCGTGGATCTCAGCTACTATAAAAGCTAGAGACTTCAAATTTGGAATGTAGGTTCCTGAATACCATACGCAAATATAGTTTATTTTCAATTTTCGATATCAAGCCCCGTTTGTTTAAAAATTAGAAAAATCACCATGACATAAGCAATGTTAAAGCTAGAGACTTCAGATTTGGCACACATGGTAAGTATCCTACTCTCAATGTGTGCAACAAATTTCAGTATGAATTCAGAAGTTATTCAAGTAACAAATTTATGCAGCGCAGCAGAGCAGACGATATAACGAACGAAAAGACACGTTTGTTCATATATGTTTGATTCTCAGGACGACAAGCTGAGTCGATGTAGTCATGTCCGCCTGTCCATCTGTTTTTATTCAATCTAGTCTCTGATGTCAGAACCGACCAGATCGGATTTCTACCATCGAAATTACATTACTGCCAAAGAAAAAATCGATGGAAATCATACTTTAGTTTGAGAAACTATTTTGTTTTTCAACAAACCTCAGAAAAATCCACATTTTTCGCATTTCGTCATGTCCTGTGTAAGTTGCTATGGCTTAGTATGAAAATCATTCTTGATTCTCAAGACTTCTTAACCAAACTGACTTTTTGTGTGTATGGAATTTTCTTTCACTTCTGACAAAATTTGATTGGAATGGGGTCCCTATATCATACAGTTCCTATAAAAAAGATCAGTTGAAAAGTGGGTTCAGGGTTCTCCAAGGGTATGAAATCGTTGGCGTCCCAAAAATAGCAAATAAGACTGACTCAGGGCACTGGGAATAGTGCGGGGAAAAGGTGCCGATCTCCACAGAATAATGTACAAGGTATCTCACAGTTTAAGTATCTCCAGCTAAGCCCAACCTAAGGATAAGGTAGAGGCAATTTTTTTTTGGTACAAAGATTCTGGATATTTTTGCGCAGGGCGGAATGCCGAATTATGATATTTAGTTTAGAATAGCTTATATATTAAATCTAATATTGTTCGTAACAAAATTGTAAATCAGAAATTTTGGGACTCTTATAGAGGTACTCTAAAACCCGGACAAATGTAAATTGTTTAATAAAAATTTTATAATGCAACTCACCTCTAGAATATGTTCTGCTTGATTTTCTCTGTCCAGCCTCCGCTCAGTTGTTTTAATAACTCCTAAAATTATTTAATATGGTTGCTTAAAACACATATTTCATTTTCTGATTACTCGTCCACTTATATTTACCTGTGTGCGGATCTATTTCGAAATATCCTACAAGATTTCCAGAGACAATATTATAAGTAATTCTTTGCGTTGAATTCCTGTCGGGATCAATTGCTTTGAGTTGGATAATATCATTTTTTCCTGAACTGCCCTCTGTTACGTTGACATAATATACTGGTTTGGATGTTAATGGAATATTGTCATTTTCATTTTCGACATCTATATAAACCTTAAAAAAAAAAGGAAATGTTATATTAATTTTATAAAAACACTCTGAGTTACCATTCTATAATTTAAATACACTTACCTTAACACAATTGCTAAGTGGCACTATAGCATTATCCTGAGCGCATAGTGTTAGCCAGTAAAAGCTCTTTGATTCAGCGTCAAGTTGAGTTAAAGTACGAATTGAACCTGAAATATTAAATTTTTAAAACTATTTACAAAATATAGAAATAACATACCTTGATCATTAACGGAAAAGATGCCCAGGCCATCGCCACTCACGATGGAATATGATATTTTAGCATTCAGATCTATTCCGTCCATATCCCGTGCGGTAACGTTCATAACCAAAGTGCCCTTTGGCATGTTCTCTCTTATCGTTCCCTTAAAAACGAAGTCTTCAAACTCTGGGGCAAACCGATTTTCATTGACATCAATAACTTCTATTACTATTGACATGTCAGCAGTTAATGATGGGGTCCCACAGTCGATGGCGCTTATCATAAGGTTATGGACTTGGAGGTTTTCATAATTCAAATATCCTACTGTGCGTATAGCCCCAGACTGTTTATCAATTTTAAACAAATTCTTTTCCTGATTATCTTCTTGGAGAGAAAATAGTATTTCAGAATTTTTTCCAATATCTTTGTCAATTGCCTCAATTACAGCAATTACAGTACCACGAGGCACGTCTTCGCGAACTTTGAATATATATTCTTGCACTCCAAATATTGGTGCATTGTCGTTAACGTCATCGACAAAAATATAAAGAACAGCCTCCGCTGTTAGAATTGGAACCCCACCATCTTTCACAATTATATGTAATTCATATTTATCTTGCTGCTCTCGATCTAATGGCTTGCACAGCGTAATACATCCAGTAGTTTTATTAATGACAAATTCATTAAAGTCAACAGATAGACTATATGTAATTTCCGCATTAATTCCCAAATCCGCATCTGTTGCATGTACACAATATATTATACTTCCGTTTAAACTATTTTCGGTGAGTCGGAGGGAAGCCAGAGATTTTTGAAGAATAGGGGGATTATCGTTAGAATCTGTTATTGTAATAGGCAGCATTTTGGAGTCAGATTTTGTCGGTTGACCAAGATCATAGACTGTTATGTTCAAAATATATTCGTTTAACCGTTCTCTATCCAGGAAGCCAATAATTTGCAATTCGCCACTGTCAGGATCAATGCGAAAGACCGAATCGTAATCTCCATCTGCAATCGCAAAAACCAACTTTCCATTGTATCCTAGATCTCGGTCTCGAGCTTCGATTAAAGCTACTGTTGTTCCCAACTGAATGTTTTCATTTAAAGTAAGCTCTTGGGGAAAATGTGCGAATTCAGGTCTATGTATATTTTGGCCATATCTACTAGGAGTTAAACCCAAGTCATTCTCTCCTGACAGTGAAACATTCTTAACGTTGCTTTTCTCAGCCAATGCTAATGCTTCCGCAAGTCTTCTAGCCACCCCAGTTTCGCGGCACTCGAACGATCCATATCCAATATTGGAGTGTTCCTTTGAATAATCCAGAACAAGATGAACATCGATACTCAATTCGTCTGAGAAGTGAGTTCCATCTGTAGCAGTTACTTTAATAACACGATCATTAACGGCCACATCCATTAGATTGCAGCCAATTGAAAGAGCTCCTGTGCTCGAATCTAAGTTAAAGCAACCATCTTCATTTCCAGATATTAAACGATATGAAATAACATCTCCCACATCAAGATCCACTGCAGATATAGTAAATACTTCCGATCCAATTGGTGCCAACTTGATAACTTTTCCATAACAGTTAATTCGCTCAAATTGTGGTCTATTATCATTGATATTTTTCACAGTAATTTCTAATGAAATTTCAGTTTGTCTTCTGTATGGTAATCCCCAGTCTGATGCACGTATAAGGAGTGTATACGTTCTTCTCATTGTTTCATAATCAATTAAGTTAGATGTCTTTACTACTCCAGAGAAGTGATCAATCTCAAATGGAACTTCATTTAGATTTGCTATGCTATATGAAATATATGCATTTTCGCCAGAATCTTTATCTTTGGCTGTGAGTTTTGTCACAAATAAGCCCGCTAATTCATTTTCATTTATACTAATATTTGTATTTATATTTTCAAATATTGGGTCATTATCATTCATATCTTCAATTGTTATTTTAACTTTGGCCGACGACTGTTTTCGTGACCCAACGTCAGCTTGATCGATGGCAGATACTGTCAATGTGTAAATAGATTTAATTTCAGCATCCAGCTTCTTTAGCGTATAGAGCATTCCAGAATCGGGATTTATCCGAAACTCACCCCCTTCATTTCCACCAACAATTTCCAAATATACCAATGCATTTTTTCCTAAATCAGGATCACTCACTTTTAGTCTAATAACTGGCATGTTAATTGGAGCCGTTTCCGGAATCGAAACATCATAAATTTCTTGAGTAAAAATAGGTACATTTTTTGTTTCAGGAAGTATTTGAATTGTTATGGTTTTAAAGGTATATCTGGAGGGTGTGCCAAAGTCTTCAGCTCGCAGCGTAAGGTTATAAACATAGGGATGATTAAATAACCTAGCAAATTTGTTTAGTTCAATGTAATATTCGTCTGTCGCTTCTGTGGGAAGTAACTGAAATATACCATCTGGGTTTCCATCAACAATTTCCAATTTTTTTATCTCTCCATTTTTACCAATATCTTTGTCGTTTACTTTAATTATTCCATAAATATAAGAGTCTGAATTGGGAATTACGCTCGAAAAAGTTTTGGCATAAATTTCAGGTGCATTTAAGTTAACCTAAAATAAAAAATAATAATAATAATATAACAACTAAGCAATTTGTCAATATTTAATAAAAAATTGTTAACCAAGTTAACCAGAATGTGAATATGTTTTGTGAGATTACTGAGATTGATATTCTTAATAAAATTATGTTCGTTTGGATAAATTATTTATCCTAGATTTCTTCTAGGTCAACAATGTTTCTAATTGCAGAACTTTATTTTAAATGTTTTTCTAAGCTATTCTTAAAATTTAGAAATTTAGTTTCGTGTAACTAGATCTTACAGACTTTGAAATCCAGGTGCTCATACAGACAAGATTGTGTTTACGCAGCAGAATCACAAATTGTAGGCTGCATGTATATTATAAGAACAATATAAAACTTCCCATTAATTTTCTATTATTGTGTGCTGCTGAACACAACGAATGGCGCCAAAACCAGAAAAATAGCATACAATCATACTATCATCGTACAGGCCAAAAAGCATAGGATTGTCAAAAATGTGATCCCATCGGATCACAACACTTTCGGAACGAGTTCATTGACAGAGACCTGTATTTATAAAAGATGAGGTAGAGATTTGGCATATTCTAAGACTAATCTGGGGATAGAATAGGGTTATGCAATGGATTGGCTGGTTATAGGTAAATTTTTAAGCTAGAGATTTGGGGATATTATGGAAATATTCTAGGGATAGTCTGGGGATAGACTAGGGACAATCTAGGGATATGCTGGGGATAGGCTGGGGATATGCTGTCTGTGGATAGACTGGCTATAGGCAAATTTTAAAGCTAGAGATTTAAGATTTGGCAAGCAAGATAGCTACCCTAGTCTCAATATGTCCCATAAATTTCAACACTATCGGATATTAAACTTAGAAGATATTCAAGGCTGGACATAGGCTATAGATTTGCTAGGGATAGGCTGGGCATAGGTAGGGGAAAGGCTGAGGATAGAATGGAGATATGCTGGCTATAGGCTGGGAATACGTTGGGAGTAGGTTGGGAATAGACTGAATTTAAAACATATTGATAATTAATTAATTTGATTAAAAATAATGTTTTCTTACCTGTTTGACTGTTATTGAAACTCTCGCTTTGCTGGACTGGTGACTCTGTTGGTGAATAGCGGAGCCCCTGTCATTTGCCAGAACACTAAGTTCGTGATGCGAATTATCTGCGTAGTTCAACGGTTTCAATAATGAAATGTCTCCAGTAGTTGGGTGAATCGCGAAATATTCGCTGTCTATTAAAAAACTATAATAAATTTCACCATTTACTCCTAAATCAGCATCGTCTGCAATAACTTTCAGAATACTGTGGTGTTTTTGAGTGTCCTCAGGAACAGTTACCGCATATTCAGTTGGATAGAATAGTGGACTTAAGTCATTTCGATCTAATACTTGCACATGAATTGTCGTTTCCGTTTCATAGCTTATGCTGTCATTATAAGTTATGTGGGCTCGTACTTTAAGTGTATATTCGTCAGTTTTTTCTCTGTTTAATACAACATTACTTGTTCGTGTTCGAATACATAGAAAGGCAAAATTGCCAACCAATCTTTCTTCAGCCTTAAAAAGCTTGTCTTTATCGCCACTTATTATTCTATATTTTATGTCATAATTTGAATTTACTGAAATTCCTGCTAGATCCTCATGTAATATTCCTTTAGCGTATGTTTTTCCAAGACTGTTTTCTGGTATTGTCACATTGTAAAATTGGTGCCGAAAGTCGACGTTGTTATCCAAAAGTGACTTTTGATGAGAAAGCACAGTTTTGACTCCAGCATCCGTTGCCAATGCAGACTGAATTAAGCAAGTACAGCTTAACAGGGAAATCCATAGAAGTAATATAACTTTTTTTCTTTTAAAAGCTTCAGCATATTTTTTAAAATTCATATTAGACATTAGCTATTTTTGTTCACATGGTATCCAGTACTAAAAATAAAAAAAAAAAAATTACATACAATTAGTAATCTAGAGTAGATGTCGTTTATCTCCTTTTTGTGGACGATGCTGCCCTATACTTATACATCTAGGTATCTTGCGATATAAAGATTGGAAAGGAAATGTTAATGACTTTATTAAGATTTTGCTATTTTACGAAATGGAAAGAACGTTACCTACAAGATCTCTACAAGATTAAATTTCAAATAAATATATACAAGAGTCCCTTGGTAGGTATATACCATAGAGTAGTGTGAGCAAAATTGCTCTATACTAATCTAGGTTCAAGCAAAGTAATCGAAATTAAGCATGACTAAATCAATGTCAAGCAGTATAAGATCAAGATAATGATAAAACATCAGTTTTCGGACTTCTTCAGGAGATGCATCCCAGTTAATAGTCTACGTGCCACCTGTTGACCTGCAGACATTGCAAATAGTATATATGCATATTCTGGGAATCAAACGCCATAAGCATACTAGAGGCAGGCATGGACCGGTTTGATTCAATTTCAGACGATT
Organism: Drosophila histrio; assembly: GCA_958299025.2. Taxonomy (NCBI): domain Eukaryota; kingdom Metazoa; phylum Arthropoda; class Insecta; order Diptera; family Drosophilidae; genus Drosophila; species Drosophila histrio. Next base: position 28,543,691 of record OY729166.1, read on the forward strand.
TATTTTAATTTTGTTAAAAGAAATGTACAAGAATTTTTTTCAATCGTTCAATATTTTATGAACAAATAAATCAGTACATCCGTTAATTACTAATCATTCGATTAAGTTGATTTACAGTTCGTTTGGTTAATTTGGTAAGTTTATCAATTGTCTTAGACCGATCGAAATAAAAGGGTGCAATTCACTAAAATACTTCAAACAATATCTGACTAAAGGATTAGGCGACTCGGCTAAATTTATCTTTCGCCTGTTGCTGAATTTATATGACAAGATATTTTTAAAGGAAACAATAGCGAATTGATATTCCCTTAAAACGGATGCATTAACCATTATTTAAACTGATTCTGAACAGAGCAATTAAACTTAAATCGCAACCTGCTTAGTATTTCAACTGGAGATATTTAGCATTAACGACGTCTTGCTGAATAGACGGAGGCACGACATACAGTTGCAAAGAGGATAAAGTATTAAAGTATAAAAAATAACAAAAATTAAAAAAAAAATCTGTTTTTTTTCGATTTAAGGCTTAGAATATACTAGCAGTAAACATGGATTACACCACAAGTGGTTTTTACTTGCATTTCGAAATATACCAAAATATGCAAAATGAAATATAATATTCAAAGCAGAAACACGTTATGGTGCAAAAGTTAAGTCAGTTTGCTCAACATGATGAATTAATTCATGAGTAAATTGCTAAAATTGGTAGCATTAATATTTCTTAAGTGTTTTAAATCTTCTCGGATTTTTATATACATTTTTATTTTACTATAGTTGCCTATAGTTCTAAAAACGAGATTTAAAAAAAATAATGAGATGAGTGCTCAATTATTTTTAAAAATAAATATGTGCATTTTTAATTGAATTTCTTTGTCAGAACAATTTCTTTTCCGTCAGTACTTATATAAAAAAATCCTTAAGTTGTTTTCCACCAGTAAATAGCTACTCATTACTTTTAGAATTCTTCAAAATCGCTGAAAGTCAACACAGTGTAATATTTAAAAATATTCTGTTTGAAAGTGTTAATTGATATTTATTAGTTTGCCGTCCACAGATTTATAAATATTTCCAGTTTTTACACTTTCAGAACGTTTTGAAAATTCGTACTTGTTCTTATAATAATTATCTTTATAACATTTTGGAACATGATAAATCTAGTCTATCATAATTTCGAGTTTATTAATTGTATAACAAAATACCTTAAAAACGATACTATGTAAACATACACGGACTCCTCAACAGACTCACGTTAACACATAAGACTATTCCACAGAATAATTCAATACAAAGATTTTAAATAATAAACACATGAAAACACAAAACTATGATATACACTCCAAGTAACGAATTATGAATTAAATACTTTGTAATTACTATAAGCAGGAATCCTGAAACTGGTTCAGTTGACCGAACGACCTTTTAGTGCACTGATTTGATTTAAATTTCCTCAACAGCCGACAACCTGATCAAACAGCAAATGACAATTGTCGCTAAAGAAAACAAAAGCGCGAAAGCACAAAATGTCTAAAGAAAGCACTATTTTTCTAAGTCTCTTAAATAATAGTTTTTTGGCAGAACACCTTACATAATTTTTCTTTAAAGAAGCAATTTTGTTGTATAAATGAATTGGAATTTACGATAAAGATCGACAACTGTTTAAAAGTAGCAGGAGCCTAGAATGGCTTCCAAAGTGCAGAGTGTAAACAAACTTTAAGTGTGGCCGCGTACTCTTCTTGCAAAAGAATGGTAACACTAGCAAGCAAAACGAAATAAATTTCTAAATATTTTTTGGTGTGACCTTAGTTGCATACCTTTTATAAAAACAGTGCTAGGATCAGCTAATCAATGAAATCGAAATAAAATCTAATTCCGTTTCAGTGATCCTACTATTATATGTATATGGTAAAATATTTGTAGGCTGGCTAAATAACGTGGTCTTGACATATTAGCTGATACTTTGTTATTCAAACATAGCACAATCTGTCCTGATATATTATTTTTAATATATCTATATTTGATATGCAGATACACCGACTGAACAATCTATGCTCAGGTTTAACCCTAACACGACGACAAATAGGTAAATTTTCTCTCTTTATACTTTTACTTTAAAGCTTAAAAGCAATGGCCAAAACTAGAGATTTTCTCGATTCAATAAATTGATTGCACTGATTGGGAAATCTAAATTTTAACCTGGAATGTAATGTGTAACGTATGCCTTGTAAAAATTGATTAACTGATTCAAAATTAACACAGCTAAACCCGTAAAATATATTATGTCAAAAATAAGCCACTTAACTAAAATTAAACCATTTTGAGTGCAAGAGAAGAACTTCCGTTTAATATTAAAATTATTGTACATAATGTGGAAATCTTTCCACCGGGTGGGACAACCTACAATTGTTTTGAACATTCAATACACCAAACTCTTTAAGAAGGCAATAAAACAGACTAAAGTTCTATTGAATCGTTCAGAATAAGCTCGATTAAACTACTTATCAAAGTGAACGATCGAATTAATTCCCTTAAATTCTTCAGCTGTTCAGTAGTTTCGTTCAGTCACTTTATCCTTTGTTTTGATCGTTCGTTCGGTTGTTTTGTTCATTCCATTATCATTCGTTCGCCTCAGTAGCACTACATATAATTCGTTAAGGAAACGCTGTGTTTATCCTTTGAAGCATATTTTTTTTGTTTCACAATATTTTTGACATATAATATTCCACTGATTTTTATAATGTTTTTTAATTTCATTGATTTACTTTTTAAAGTGCTGATAACTTTTTAAATTTCAAACGAACATTAAACAAAACATCTAAACTATATGACCGATTTGTTCGTTCATCTACAATTGAACGACTGAACTTAATCCTTAAATTGAACTACGATGAACAACTCTAAAACAGACGAGCAACACCGGATTACACCAGCCTTTGTAGTATGTGTATATTCATATACATATACAAGTACATAAATAGATTGAAATATTAAAGCACACACTTCTAGTGCCTACGTACATACATATAAATAACGAGCCGAGCTTTAAATTGCACTTCATATAAAAAAACTTTAATATTGAAGCACTTTGATGACACATTCACCTTAAGCAATTTTCTTTTTACTGCTGTGACAATCTAAACAACTTCGATTTGCTTTAAATAATTCATATTTTTTCGCCCACAATGTACATGTATATGACGCACTCGTAACAGTAAGATAATACTTTCACATAACACATTATTGGGTCATTTATGTTTTGTTACATTTTTATTGAATTAAGCCACCAATATCGACGAGATTACAATGTTTACACATTTCTGAGCATAGATCAGTTGTTATCGATTATTTTCCACACACTGAACGATCTTGGCGTTGCCAGACAAATAGATTCTTTTCCGCACTCTAACCGATCTTGGCGTTGCCAGACAACAAGAGTCGGCATTAAATAATTCGTATGTATGTATTTATCTTTAATGTGCAACTTTTAAACAATTAAAAATATTTTATTTTTAAGCGTTAACGTTAGTATTGAAGAAATCCGTATTGTTTTCGCGATTTAGAGTAATGTGGCGATTAGCAACATACACACATATGTACATATATACATTTTCATGTTTACATAAACATTAATATTTATTTGTTATAAGCATAACCGTCAAATATTTATACACAATATATTAATAATATTACTTTTATATTTAAGCTCTAATAAACATGTACAGGAATCATGATACATTTGTTTTTGAACATATCCACTTATAATATATATGTATGCCACTTATGTATGTTTGTGTGTGCGTTAGCATAAAAAAACTCGCCGCGTTAATATATGTGTGTGTGTGCCTTATGCTGCATTTGTTTTTTTAGGAAATTATTAAAACAAAACAAACAACTCGAGCTAACACTGATATAAATTTATATATGTATGTATTTAAACATGTTTATAAATACGTATTTATATATTTTTAACTTGTTAACATATAGCTCATACTTTTATTTAAATACACATATGTATTAATTGCACTAAAACACCGAAAAACTTAGCCCACTTTTTATTATTATTATTATTATTATAATCTAAATCAGAGCTCATTCACTTGTATGCACACATATGCACACGTACATACATACATACATGAATGTTATGTACACAGTACGTTAAATTATAAACTTAACAAGCGTCCGCGACACACGACCGTACGGATGAACAGCGCCAAAGAGTGTGTAACTGCGAGTTTCTTACTCGGGATTCAAACACGAGCGAACATTGTCGCTACCTTTCTAACTCCCTTTACAGTTCAAACAGAAGAGAACGGCTTCACAGTAAGCACAACTTCTTACCGTGTGCATCTCATCGCTTAACCGTGTTCCCCTTACAACCAACCAGTTGCAACTTGTAACAGCGAACGTACCCAGTCAGCATAGTTTTAGAAGAGTTCAGTTGGTGTATAACGAAACTGAACTTGTACACAAATAAACAGGGTTTTTATTTATTGCATTCAAGTTGGACATTCGAATAACTGCCAGTTCATATTTTTACTTTTGTTTCAATATCCCTATATATTATATTTCCCTAATGTCTTGACTAGACTTAAATTATATGACTTATACACAAATAAAGAGGGTATTTATTTGTCATATACGAGTTATCCATTCGGATAACTGATAATTGACGTTCTTACCTTTGTTTAAATACCATCCCTATATTTTATATTTCCCTTATGTCTTGACTATACTTAAATTATATAACATATACACAAATAAACAGGGTGTTTATTTATCTTATACGATTTAAACATTCGGATAACTGTCAATTGACAATCCCTATATATTACATTTTCCTAAAGTCTTGACTAGACTTAAATTAATTAAATGAAACTTAACTTATACACAAATAAAAAGGGATAACTGCTAATTCGCATTCTTACTTTTGATATTATTTTATTCTTATATTTATTATATTTTCCTAATGTCTTGAATGAACTTAAATTCCGATAAATTATTATTGTGGTACGTTGGATACGACCCAAAGTGAAAAGCCTCGCAAGTATAACATTTGTAATTTACATTATTGGCATGTATTTAAATAATCTTTTGATCAAATGTGAAATATTATAAAATGGGATTTAAAAGTATACAACTTCTCAGAAGCCAAAACATATTTAAGAAACTACCGCCATCTATAGTGATTTTTGGCATCTCGTTTGTCTCCAAAAAGTATTCTATACAAATATTTCCTAATGTTCTGTGATTATGTATACAAGAATGGCTTAGACATATGATTATAAAATTTGTTTGTGAAAAAACTGTAAACAGTTAAATTTAACGGACATTAAACAGAAAGACTTCAACATTTTATTATATTAGGCGATGAAAGTGGCTTCTATTGCCATGTCCGAAAATCGCCATCTATGTATAATTTTAGAGGGCTTTCCAAAGTGGCTTCTATTGCCTTGGCCGATAATATCCATCTATGTGCAATTTTGATTAAAATTTCCCAAAGTTACTATAGCAATATCCCTTTTACACAAGGCACTTATCACTCAAAATCTCATTGATATTTCGATATATGATGTGTGTACCCATGGTTGCTGACAAAATCTCAATTACGCGCATCATGAAGAACAACATAAGCAATTGGATAACTTCCAGTTGAAATTCTTACTTTTGTTTAAATATTATCCCTATATATTATATTTCCCTAAAGTCTTGACTAGACTTAAATTAATTAAATGAAATTTAACTTATTCACAAATAAAAAGGGATAACTGCTCTTTCGCATTCTTACTTTTGATGTTATTTTATTCCTATATTTATTATATTTCCCTAATGTCTTGACTGAACTTAAATTCCGATAAAATCTTATTGTGGTACGTTGGATACGACCCAAAGTGAAAAACCTCGCAAATATAACATTTGTAATTTACATTATTGGCATGTATTTAAATAATCTTTTGAACAAATGTGAAATATAAAATGGGATTAAAAAATGGGAAGCCAAAACCTATTTCAGAAACTACCGCCATCTATAGTGATTTTTGCTTGCATCTCGTTTGTCTCGAAAAAGTATTCTATACAAATATTTCCTAATGTTCTGTGATTATGTATACAAGAATGGCTTAGACATATGATTTTAAAATTTTTTTATTATAAACTGTAAACAGTTAAATTTAACGGGCATTAAACAGAAATACTTCAACATATTCGTGAATTTTATTATATTAGGCGATCAAAATGGCTTCTATTGTCATGGCCGAAAATCGCCATCTATGTGTAATTTAACAAGGGTGATCAAAGTGGCTTCAATTGCCTTGGCTTAAAATATCCATCTATGTGTAATTTTGATTAAAATTTCCCAAAGTTACTATAGCAGCATCCCTTTTACACAAGGTACTTATCACTCAAAAGCTCCTTGATATTTCGATATATCATGTGTGCAGCCATGGTTGCTGACAAAATCTCAATTATGGGTATGATGAACATACTGAATTTAAAAGTAAGCAACTGTGGTAAATACGTGAACTTATAGTAAATTTACCTTGGGACTGACCCGAAATTCTCATTACATTTTAGTGTCACGGCTCTACAGTTTTGTATTGAGCTGTTAATCACCAAAATATCAAAAATATGTGTTTGCGATATTTTTTTCTGACGATAATATCAATATCGATATTATTGTGTGATATCTGTTATCGCTACTTGTCGTTTCTCTACAAATCAAATACAGTTGACATTTTATATGAAGCACATTTCGCAAAATCAATTACTGGAGAGGTGTCAAGTCATTTTCTTTGACTTGTGCAGGATAGAGCTGTGAAATTTAGTTAAATTTTTAAATTTAAAAGAAACGTCATTCTATTCAGTTGTTCATGAACGATGAACAGGTATTTCCATTCAGGTATTTATGAACGATAAAAAGGTCTATCAATTGAGTATTCACTCGTTCACAGATCAGATCGGTCTTAAATTCAATTGACATGTGTTCATAGGTACAACAAATTTATTTAAGGCTTGTAAATATGTTTAATATATGACATGTTTCACTTATAGTGAGTTAAGCCTTAAGATCTCGACTAAGGCTCCAATGTATATTTTAACTTTTTCATGTTTTATTTATATTAAATATAAGATATCTAAACATGAAAATATAGAAGTGTTATTTTAATGTTTAGGTGCGCACATAAGTTCTTGCTGTTTATGTTTATAAAAATTTAACTTTATTATAAAAAATATGGTTAACAATTAATCATTGTATTGCCCATCGCTAAACACAAATTTTCCCCATCTTTTTAGGAGAGCTCGAATAAAAGTGACGGTAAAAGTCTTCGTCCTCTGAGGCTATTCACGAAACAAGCCACTTTATCATGTCCTCATAGAGGATATCCCCAAGATTTTTTCTTTTCGGGTTGCTGCAATGTATCCATTATTCCTCACCCATCCCGATGCTATGAAGAAAACCCTTCCGTTTTTGACGCTGGAGCAGTTGTTTACAGGCGAAAAAACGACGCTCAACGTCTTTTGGCTTCAGATCATAAGGAAGCCAAGATCCTTGCTTCTGAATCATTCCAATCGTATGGCTTGACGGTTAACTCTTAATGCTGAAGCAAGCTCCTTGCTTTCGGTACGAGTCCTCATCGAGCAATGCCTCCAATTCAGCGTCTTTAAAGATTTCGGGCCTTCCTTCACGTGGACGGTCGTCAACATCAAAATCACGGTCTTTGAAGCGACGTTTAGAGCAGCATCTCAGTATTTGGAGCTCTCGATGCGGTTGAGCTGCCGTTTTTTTTGAATGGAACAAGAAAATCAACGCTTCCCTCAGATTACGTTTGCTTGGTACAAAATTAGACATTTTCACTCAACCAGAATTATATAAATTAAAAATAAAATCACTTATGTATGCGTCAAAACGGTTTGTTTACCATATGTCTAAGTTTGGTTCATGATCTTTAGGATATGTGAAAATCGATAAGCTGTTACTGCTATATCCATATATTGACAAACAGCGAGAACTTATTTGCGCACTAAAAATGTAATTCAATGTTATTATGGTATATTTTGTATATGTAACTATGTTCACAAATTTAAATTTAAACTGAACAAAATCAACGATATCTCATGAATAACTGAATAAGTTCATTCGTTAATTTGATTGAACCGTTCATTTGAACTTAATCAGAACAAAACGAAACATCTTTAATGAATAACTGAATAAGTTCATTAATTAATTTTAATGAACCGTTCATTTGAACTTGTTCAGAACGAAACGACACATCTTTAGCTCGGGAGAACACCTGCCTCTTCTGGAGTTATTTGCTTAAGAACGCAAGAAATGCAATTTACTGTAAATAATTGAACGAACTATGATGGGATTCAAGTCACTGAACAATCTGTAAATGTATTCGAGTCTGTGAACGAACTTTAATGGGACTTGAGTCATTTAACGAACAAGGCTCTGAACCATATGAAAATTAAACTACTGAACTAAATTCTTAAATTAAACTACGATGAACAACTCTAGGACAAATAATCTACAAGATTTTAAGAATATACTCGTAAAATGTATAACATTATTTTTAAAGCATCGATGTTTTTCTATACAAATTATTGGGCATCGATGTTTCTCAGTGTAATGTGCATTCCATTTATTTAAAAATTCGCATTGGTACCAATGGAATGAAACATATTATTATTGTTATAGTAATAATAATCACGATTGCCACACTTGGTGTTTTGAGCCAATACTGGCGTTTATTTTTTGTGTTGGCTCATTTTTGCTAATGGGATCTCATTTAGATTTTCGCCTTCAACGTTAAATATGGTCGAAACCACGGCGTTCCAGTTTCAAATGCAAGTATGTAAACGATCGGAGCCTAAACCCATCGCTATTTATAACATTTAGCGTCATTGTTGTAATAAAAAACCAAATTGAGAAACAACCTCGAATTTGATGTATAGTTTTAAGCTCTGGTTGACGGTATTTTATGTTTCTTAAAAGTATGTAACAGGTAAAAGGAAGTCTGCCAGACCCTATAAAGTATATATGTATGTACATATATTCTTGATTAGCATCAATAACGGAGTCGATATAGGCGTGACACTCGTACAATTCCTCGCATCTCTACCTTAATTCATCCTCGCTTCAAAAAGGATGCCTTTTTAAAAATTACAATTGCAGATTTAGCAACCAAAGCTTTGGAGCAGGAACTGGTTATCATAATTTCAAAAACTCTACGACAGATGTCAACACCAACCACAGCCACCCAACCAATTTTCTTTTATGCAGAGTAAAACTAGCAACAGAATACAGAATTCTGGGATCTTTATTTTATTTATTTCATAGCAAGCGACAAGTCTAAAACAACGGTGCATTACGAATCAGCGATGAAAAACAAAAACGATCATAGAATTGTACAATTTCATTTGCTCTGCTCTAATCTCGCTCTCAGTTTTCAGCTACCGCTACGGCGACGCAGAGCACATCATTTCATTTTTCGCAAATGCTTTTGCTATTTCCTATGACGCGACAAAGCTACAAGCACATCACAGCAAAGGCTTTTTAATTTTTCGGCTCTGGATATGCTACGGCTCTGTTCAAAGAGAGAGCGATAGCGAGAGCATAGCAATATTTTTATAGCTCTTGCTTCTACGGAGTAGGAAATGCGAACGCTGCTTTTTAGTGAGAACAGTGATATTAATTTTCGACCATTTTAATCAGCTGATTATAGTTCACAATACGCTCGATAAATCCCAACAAAAAAATCATAAGTTTTCCATCATCCCGTTGCCAAATTTTTCAACTGTAGTGGCGAGGTGGAAACGCCAGTTTTATTTATTAAACAGAAAAAGGTTCTCATTTTCTTTGTTTTATTTTTATTCAACTTTCAATCAGCTCTGATATCTCTTATTGAATAGTTATTTACATTTACAAAATTATAATAAAATATTAAAAAAATATTTTGCAGCCTGGCAGCTGTGCTTATTTTATTGTGTGAATTCGTAAATTTAGACTTTTGAATTTAAGAATACATGACGTCCGCATAAACAGAGTAACAACCACCATGAAAACTTCGATTTTATTTTGAGTTGTCGGATTATCGATTATAATCGGTTCCATCCCTAATAGTTTCATGTCCCTATGCCACTTTGTGGTATATGTCTGATAAAAAACTTTGTTCGGTTACAAAATGATTGAAATAAACAAAACAGCAATTGGAATTGCTGCGGGACTGGCAGGGACACTGTTCATTGGATATTGCATTTATTTTGACAAAAAACGTCGAAGTGAGCCCGACTACAAGAAGAAAGTTCGCGAGCGTAAGAAAATGCCTGTAATATTAAATTATAATATATATGTATAACATTAATACATGTTTAGGCCGTCGACGCAATCGTAAGACCGGATCATCCAAACAGGGAATGCCAAATTTGAATGACCATGAAGCTATAGAAAGGTAATTGATTAATATTAAGCTTTAATATTACATAATGAAGGATGCACGTGGGTACGAAGTGTGCAAATAAAATACATGCGTGTAGTATTTGTAAATCGATGCGGGGACTATATTTATAACAGCTTAGCGACAAATCGTGCTCTTTGATAACTGTAAGCGGACATATCGATGGTTAATTAAATTATTTGTAAGCGTATACATTTACTGTGAGTTATAAAAGTATTAAGACACTAATGTTTTTGGATGAACTTAATAAGATTTTATAATAATTCAGACTAATTGCCTTCTTGAAACGACGATTTCACAAAAACAAAATGAATGCACCAGAAATAATCAGAGTACAAAAAATGCACAATTTAATTGCGCGTGCGACAAGCTAAAATAAGAACGCGTTGACCAAAAATTAAGTATTTTAAGCGGATGTATGTGTGTTAAGACACTAGTGGGCACAATTATCTGAATTATTATTATATGAATATGATTTTCATTTGTATTGCTCATAAGCTTCCCTCATTCTGTGAAACTCATACACATGTAAGCAACCATGCTGCAAGTTTTTTTTCGTTTTAACTGTTCTCTCTTACTTTACCTTACAAAGTGTGATGTCTCAAGCTTTTATAGTCTCTGAGATTTGGGTTGTCAGGCCGAGGGAAATGATATATCGACAGACTTAATATACGCTTAAACTTATTTAAAGTACAGGGTATACAAATACTCATCTTTTTCTTAATTTCCTTTTTTTGTCACTAAGTTCGCCTGCAGCCGAGTTTATTCAGTTCACTTGGGCAAGAGTGCCTCAATCCGCTTTGTATGCATTCTTGCAGCCCTCTTATATTAGTTTGCATTGTACCCATTGAAAATGGTTTGAATATTTGTCAAGGGCGTCGGCAGCTTTTCAGTAGGTTGAGGGACCAACACAGGTTTGAAACCTCTTCTGTTTCTGCCTTCCTTTCAAGCACTAGTTTTCAACATACAGTCTTTAAATTTTAAATTCAATACTGATAATAATTGTTTGTTTTTTAATAGATTCAAGTTTTAAAAACAGTTTTATGCGGAATTTGGAAGCTAACTAATCAAATAAGTGTAAGGGGGGGGGGAGGGGCGACGCCATTGATATTTGTGCTTTGCGATTTCTATCTTTAAAACTTCGATTTCGAACGATTGGGCCAGCTTTTTTTTTAACTTTTTACACCATAACAGAATATTTATAAGCTACTCATCTTCTATCGTAAGATAAACGTATTAAAATACAAATTGCCACATTTACTTTCAGATATTTCCTTCAAGAAATTCAGCTTGGCGAAACCTTAATAGCCCGCGGAGATTTTGAAAGTGGCGTCGAGCATTTAGCAAATGCCATCGTTGTATGTGGCCAGCCCGCTCGCCTGCTGCAAGTACTTCAATCATCTTTACCGGCTCAAGTTTTTGCCATGTTAATAATCAAAATGCAAGAATTTGGAAATCGGGCTGCAGAATCTAGTGATGGAATCGTCGGGCCTGGATCACGCTCGAGTCAAATTGATAATACGTCGAACATTTTAGAAAGCTCAGGACATGCAGTTATCGAAGATTTGGAATAATACTTGAAAATTAATTGAAGAGCCTGGCATATATATTTCAACAAATAGCAGATAAGGGCTTTATGATATAATTTAATAAACTGCATTACAAATGTATTGTATAAATATTGATTTTTCAACGTTACCAATTTACAATTCAAAGTATTTGTACTTACGTCGAAGGAGTTTCTTCTTATTAATTATTTGTCTATTAAGATATGCAAGGAAATAGACTAAAAAAAGTTCGAACATAATCACAAAGCAGATCGAGGATTAATGATCTTGTATATCGAAATATACAGTGCTCGAAATAAAATAATATAATCCTTTGCACTTGTTCACTAGGCTGGTCAACAAATTTGTTGCATAAATCAAAACGTTCATGTATGTTGATTTAAGCTATATGTTGTTAAAGCGCATACCTTAAGTACAACAATTCAATAAATAAAAGTGACTTAATGTCAACCTTGAAATAGAAAGTCCAAATTACAGTTTGTTTTTGGAAAAACTTCCTTAGCTCTATATATTTATAGCAATGTCAAAATTCTTTGATTCTTGGAAGCTAGTAAGATTTTTACCCGTGCAGAGGGAAATATAAACCCACATATTGTGTGTATTAGTTATTGTCTTTTACAAACTACGATATCAGGGGGTAGCTGCCCCCGCTCCCCTATAATAGATATAAAATAAAATGTTGCTGTGAAAATATATAAAATATCCAAGCCACTTGGATTACAGTTCGCTCCAGGCGGAGTTCAAGACATTTTAAAGGGAAAATAATATTTCTATTGATCTAGCCACAAGCTGAATGTTATTGTCAACTAAGTGAATGTGGTTCCACAAATAAGAAATGTTATTTGAACTTTAAAAGATGTTATTGACTTTTTCCGTGAATCAACAACGCATAGGAATTGTGCTTCTAATATGTCCCGCCTTTGTGCAACTAGATGGTCGATAAAACATTTGTGGATGCCCAAAACATATTGACAAGATAAATGAATCCAGATTTAGTCTGCGACGATAAGGCCAGTGTTCATCTTTGCAAGGTAATTGAAAAGAATTCATTATTCTGCAGTACTGCTAAAGAAATTATTACCAATTCCTGCAGTCAATGAAAATATTACTGGCGATGTTCGATCATTAAACCGTACATAGATTCATTGTTGACAGCTTTGTGTTGAATGCATTGTGTCTGATTAAATGCTCTAATGAAGAGGTACATAAAACTTCAAACCATTTCCAAAAGATGTATAATCTAGTTGTCGTTGGGGAACTAACGCTTTGATATAATCTTCGGAAGAAAAATAACTTGAGCGAAAGGAACTTAAAGGATATTGATCGCAGACGAATTTCTTTCCACAATTAACAAATATATTTCTAATTTGAGTTCCTCACCATGCACAACAGCGACTGTTCTTGAGTACTCTTCGTAGAGTCAATAGGTTAATAGGACTGGATAGACTTTCAGGGCTATGTCTCATGAGCGTGCAAAGAAAATAATCGATATTAATAAGTTTTCCGCAAATCCAAAGCGTTTATTATTATAGCAGCTGATTTTTACATAAAATAAAGCCGCCCACAAACTATTTGAATTCTTTGTTTTAAATACGTTAAATTCCCACCACTGAGATTAATCGGAAAACCAGTTAGATCAATCCGATGTTATACGCTTATTATACTCTGTGGGGTATATAAAGTTTGTTAAAAGCGGAAAATAATTGTAGTGGGCGCTATTACACTCTGTTCTTTCAAAAAATCGATGGGTCTTTTAAATGTGTTAACAGGTAGATGAAAGTCTGGCTGATAAAGTATATATTAGTTTGGGACAAAAAAGAAATTCATTTCTTTAACCAAAGTTAATTTGCCATGTGCCATTCTGAGGATTATTTTGAAAAAAGCTCTGATCCTTGCTGCATACCTCAAATTAATAAATTATTTTGTCGTTAAAAATGTGTTGTAAAGATTGTCCAATTCTGGACGCTTCTAGTCAATGGCAATCTCCAAACGGTCTAAATTTTGATATTAAAGGTCCGTGGTGATGAATGTTTGCTCATATGGAAGCATTTCATGATAGATGATTTCCTTTCAATCCCACCTGTTAGTCCTGGTTTGGCTACCGTTTGAACTGATTCTCCGAGCTTTGTCCAGGATCGTTTTCCCACAACTTTTTTACCGACATCAGTCACCATCCTTTTAAGAAATGAGTCGAATTCATTACTTTGGACAAGGAATCGCAGATGGAAATTCTATTCATTGTTTTTTTTAGACAATTAGCTTCCTTTCTTCTAAAGTGTGCCTTAAGGGGAATCCCACCTTTCCAAGAAGCCCAAGTGTAAATCAATGTGCCCAATAGTTTACAAATCAAAACATACCAAAGTTAACACACAAACTTATGGATTACTTTTTCTCAACTTAATATATTCTTGATCAGCAATCACAGTCGATATAGCAATGTTCATTTGACCATGTACATCTGAACAAAAAGATCTCAGAGACTATAAGAGCTGGAGACACCAATCTTGGTATGTGGGCTCCTCTATATCCTGTGCCGGACGAGATTGAAGTAGAATTTTGCCACCCCCCTACGTCTGTTAGGAAATCGAATTAAAAGATTAAAAGCATGGGAGTTCCGACAGCGGGCCCGAGGCAAATCGCCATTAAACCATAAATGTTCTATATTACTTAACAACAACATTACATTTTAAAGTTTCAAATATTTATTAATCAGAGCACATTTATTTATAATTTATTAATTTAAATTGTTTTTAAAACGGTTCTAAATCGATCCAAAACAATATTGGCATGGTATTCTTTGAATATTAAAGCTGGACGAAAGCGTATTGAAATATCTCCACAGCCGCCTGTCTGAATTCCGTGAAGCTTTAAGGTGTTCACTACCTGGTCTCGTACCTTGGAATTACAACAGTTTACTGATAAAAATGTACCACGTCCTCGAGTAGAGTTTAATAGATGCGGAAATTCTTTTTCTAAGTTCATTAATCCGTCTTTTAGTACTTTTCCAGCAGTATTAACATTTTTCATAAGTTGCTCTTCCTTGATGACATTTAATATTTCTTCCAACAAAATTATTTTTCCTGGATCGCCCATCCAAGTGTTGAAAATTCTATAAGGTTCTTTTGGTACGAAATCTTCATTATGGAAATATCCTCCAAGTTGCAATTTTTTACTGAATGTTACGACATCAGGTGGGTATTCTAGGTTAAAATGTTCATGAGCCCAAAATTTTCCGGTGCTTCCTCCACCAGTTTGAACTTCATCAATTAAAAGTGCAGCTCCATTTTTCTTACAAATTTTTTGAAGTGCTCTAAAAAATTCAGGCGAAGCTTCATTATCACCACCTTCACTTTGTATCGGCTCGACGATAACACCAGCAACTGGCTTGCCTTTAGTATTATAAAGATCTATAAGACTTTGAACCTCACTGAGGCATCTTTCATCTTCTTTTCTATTTTCCGCTATGTTATCTTCTAATGGATACTTGTATTCCGGAAATGATGCAATAGGCCAGTCAAAAGATGGAACATCAATTTTATGAATATACTTTGAATGTGTTGTCGATAAAGCACCAAGTGTGCGTCCATGGAAAGCACCTTTGAAGGAAAGGATGCTAAGATTTGGAGCTCCTGGTGGCATATTTATCATACACGAGCTCATCTCTTCTGCTGTAAATGGTGCAGTTCCACGAATTTTATTTTGGTACCTGTAAAATGAATATTTTTTTATGAGCATGGTATTTATAAGGTTTACTTGATTTTAATTTGTAGAGAATTGGTAAAAAAAATTGTTGAAGCCGACTGTTATATGATTACGAGGCATTATTAGCCATAATCTTATCTGCAATTTTAGGGTTATAACTCTCTATTCACTGGTCGCAACACCGCCACATAAATAAAAACTTCATAAAACGAAACTACAGACATTTACGCTGACTACGTATTGTCATTACGTTCTGATATCAATTGCAGAGCGATTTACTATTTATGTCCCATTTCGCACTGACATATGAAAATATAAATTGGATCCTATTTACGTGTGTGAAAAACAAAATTCTGACCTTTTTAGGAGAATGTCGGATGAGGCAATTACCGCCGTTCAATTAAATGCCAGTTCTCTCATTACCAAACATAACTAGTTTGTTTTAAAATTGTACCAGCCCTGAGTGTTGGCACACATGGCAAACATGGTTGTTCCGAATCGTCCTTGAATTTCATCGCGATCGGACAATAAACTCGGAAGTTTTTTAAAAAAACAAATTTTGATAGGGTCGGCCCAAAGGAAATAGAAAAGGGAACCCTGACGCAACAACGTACACAGCTTCTATTTTTCGGCAACCCTGCAAGCCTCTGGTACATACCAAATAAAAATGCTCTTAAAAGCGTTTTCGTTTGAACATGATCCGCACATCATTGTAGTAATTTTGTTTAAACCTTTTGGAGCAATATTCATCAAAATAGACTGAAGTTTTTCCGGCCATTCCTTTCCTGGAAACACGCCAAGGGCGGGTCTATTGATGAGCGCTGAAAAAGAAGAATTATTTTTGGTTATCATATATGGGCACTTACTTTTACAGAATCGATCCCGACTCGATCCCCGTATCTTTTAAAAATTTAATTAGCATAACGAAAAAAGCTTTCAGCGTGTGATTCTCGACTTTACCCGGTTACCCACTAGTTTTATTTCTTTTAATATGTTGCATATAACAGTTTCCTATAATTTGTACGTGCGATTTATTTTAAATTACTAACTCTGCGGTTGTAAGGATGTCACCATTAGACCAACGAGGTAACATGTATAACTTTAAATTAACTATTATACTATTTATATTATTGCGCCGTCTCGTAGAACAGACAAAAATGCTTTCTTCGAATTTGCCCAGAATTTAAGTCTCACAAAAAAAGGATAATTTTCCTGAAGATCAAAATGATAATGTCTCGATATATTCAGTAACTTTCAAGAAGAGTAAGGCGCTTTTAAATCGGTTGTGATATTCTCGAAAAACGATGAAAAATGCAGGCTGACTTCTGGAAAAAATGTTACACTTAAAAAAAAAGTTGTACCATAGTAACATTTGATAAGTGTTTTTTTTCATCTAGTGTTCCATATTCATCAGAATGGTGGATTAGATAAAGGTGGCAATCTGGCTGTTATCTAGTGTTATTAATTATTTAGAATTATCTAGAATTCAGAGCCAAAAATACGTGCTCAGAAATGTGAAATCTAAGGATGGAAAGGTGCCTCACTAGGTGACTCGGCCTGACAGGGACATGTAGTGAATATGATGAAGATGCTCGAAAGGCACGTTATCCAGCTCGTATTATATGATTTTATAAACAAATATATTTCTATTGAAACTCCCGCATCTCAAAATCACAAGGTTTGATGGCACTACCTCGCTAATATTAAGGATTCTACAGAATTTTTGACCAAATTCCAAATATATTAACACATGGGCAACGACGGGGTTGTCTTTAAATGTACGTTTTTAATAATTATGTTATACTAATATGAGGACTTACTTTTAATATTTTTGTCATCCTTAAAAAGGTTGAGAAGCCTTGGATGATTGTAACCCAAAGGTACTGACGAAATTTGAGTGTAAACATCAAGTAAAATATTTCCATCCACATCGTAAATATAGTTTCCTGTGGATTTTTCATAATCGGCAAAAAATTGTACAGTTCCAGTACTCTGTAAATATATGTATATATGATGTATAATGATATGATATATATAAATTAAACTATATTAATTTTCAATTAAATTATTATTAGTTCCGACAATCTCAGTATTTGTAATGAATCCAATGAATCAATAACTCAATCAAAGACTTCAATCAATCTGGCATAAGTTAATACGACGCACAAGTCCTGTAGTTCATGTATCTCCTACTTTATTAAATTTGATTATCGTCCTTCAATGGAAATATTATAAATTCGTCTGCTGGTTTTTCTTAAATTTACACATGTGTTTATTTTTGTCAAACAATTTTCCTAGTAGCTCGTTACTCAAAATGTGTTCCACACTTTCTGTTAATTCTCAAAGGACTTATTAACAATTTTTAAAGTTTTTTTTTATTTTCCCAATTATTTATTAAAAACTCGAACTTAAGATTATGATTACCTTATTATTTTTTTCCTTTCTCAAAATCAAGATGAATTATATCTAATTGACAAATTTTTTCATATTTTAAAGCGATTTTAAGGTTCGGTTAATGATCCGATTCGGTTATGCCAAAAAGCCGAACCAAACCGGTTTTTCAGCCTTTTTATGTAAATACCGCACTAGATTGCGTTACTGTATTTATAGACCGCACATATTTACATACCTGTACTGCACTCAGTTGAGCCTTAAGCTCGGACGATTTTGGTCCGGGGATTGTCTTCGTACGTACAAGCGGCTCCTTTGGTTCCACAGTTGCAGAATATGATTTCACAAAATTAACATCTGAAATTGCACACACTTGTAGTTATTCTATTACATATACATAGATGCACATATTAATATGTACATAGAAACACACATATGTATGTACATATAAATATGCCAAAATGTTACTTACGAAAATTATTTATTTTTCTTAAATGGGTGTGCGCCTTTGGCAACATATTAAGGCCAAAGAATCGCATTTTTGCAATACTGAAGTGATTGGAGGCCTTCAAATTGTAGGGATGTTACTGCTTGACGGCAGAAACACAAATAAAAGGCTTCAGTTTAGTTGCCAAACATATGTGCATACCAGAATGTATGTGTGTATGTATATCAGAACTTTTACATAAACATAAACAGACATACATTTGTTGAGTACCAATTGAAGAGGTGAAATGCTTAAATTCATATACAAATTATCATGGTTCTGCGTCAAAAGTGTTTGGTATGACATTGATAAAATTTCATCAAAAGCGAGTCCCATAAGACAGACATTTTTTAATGCATTTATTCTTAGCAAACTACTTAATTGATGAATTTTGAAGCATTTCTTATGTTCCGTTAGTTATGTATGTATGTTCAAATCCAAAAATGTATCTCTACATGAGGTAAAAGTCTAGTGGAAAACACATTATCAATTCCCAAAATTGCTGATATAGAATTTTGTGACAAAATACATATATTGAATTTAATACAAGAACTTAAGTGCTTTAGCAGCTTTTTTTAGGATTATTTTCTACTATATTTTTTCTACT